>CM040798.1:1348176-1428176 GCA_022829025.1 Squalius cephalus
CTCTCTCTCTCTCTCTCTCTCTCTCACACACACACACACACACACACACACACATTCTCTCTCTCTCTCTCTCTCTCTCTCTCTCTCTCTCTCACACACACACACACACACACACACACTTCTGTCATCTGCCTTCACACCACGTCTCTTACACACACACAGATGAGTGTGTTACTCTTACTCTAGTTATTTTAGTCGATAAAGTTTTACATATGGTTATTTTTCTTACATGAACGCATCGCTTCACTTCAGAAGGCCTTCATTAACCCCGTGTGGAGCACTTATGATGGACAGATGCGCTTTAATGGACATCCGAAGTCATACAGTCATTCACTCCCATTATCAAGCTTAAGAGCCAGGACATTTTTTAATATAACTCTAATTGTGTTCGTCTGAAAGAAGAATGTCATACACCTAGGATGGCTTGAGGGAGAGTAAATCATGGGCTAATTTTCATTTTTGGGTGAACTATCCCTTTAAGAGTGCAGTGAACCAAAGACAGTCTCAAAAACAGGTTTGAAATCGCTGGTGTTTCTGACGTCACAAACTACCTTGTAACCAATCAGATCAACGTGTGATCGTCAACCAGCGGATCTCTGAGCTGAGTGAGTGAGTGGAGGCGGGGCTCATTTGCATATTCATAGAACTGCATATGCCTAATGAGGCAAGGGTGTCGAGTTACATTCAAGATATTTTTAGGCATTAAGAAACATTTTTAAGGAAAAAAATAAATATGTAATTTTGGTGATGAAATATGAGTTTAAAGGCCATTATTGACCACAGGGGAACTTTAAAAGTTTGTATTCGTTTATTTCATACCCGTAACTCTTGTTTTCATGAGATGAACTATCAAAACAATAACATAGCGTAGCAGTAAAGCTAACAAACTCAACAAAAGCCACTAAATGTAATTTTACAAATGCTATGCTTTTGAATTTTTAATGTCCAGACAGTAAACCCAAAACAAAAAGAAAATAAAGTTTCAGGTTCTGGATTTGTATCCTGTCGCTCGCTCGCGGCCGCGGTGCATGCTGGGACTGCGGGTCCTCCACGCGCGCCTCCATCTTTAAACCCCAGAGGGGAAAAAAACAGCTTCCGCTCAGTCGTACACACACAAGATCCTGCGTTCACACACACATTTATGACACTTTGAGCTCCAGATCTGCGTTTTAAATCGACGGATTGTACTAGCAAAGACCTGAGGAACTTATTCAAAGCGCGTTCAGAGATTAAACAGCTTTATTTCTGCACTGACATCCACAAAAACACGGCGGAGTGATCGCAACTGCGCGTCTCTTCTTCTTCTTTTGTCCACCTCTCTCTCGCTCTCTCGGTTTCTCGGCTCCTGATGCCCGGAGATGAGTAGAGGAACATGTCGGTTTCGGGACTGAAGGCCGAGCTGAAGTTTCTGGAGTCCATTTTCGACCCGAACCACGAGCGCTTCAGGATTCTGGACTGGAAGCCGGACGAGTTGAGCTGCCAGTTCAACGTGACCGGAGAGAAGCTGCTCATCATCCACTGCAACATCACGGTAACACCGAACACACACACACACACACACACACTTTAACACACGGTGGGTTCGGGCGCGCGGCTCCGATAATAGCCGAACTCAAGCGCGTTCGCGTCGGTAAACATCAGTGTTCGGCTCCGTGTGTTCACACTAGCTTCACCTCAGGTTTATTATCTTAAAGTTAATCAATCAGGAGTCATTACTGTAAAGTGCGCACTTCTGAGACCTTTACTGACCCAGTTCTGGTGTCTCGTTTCATGGGTTTTCTTAATTTCCGGATGCCATTTTCTGTGGTGACTCTGACGTCATCAATCCACACATATGATCATGATCAAATATCATAACACTTCATAGGCAGCTGTTTATTATCATGGTGAAAGACCCAGTTTATACGGTGCAAACTAACACTATGAATGTGTCAAATATTATTTGGTAAATATTTGGTCATGTATAATCATGTAAAAACAAATCCTACTTATTATAGTACTGTACTGTTAATGTTATTTAAATCTTTTTTATTTTTTAAAAAAATATTTTTATTTTATTATTTATACTGTGAAAACGAATATATTAAATGCGTAAAATATTATTTGACTATGTTTTGGTCTATTAAAAATAATGTGAACATTTTTTGTACTCATTATAGTGCTTATTTAAAGTTATTTAAATAATAATAATAATTATTATTATTATAAACTAGTTGATTATATTTTAAATATAAATGTGTATGAAACATATTTAATAATGAAACATATTTATTAATTATAGTGCAGTTAGATGTTATTTGTCTTTATTTATTTTTTTTTATTTTTTTTATTTATACTGTATATACAAATATATTAAATGCGTAAAATATTATGTTTTTTTATTATTTATACTTAAAACGAATATTAGAAATGCATAAAATAATATTTGGAAAGTATTTGATCTCTTAAAAATAATGTAACTTTTTTTTCTACTCATAGTACTTATTTAAATATTTTTTCATTTATTTAAATATTTCTTTTATGTTTTATTCTGTGAAAATGAATATATTTAATGCTTAAAATATTATTTGGAAAATAATTAGTTTTTCTTAAAATAATAATGTGAAGTTTTCTACTCATTATAGTACTCATTTAATATGTATTTACATTTTTTATTTAATTTATATATTTATTATTTTATACTAAACGAATATTAGACATGCTAATATTTATGTAAATTTTTATGTAAATGTTTTTATTTGAATTTTTTTCTACTTATTACAGTAGTATTTAAACCCTTTACTAAATCTTTTTATTTATTTTACTAATTTATAATTTTATTTGTATTATTTATCTGGTGAAAATGAATATTATAAATGAGTAAAATATTATTTGGAGAATATTTAGTTTTTCTTAAAAATAATAATTAACATTATTATAACTTTTGTTTTACTCACTATAGTACCATTTATTATTTCTATTTTTTCTTGACTTGCTGCATGTTTTAAACAAGATGTAGTTACTTCACAGCAACACACTTTAATAACAAACATTATACAATGCTTAAAGTGTTTGTGTTTTATTAATTATGTGTAGAGCCACTGGAGATAATACAAATAAGCGTCATCAGTTAATGTACAAATGAAGATCTTGAAACTGAGGTTCATATATTTACTTTTATTTCAAAGTGCATGAAATACTAATGGATATTGTCAGCCAAAAAGTGTTTGCGTAAAAGTATAACAATAAGGTCCTCTTTGTGAGCATTAGTATATTCTTTACAGCATTTATTACAGTTAGTTAATGAAACTCTTCATGTTGGTTCGCAGGGCATTAGTTATACTAACAGACTTTTGAGCTTAGAAATATTAATAAATGCTGTAGAAGTTTTCTTCATTGTTGACTAATGAAACCTTATTGAGTAGCACTTTATTTTACAGTCCGGTCTCGCATATACAGACTATATACTTATTATAGTAAATAAAATAATTGTATTCCAAACCCTGATCCCAGTAAACTTCCCTAACTCCTGTGGTCCCTCATATCCCAGTGCTTGCCTGAGTTAAGGCACATACTGTAAAATAAAGTGTAAAATTAACAAGCGTTCTGTCGGAGCTTTTCTGCCGAGGGTTTATGGATGTTTATATAGATCTAGATATGCAAATATGAGCAGTTTAATGGAAGTTCCTGGACTTGCTTAAATATGGGAATGTTGGAATAACATCACTACCGGTCAAACTTTCTTCATTATTATTATTATTATTATCACTATTAGCCACATTTTACAGTAATAGTAAAGTTAAAATAACTATGAAATTAAAGAGAAACAGGATTAGGAGACTCAGAAGAAGAGTTTATCTGTAGAGACCCGTCGTGAGATCATGCTATGGCTTTAGCTAGTTTTAATTCTGTTTTAATTTCAATTAAATTGTATGAATTAAACCGCTGGTAAACATACTTTAAACATGAAAGTATTTACAGTGTTGCACTATGGGTAATGTGTCCTCGTGGTGTAAGCTCTTCAGATGTATAGTGTTGCACTATGGGTAATGTGGTGTAAACTCTCCGGCCTCGTCTTGCAGGAGTCCTACCCCTCAACGTCCCCGATATGGTTCGTGGACTCCGATGACCCGAGTCTGACCCAGGTTCTGGAGCGGCTGGAGGACGTGAGGAAGGGAAACACGCTGGTAAACGATCACACTCTCCTCACTGTACTGTCATTACTCTATGCTGTTCCTTAATCACACTCCGTCTGGGGGCATTGAGGAAGACCTGTGCTGTTCTTCACCTGTGCTGTTCTTCACCTGTGCTGTTCTTCACCTGTGCTGTTCTTCACCTGTGCTGTTCTTCACCTGTGCTGTTCTTCACCTGTGCTGTGCTGTTCTTCACCTGTGCTGTTCTTCACCTGTGCTGTTCTTCACCTGTGCTGTTCTTCACCTGTGCTGTTCTTCACCTGTGCTGGTCTGTTCTTCACCTGTGCTGTGCTGCTCTTCACCTGTGCTGCTCTTCACCTCTGCTGTTCTTCACCTGTGCTGGTCTGTTCTTCACCTGTGCTGTTCTTCACCTGTGCTGTGCTGTTCTTCACCTGTGCTGTGCTGTTCTTCACCTGTGCTGTTCTTCACCTGTGCTGTTCTTCACCTGTGCTGTTCTTCACCTGTGCTGTGCTGTTCTTCACCTGTGCTGTTCTTCACCTGTTCTGTTCTGTTCTGTTCTTCACCTGTGCTGTGCTGCTCTTCACCTGTGCTGTTCTTCACCTGTGCTGGTCTGTTCTTCACCTGTGCTGTTCTTCACCTGTGCTGTGCTGTTCTTCACCTGTGCTGTGCTGTTCTTCACCTGTGCTGTTCTGTTCTGTTCTTCACCTGTGCTGTGCTGTTCTTCACCTGTGCTGTGCTGTTCTTCACCTGTGCTGTGCTGTTCTTCACCTGTTCTGTTCTGTTCTGTTCTGTTCTTCACCTGTGCTGTTCTGTTCTGTTCTTCACCTGTTCTGTTCTGTTCTGTTCTTCACCTGTGCTGTTCTGTTCTTCACCTGTGCTGTTCTGTTCTTCACCTGTGCTGTTCTGTTCTTCACCTGTGCTGTTCTGTTCTCTTCTTCACCTGTGCTGTGCTGTTCTTCACCTGTGCTGTGCTGTTCTTCACCTGTTCTGTTCTGTTCTGTTCTTCACCTGTGCTGTTCTGTTCTGTTCTTCACCTGTTCTGTTCTGTTCTGTTCTTCACCTGTGCTGTTCTGTTCTTCACCTGTGCTGTGCTGTTCTTCACCTGTGCTGTTCTGTTCTTCACCTGTGCTGTGCTGTTCTTCACCTGTGCTGTGCTGTTCTTCACCTGTTCTGTTCTGTTCTGTTCTTCACCTGTGCTGTTCTGTTCTGTTCTTCACCTGTGCTGTTCTGTTCTTCACCTGTGCTGTTCTGTTCTTCACCTGTGCTGTTCTGTTCTTCACCTGTGCTGTTCTTCACCTGTGCTGTGCTGTTCTTCACCTGTGCTGTTCTTCACCTGTGCTGTTCTTCACCTGTGCTGTTCTTCACCTGTGCTGTTCTTCACCTGTGCTGGTCTGTTCTTCACCTGTGCTGGTCTGTTCTTCACCTGTGCTGTTCTTCACCTGTGCTGGTCTGTTCTTCACCTGTTCTGTGCTGTTCTTCACCTGTGCTGGTCTGTTCTTCACCTGTGCTGTTCTTCACCTGTGCTGTTCTTCACCTGTGCTGTTCTTCACCTGTGCTGGTCTGTTCTTCACCTGTGCTGTTCTTCACCTGTGCTGTGCTGTTCTTCACCTGTGCTGTTCTGTTCTTCACCTGTGCTGGTCTGTTCTTCACCTGTGCTGTGCTGTTCTTCACCTGTGCTGTTCTTCACCTGTGCTGGTCTGTTCTTCACCTGTGCTGTGCTGTTCTTCACCTGTGCTGTTCTTCACCTGTGCTGTTCTTCACCTGTGCTGTTCTTCACCTGTTCTTCACCTGTGCTGGTCTGTTCTTCACCTGTGCTGTTCTTCACCTGTGCTGTTCTTCACCTGTTCTTCACCTGTTCTTCACCTGTGCTGTTCTTCACCTGTGCTGTTCTGTTCTTCACCTGTGCTGTTCTTCACCTGTGCTGTTCTGTTCTTCACCTGTGCTGTTCTGTTCTTCACCTGTGCTGTGCTGTTCTTCACCTGTGCTGTTCTGTTCTTCACCTGTGCTGTTCTTCACCTGTGCTGTTCTGTTCTTCACCTGTGCTGTTCTGTTCTTCACCTGTGCTGTTCTTCACCTGTGCTGCTCTTCACCTGTGCTGTTCTTCACCTGTGCTGTTCTGTTCTTCACCTGTGCTGTTCTGTTCTTCACCTGTGCTGTGCTGTTCTTCACCTGTGCTGTTCTGTTCTTCACCTGTGCTGTTCTGTTCTTCACCTGTGCTGTTCTGTTCTTCACCTGTTCTGTTCTTCACCTGTTCTGTTCTTCACCTGTTCTGTTCTTCACCTGTGCTGTTCTGTTCTTCACCTGTGCTGTTCTGTTCTTCACCTGTGCTGTTCTGTTCTTCACCTGTGCTGTTCTGTTCTTCACCTGTGCTGTTCTTCACCTGTGCTGTTCTGTTCTTCACCTGTGCTGTTCTGTTCTTCACCTGTGCTGTTCTTCACCTGTGCTGCTCTTCACCTGTGCTGTTCTTCACCTGTGCTGTTCTGTTCTTCACCTGTGCTGTTCTGTTCTTCACCTGTGCTGTGCTGTTCTTCACCTGTGCTGTTCTGTTCTTCACCTGTGCTGTTCTGTTCTTCACCTGTGCTGTTCTGTTCTTCACCTGTTCTGTTCTTCACCTGTGCTGCTCTTCACCTGTGCTGCTCTTCACCTGTGCTGTTCTGTTCTTCACCTGTGCTGTTCTGTTCTTCACCTGTGCTGTTCTGTTCTTCACCTGTGCTGTTCTGTTCTTCACCTGTGCTGCTCTTCACCTGTGCTGTTCTTCACCTGTGCTGCTCTTCACCTGTGCTGTTCTTCACCTGTGCTGTTCTTCACCTGTGCTGTTCTTCACCTGTGCTGTTCTGTTCTTCACCTGTGCTGTTCTGTTCTTCACCTGTGCTGTTCTGTTCTTCACCTGTTCTGTTCTTCACCTGTGCTGTTCTTCACCTGTGCTGTTCTTCACCTGTGCTGCTCTTCACCTGTGCTGTTCTTCACCTGTGCTGCTCTTCACCTGTTCTGTTCTTCACCTGTGCTGTTCTTCACCTGTTCTGTTCTTCACCTGTGCTGTTCTTCACCTGTGCTGTTCTTCACCTGTGCTGTTCTTCACCTGTGCTGTTCTTCACCTGTGCTGCTCTTCACCTGTGCTGTTCTTCACCTGTGCTGTTCTTCACCTGTGCTGTTCTGTTCTTCACCTGTGCTGTTCTGTTCTTCACCTGTGCTGTGCTGTTCTTCACCTGTGCTGTGCTGTTCTTCACCTGTGCTGCTCTTCACCTGTGCTGCTCTTCACCTGTGCTGTTCTGTTCTTCACCTGTGCTGTGCTGTTCTTCACCTGTGCTGTGCTGTTCTTCACCTGTGCTGTTCTTCACCTGTGCTGCTCTTCACCTGTGCTGCTCTTCACCTGTGCTGTTCTGTTCTTCACCTGTGCTGTTCTGTTCTTCACCTGTGCTGTTCTGTTCTTCACCTGTGCTGTTCTGTTCTTCACCTGTGCTGTTCTGTTCTTCACCTGTGCTGTTCTGTTCTTCACCTGTGCTGTGCTGTTCTTCACCTGTGCTGCTCTTCACCTGTGCTGTTCTTCACCTGTGCTGTTCTTCACCTGTGCTGTTCTGTTCTTCACCTGTGCTGTTCTGTTCTTCACCTGTGCTGCTCTTCACCTGTGCTGTTCTTCACCTGTGCTGTTCTTCATCTGTCTTTAGTGTGTAATGTTGCTGTTTGATCATGAAAGCTCCAGTTCTTCTCTATATCACTGTCAGTGTTCCTGAACTCCTGAAATGCCTCCATTGTAGTCTTGAGTTTCCTCCGGGAACGAACACGTCACAATATTCCTCATTATAATAATTCATACGCAGAATAAAGGGGCGGTGCCTGGTTGAGTTATTTAGTAGTGTGTTAAACTGGTGGTTATGGAAAGGGGCGGGACATTTCCCAAACACACTCGAAGCTTTTGACCAATCACAACACACCTCTCCAGCCGACCAACCAGAGCACAGTGTGCTTTTCAGGAGGAGGGGCTTCATAGAGACAGGAAGTAAACTGATGTTTGTTTCCCAGAAGCATCGTTAGCCAACTGTGTTCTCAAGTTCTGTCGTTATCATCAGTTCATCGAGTCTGTGTTTCCCGAAAACATCGTTCTACCAAACATTCGCAAACATCATCGCACAGTTGAGCGCACAGAGTTTACCGGTGTCTATCAGTTATGAACGGCCGGCATCATTCATACGTAATGAGATCAGAGGAGTGTGTAGGTTGGTTAGGTTTTACATTTACATGAAACAAAGCTGCGTTCACATTGTATTTCAGAGCTAAAGCCTTTAGCATGTCTGTAGGACTAACGTTAGTTCACTGTCTCGGCTAGCGGCTCTGGGCCGGCCTTTAGACCCATGGCTCGATTACATCTTTCATAACAACCACAAATAAATAGAAATTAACAACAAAATGGATGTAAATGAATTCCAGTCAATTCATTCAAATGCAAGTTTTAAAAGATAACAATATCTTTTAAAGAGGATAAGGGTAACGCTGCCGGCTATTTGGCCGGTTACTTTAAACAGGAACAATTAATACTCGTAATCAGGCTAAAATGGGTGTATTTTTAAAACAAGTAATTAAATTAATTAATTCACCACTATTTTTATTACGAATTTTTAAAAGACAACTTGTCAGATATTTCTCCGAAATTTCAAGCGCTTGCCTGACGGAAGCGAGGAGCTGTGACCCGGATGACCTCGGCTGAGTGATTGACCGGTCGTTAGTCTCATTGGTTATAATTAATCATGTGCTGAAGAGCTGATAACGGGCTAATCTGTGAAGGTTTAAAATTATATTACTGAGCATCACTTTGTCCGTTAGTTCACCCCCTCATTTAATGAGCTATAACATTACTATAGAATACCAACATAAACAAGTGAGTAAATTAATCAGTCAATATTTAAAACAATAATTATTTTATTGGGAAGAAAAGTTCATTTCACTTCATCCATCATTATAATAAATACACTTCATACTAGCATATAATGAATGCGTGTTATTTATGAATTCATATTCACAACATTAAAGCAGTTCTAGTAGAGACACACAATAGATCTTCTTTAAGTCATGTTTAATTTCTCATGTCAAGTGACAGTAAATGAAGGTGATTAGTAATATTAGCGGACAGGTGTTGTAATCACAATGCTTTGAACAGCAGTAAATAGTGATTACCAGCCGAGCTACACTGTAATCGAGTCGACCGTTACACAACACACAACACGGTGTAATATGAGCGCGCACTTTCAGTGACGACCACAGGTGATCACACACACGAGTCTCTGTTTGTTGTGTGTAGTAGATTAACTGGGACTCTGGCATGCAGTCCGTCTAGAAGTGTGCCTGAATAAAGCAGGGAGGTGGACCTTCCTCAAGTCTTCCACATTTAAACTCGTTCTTCTTGAAGGATTAGTTTAATCTGGAAATCGTCGTTCACTGGGTCTCGTGCCATTCCAAACCTGTGACGTCTGTTCTTCAACACAAAAGAGGGCGTTTGGCAGGATCTTCTGAACGCTCAGTGCTTTGTGCCAATCGAATGTTCATTCACTCCAAATCTTGTTCATGTTTGTCATCAACAATAACAGGTTTGACTTCAATAATGCAGATGCAATTGGATGTTTCATGAGCGATTATTATCATATGGCAATGGGTGTATTTTTGGAGTCGATTGTCTTAAGCCCTATCCGGACAGGACTAGTGTAACATGGAGAGGTGCGGTACCGTAATAATCACCAGAGCTTCTCCGTGATTTTATTCCCGTCTGAATGTGCATCTCAGAGATCATTACGGATAATGTCAGGAAAGATTACAGAGAGTTTTACCTTCAGTAAGAAGGTCCGGATAAATGACCTCAGGTAATCCCGTGTGAACAGACCCGCTGTAAATATGTACGTAAATATTCCGTCATTTCCTGTTTAAAAGTAGTAGTTTTTCTAGTATGGAGACGCTGGAAAAGCATCAGTTGTGTTCTAGACGCTGGAACGAGTCTGTGGCAAAACTCACGAGTTTACACACACCATCAGATCAGAAGAAGATCGAACACACTCGTTAGAGGCACGAAACATCTTTTAGCGTTAGTGCCTATTACCAACACAATCCAATCTGAAGTTAATTAATACATCGTTCGACCGGACATAACTGTTTTACATATATAAATGTGTTTGCACACGTGATGAAGCAGCGTAATACACACATGAGGACAGGAGTGACGGCGGTGTAAATCGAGTTTCTCTCCCACTTCTGCTGGTTTACTGAGATCTCTCATCCCGTGTGGATTATATATATATCAGAATATATATTTTTGTATAAAGGAATCCTTTAAAGTGAAGAAGGCACTGTCCAGCAAACACACGTGTTCATTCCTCTCAGTCATATGACAGAAGTTTAACTTAAATATGATTTTTGTGGAAACCGTGATACACTTTATTTTTCAGGATTCTTTGATGAATGAAAGGAAATGGAAATCCTTTGTAACATGTTTCTACTGTCACTTTGGATTAATTTAATGTGTCCTTGCTGAATAAAAGTCTTGATTTCTTTTAAAACACATCTTACCGACCCCAAGCGTTGAACAGTGTGTGTGTGTGTGTGTATTAAACTCGACTGCTCTCTTCCTCCTCATGAAGCCTGATTTATTTTCAGTCAGGTTTTCATTACATGCAAGTGAAAGTCTATCTGCTTGTGTTGTAGAGTTGAGATCAGGACTCTCTGACAGGATTGGTCTTTTCCCTCTGAAGAGAACGGATCTTGTGCACAAATTACCCATAAGTCCTGTTGTTCTAACTTGACTAATGCTACCAAATCTCTTCCTGCATGTTATTAACCGTTCATAACAGTGGTTGGGGTCAGTGTCAGAAATGATCTTTTCCATTAAAGAATTAGTTCACTTCAGAATTAATATTTCTTGATAATTTACTCTCCTCCACGTCATCCAAGATGTTCATGTCTTTCTTTCTTCAGTCGAAAAGAAGAAGGTTTTTGAGCAAAACACTCCAGGATGTTCCTCCATATAGTGTGTTCAATGGGGTCCAACGGGTCGAAGGTCCAGATGTGAGTTTCAGTGCAGCTTCAAAGTCTCGACACGATCCAGCCGAGGAATAAGAGTCTCATCTAGACAAACCAGCGGACATTTTAGAACAAAATAAACATTTATGTACTTTTAACCACAAATGCTAATGTTGCACTTCCACGACTTCACTTCACGCGGAAAACTTCATCTCATTTTCTACTCAAAATCATCCAACATTATTGTTTTACCTTTTATTTTTGACTATATTTGGCGTTTTGACTGTCTTTGCACATTTGCTTTGTAAACACTGGGTCTGTTCTTCCGCCTACGCTTGACCTTTCAACCTGATTACGTAATGTGTGTCGCATCACAGCTAGAGCAAGATTTGTGGTTAATAAGTATATAAATGTTTTTTTTTTAGTTATAAATGTCCGCTGGTTTGTCTAGATGAGACTCTTATTCCTCGGCTGGATTGTGTCGAGACTTTGAAGCGGCACTGAAACTCACATCTGGACCTTCGACCCGTTGGACCCCATTGAAGACACTATATGGAGAAACATCCTGGAGTGTTTTCCTCAAAAACCTTCATTTCTTTTTTGACTAAAAAAACTAATCTTTCTGGATGAGTAAATTATAAGGAAATTTTAATTCTGAAGTGAACTACTCCGTCAAGGGTTAATATGTGGGAGTTGATAATGAGGGTATATTTTGCTCCCACATTTTTTTCTCTTTGCTCTCCTGTTTTCAACTTTTCGGTGTGATTGGTGAGCTTGCTCGTGTGTGTTTGTGTTTCAGCTCTTGCAGCAGCTGAAGAGGCTGATCTGTGATCTGTGTCGCCTCTATAATCTTCCCCAACACCCTGATGTGGAGATGCTGGACCAGCCGCTCCCCGCAGCGCCTCTGAACCCCGACCGCAAGGTGAACATCTTCACATCTTCACAAAACTGAAGTTTTATAATAGAATAGAAAACTTTATTGTCATTGCATTTAAAATACAACAAATTGTGAATGCCCTTCCAACTATGTAACATACCATACACACTAACATAAACACATACAACAGATCATTTAAATAGAACTGCACTGATACTCTGCTGGATATCGTCCAAGTACATGATATAATGACAGATGAGCAAATAATTAATTCATTTATAATGTTTTATCCTGTAGCTTGGGACCACGGATGAGGTCACATCAGAGGAGGAAGAGGAGGAAGAGATGGGAGAGGTTCGTATACGTTTTCCTTAGGGATGCACCGATATGAACATTTTGTCCGATACCGATAACCGATAATTCTTTGTATTTGAAAGCCGATAACCGTTATATTGACAGATAAATCTAAATCCAAATTTTTGATATCATTTTTGAGAGCCTGATTACAAAAACAAAAGTCTCACCATTAAAGCCATGACCCAAACACACAATTATAATTTTATGTAGTCTATATGATGGACTTTCCCTTTTTGAAGTGATCCCAATCATATTTCGAGCAACTCAAAACGCTGATCATGTTGAACAGTGCACATCTGAAGTGTCTCAGCTGAGGGAAATAATACATTATTTATCGGCTTTAATATATCGGCCAAATTTTCTTATCAGGCCGATAACAATAACATTATAAATGAACATCTACTGGCCGATGCCGATATATCATGCATCCCTAGTTTTCCTCATGTTTATTATGATGATGTCATGTGTGATCGTTAGGGCTGGGCATGGATTCAGATCTTCCAATTCGATTTGGTTTCGGTTCTCGATTCGATTGTTAATTTCGATTTTACATTCGATTTCGATTCTCAATTCGACTCAATGAATATAGATTTAATATAAATCCTATTAAGTTTAATAATCCTATTGAACTTAAGTTTATAAGTGGTTAATTAATAAAAAGAAATTAAGAGCCAAAAACCTGTATATTAAACTGTTTATTTTAGGTACACTTGTGTACGTTAAAACAGAACCCAACTCTATATTTCAAATGCATACAATGAATAGACAGGATTTTAATGTGAGATGAAAAATTGATGCTGAAAATTGGACAAGGCAGAACAATGTTGCATGCCTTGATCAAACAGGATCAGGTTATTTTCTGTTTAAGATAAAACAATCATAAAATCTCACAGCATTAGCTGTAACACGGAAGCCTATGAGCAGTGCAGGAAAAATAATACTGGCTTTTGGGTGATAGTTCATCATTTTATGAATAAATTCATCATGTATCAATTTCTTTCTTCTGTTGAACACAAAAGAAGATATTTTGAAGAATATGGGTAACTAAACTGTTTCTGGTCTCCATTGACTTCATTTTTTTTTTCAATACTATGGAAGTCAATAGGGCCCATCAACGGTTTGGTTGGAGAAGACTAGTAATAAGATTAACGTAAATCTTATGTTCAGTGTTTGCGGAAATAAATATGGGAAAAAAAAACGATTCGTGGACTTTGAGAATCGATTTTGAATCGACCACATTTAAAAAAACGATTAATCGAAAAATGTATTTTTTTGCCCAGCCCTAGTGACCTCATCATATGTGTGCTCTCTGTCAGCAGGACATCGATCTGGAACACTATGAAATGAAAGAGGAGGAGCCGGTGGATGGGAAGAAGTCTGAGGATGATGGGATCGAGAAGGAGAACTTGGCCATTCTGGAGAAGATCCGCAAGAACCAGAGGCAGGACCACTTGAATGTAAGTGCTCATTCGGTAAGGTCACTTTCCTCATGTTTCGGGGTTCTGGTGGGGTGAAATGGAGGCTTTTGTTCAAAGCAGTAGTTTCACAGTCCTGATTAGATGGAGATTGAATGATTATGATGAGAAGGTTCAGTCTGATGGCCTTCAGAGTGATTGATGTAGTTCCTTTTGAAACGAATTGTTCGTGAGTTGTCAGGCAAGCAAACTACTCCTCTTCTGACGAAAGCTTCTGTTTTGAATCTTGATTTTGAGTTGAGATTTGATGACTCGAGACTTCAAAATTGACCATATTCATAAAAGGAGATTTTTGAATATGTATTTTTATATTTATTACATATATTAACCACCATTTCCAGAAAATTAGCACGATTGCAAATGTGATGTTGGCTTTATGTGACAGTTCAGTAAACAGAGTGAATATTGTGATGAGTGACATTTTACACATAACATTGTCAATGTTCTTTGTTTTTGCTCTATTTCTCCAATAGTTCCAAACAAGCCACAGCAAAAGAGTTACGCGTCTATGTGGCAATAACGTACAGTGGTGTTTCGTCAGTCACTAAACTAATCCGGGGTTTTGAACGAATCTGCTCAGTGACTTGACTTGACATACTTCCTTTACTTGACATACTTCCTTTACTTGACTTACTTGACTTGACTTACTTGACTTACTTTCTTGACTTACTTTCTTGACTTACTTGACTGACTTAACTTAACTGACTTATTTGACTTACTTTCTTGATTTACTTGACTTGACTTGACTTAACTGACTTGACTTAGTTGACTGACTTGACTTTACTTGCTTGACTGACTTGACGTACTTGACGTACTTGACGTACTTGACGTACTTGACTTACTTGACTTACTTGACTTACTTGACTTACTTGACTTACTTGACTTACTTGACTTAACTGACTTGACTTACTTGACTTACTTGACTTACTTTCTTGGCTTACTTGACTTAACTGACTTGACTTATTTGACTTACTTGACTTTACTTACTTAACTTACTTGACTTATTTGACTTGACTTACTTTCTTGACTTACTTTCTTGGCTTACTTGACTTAACTGACTTGACTTATTTGACTTATTTGACTTTACTTACTTGACTGACTTGACTTATTTGACTTGACTTACTTTCTTGACTTACTTTCTTGGCTTACTTGACTTAACTGACTTGACTTATTTGACTTACTTGACTTACTTGACTTACTTGACTTACTTGACTTACTTGACTTAACTGACTTAACTGACTTAACTGACTTGACTTATTTGACTTATTTGACTTATTTGACTTACTTGACTTACTTGACTTACTTGACTTACTTGACTTAACTGACTTACTTGACTTAACTGACTTGACTTACTTGACTTACTTGACTTACTTGACTTACTTGACTTACTTGACTTAACTGACTTAACTGACTTAACTGACTTGACTTATTTGACTTATTTGACTTATTTGACTTATTTGACTTATTTGACTTACTTGACTTACTTGACTTACTTGACTTACTTGACTTACTTGACTTACTTGACTTACTTGACTTAACTGACTTACTTGACTTAACTGACTTGACTTAGTTGACGTACTTGACTTACTTGACTTAGTTGACGTACTTGACTTACTTGACTTAGTTGACGTACTTGACTTACTTGACTTACTTGACGTACTTGACTTACTTGACTTACTTGACTTACTTGACTTACTTTCTTGACTTACTTGATTTACTTTCTTGGCTTACTTGACTTAACTGACTTGACTTATTTGACTTACTTTCTTGACTTACTTGATTTACTTTCTTGGCTTACTTGACTTAACTGACTTGACTTATTTGACTTATTTGACTTATTTGACTTACTTGACTTACTTGACTTACTTTCTTGACTTACTTGATTTACTTTCTTGGCTTACTTGACTTAACTGACTTGACTTACTTGACTTACTTTCTTGACTTACTTGATTTACTTTCTTGGCTTACTTGACTTAACTGACTTGACTTATTTGACTTACTTGACTTTACTTACTTGACTTACTTGACTTATTTGACTTGACTTACTTTCTTGACTTACTTTCTTGGCTTACTTGACTTAACTGACTTGACTTATTTGACTTACTTGACTTAACTGACTTACTTGACTTAACTGACTTACTTGACTTAACTGACTTGACGTACTTGACTTACTTGACTTACTTGACTTACTTGACTTACTTGACTTACTTGACTTAACTGACTTGACTTACTTGATTTACTTTCTTGGCTTACTTGACTTAACTGACTTGACTTATTTGACTTACTTTCTTGACTTACTTGATTTACTTTCTTGGCTTACTTGACTTAACTGACTTGACTTATTTAACTTACTTTCTTGACGTGACTAACTTGACTTGACTTACTTGACTTAACTGACTTGACTTGACTTGATTTTAAACATCCTGTAAAGGTTTTTAGTTAATTTATGTATTTTGTCATTTAACCTAGATTTCACCATATAAGCTGGCATGGCGTTGAAAAACATTTGCTCACAAATAAACAGACTAAAGAGAATTCAGTGATGACACAATTTAATGCAGTTACACATTGCACTTTTTGCACAATTTGACTGTATTGTAGCATTACATTTTTCTTTTCTTTTTTAAATAATAATAAGAATTTGAAAAAGGGGTAATGCTTAACAATAAGCTCTTATTTGTTAACATTAATGCATGAACTGACAATGAACAATATTACAGCATTTATTAACCGTTGCTTGTTACTTAATTAAAATCTTCATGTTAGTTCACAGTGCATTAACTAATGTTACATTTTAACATGGATTGTTATGTCACATTAGCTGATGTAATTAACTAATGTTAACCAGTGAACCCTGATTGTAAAGTGTTACAGTGAATCTGAAATATTTGAAACGACATGTCTTGTTTTGTTCATTGAGCTGTCGGGCTCCCAGTGCTCATTAATCTGAGCTGTGGGACTCATAAGAGTTCATGTGCGCAATGGGTCAATAATGCATCTGATTGATTGATTGAGTGTGTTCTCTCGGGTCCTGTAGGGCGCTGTGTCTGGATCAGTTCAAGCGTCGGATCGCCTCATGAAGGAGCTCAGGGAGATCTACCGGTCTCAGAGTTATAAAAACGGTTTGGACTCCTGATAACTGATGTGTGAATGAACGAGACGCCACTGGAAGCGTCGACGCTCTTCTTATTCTGCTTTATTCTGTTGTCCAGGAATCTACTCCGTGGAGCTGTTCAACGACAGCCTGTACGAGTGGCATGTGAAGATAAGAACGTAAGAACTGGATTTTCCCATTATTGCTTGTGTGTGTTAGGAGTTTTCAGAAAGCTGAAGGTGTGTGTGTGTTGTGTTCAGTGTGGATCCAGACAGTCCTCTGCACAGTGACCTGCAGGTGCTGAAGGAGAAGGAGGGAATCGACTACATACTCCTCAACTTCTCTTACAAAGTGAGTTCGCTGGCCATGCCCAGGTGTGTGTGTGTGTGTGTGTGTGATGGGTAGGTTTAGGGGTAGGGTTAGTGTGTGTGTGTGTGTGTGTGTGTGTGTGTGTGTGTGTGATGGGTAGGGTTAGTGTGTGTGTGTGTGTGTGTGTGATGGGTAGGTTTAGGGGTAGGGTTAGTGTGTGTGTGTGTGTGTGTGTGTGTGTGTGTGTGTGTGTGTGTGATGGGTAGGGTTAGTGTGTGTGTGTGTGTGTGTGATGGGTAGGGTTAGTGTGTGTGTGTGTGTGTGTGTGATGGGTAGGTTTAGGGGTAGGGTTAGTGTGTGTGTGTGTGTGTGTGTGTGTGTGTGTGTGTGTGTGATGGGTAGGGTTAGTGTGTGTGTGTGTGTGTGTGTGTGTGTGTGTGATGGGTAGGGTTAGTGTGTGTGTGTGTGTGTGTGTGTGTGTGTGTGTGTGTGAGATGGGTAGGGTTAGTGTGTGTGTGTGTGTGTGTGATGGGTAGGGTTAGTGTGTGTGTGTGTGTGTGTGTGTGTGTGTGATGGGTAGGTTTAGGGGTAGGGTTAGTGTGTGTGTGTGTGTGTGTGTGTGATGGGTAGGGTTAGTGTGTGTGTGTGTGTGTGTGTGTGTGATGGGTAGGGTTAGTGTGTGTGTGTGTGTGTGTGTGTGTGTGTGAGATGGTTAGGGTTAGTGTGTGTGTGTGTGTGTGTGTGTGATGGGTAGGGTTAGTGTGTGTGTGTGTGTGTGTGTGTGTGTGTGTGTGTGTGTGTGTGTGTGATGGCCAGGGTTAGAGTGTGTGTGTGTGAGATGGGTAGGGTTAGTGTGTGTGTGTGTGTGTGTGTGTGAGATGGGTAGGGTTAGTGTGTGTGTGTGTGTGTGTGTGTGATGGGTAGGGTTAGTGTGTGTGTGTGTGTATGTGTGTGTGTGTGTGTGTGTGTGTGTGTGTGTGTGTGATGGGTAGGGTTAGTGTGTGTGTGTGTGTGTGTGTGTGTGATGGGTAGGGTTAGTGTGTGTGTGTGTGTGTGTGTGTGTGTGTGTGTGTGTGAGATGGGTAGGGTTAGTGTGTGTGTGTGTGTGTGTGTGATGGGTAGGGTTAGTGTGTGTGTGTGTGTGTGTGTGTGTGATGGCCAGGGTTAGAGTGTGTGTGTGTGAGATGGGTAGGGTTAGTGTGTGTGTGTGTGTGTGTGTGTGTGTGTGAGATGGGTAGGGTTAGTGTGTGTGTGTGTGTGTGTGATGGGTAGGGTTAGTGTGTGTGTGTGTGTGTGTGTGTGTGTGTGTGATGGGTAGGGTTAGTGTGTGTGTGTGATGGGTAGGGTTAGTGTGTGTGTGTGTGATGGTTAGTGTGTGTGTGTGTGTGTGTGTGAGATAGGTAGGGTTAGTGTGTGTGTGTGTGTGTGAGAGATAGGTAGGGTTAGTGTGTGTGTGTGTGTGTGTGAGATGGGTAGGGTTAGTGTGTGTGTGTGTGATGGGTAGGGTTTGTGTGTGTGTGTGATGGGTAGGGTTAGTGTGTGTGTGTGTGTGTGTGTGATGGGTAGGGTTAGTGTGTGTGTGTGTGTGTGTGTGTGATGGGTAGGGTTAGTGTGTGTGTGTGTGTGTGTGTGTGTGTGTGTGTGTGATGGGTAGGGTTAGTGTGTGTGTGTGTGATGGGTAGGGTTAGTGTGTGTGTGTGTGTGTGTGATGGGTAGGGCTAGTGTAAGAGGACAGAATATACAGTTTGGACAGTATAAACACCATGTCTATGGAGAGTCTCCACAAAGATAGCGAGAGTGAGTGTGTGAGAGAGAGAGAGTTTAGCCTTTAGTTCATGATACATTGTAAATAAGGTGACAACAATTTACCTTCCATAATTGTTCAACTTATTTATTAAAGGTCCCATTGCATGAAAATTTCACTTTATGAGCTTTTTTTAACATTAATATGAGTCCCCCTAGCCTGCCTATGGTCCCCCACTGGCTAGACGTTCTGATGGGTGTAAACCAAGCCCTGGGTGTTTCTGAGGAAATGAAAGCTCAGACGGGCGAATCTAGAAATCTTCCTCTTATGTCGTCATGAGGGGAAAGGTCACCTCCCCTTTCTCTTCTTTGCCCGCCCATGAGAAAATGAGCGGCGCGAGCGCGATATTGTTTTTTCCTCGAGAGACATCATGGCTTGCAAACAAGCGAAGCATGGCAGTTGTTCAGTGTTTGAATGTACAAATGAACACAAAGGTATTGTTTTAGTTCCTTCATCCGAGCCTCTGGAGAACCAGTGGGTTATGGGAATGTCTGATGTGTAATTGTTCAAGTTCAGACAGATAATCTTTCTCTCAAAGTCGTTCAATATTGTTTATGCATCAGTAAATCAAGCCAGTGACTAAACGATCAACTTCACGTCATTTTTCTCAGTAGGATGAAAATAATCTTACTGAAACTGTGATTAATATACAGAAAGCGATCAAAGAACAATCCCTTTCCAATCGCCCAAGCTGTCAATCACACAGCGCGAGTTTATCTGGACACTTGCCAAAACTCGTTATGAAATCAATGACGCTGTTACGCCGCACAACGAAGCTCTTACTGTACTTACCTCATGTTTGCATTGGTGAAATCATTAGTGAGAGTGCAGAAACTGCGTTGCAATGATAAGATCTTCATTCACACGATCAACAGGCTGTCATCTGCTCAATGCTCATCACTGCAACCTTTTATGTGATGGGAATAGATCTAAATACTTAAAAAACCTCTCACGATTCGTTAATCCTGATAGCTGTAATAGTAAAAACGTATAAAAGCTGTAATAGTAAAAGTTTTCGAGAGAGTTCCACATGTAATGCTAGATATTTCATATGCAAGCATGTCAGCCAATCACAGCAGTGGGCGTTTACACTGAAGTCTCACAGCAGCCAATCACAGCAGTGGGCGTTTACACTGAAGTCTCACAGCAGCCAATCACAGCAGTGGGCGTTTACACTGAAGTCTCACAGCAGCCAATCACAGCAGTGGGCGTTTACACTGAAGTCTCACAGCAGCCAATCACAGCAGTGGGCGTGTACACTGAAGTCTCACACAGACACGCCCCTTCCAACAGAGTGTTCAAATCAGAGGATAAAATCAGGCTAGGAAAAATGCCTTTTATTTCTAAATTATAACAACTTTTGATCTAAAAAACACCAGGAAACATTGTAAAATAATAAAATAATCCATGCAATGGGACCTTTAAATGTGCAAATGCTTATATATACAGTTTAAATGTAGGTTTTCCAGAGTAAAAAGAATCTCTCTCTTCTGTCTTCAGGATAACTTCCCGTTCGATCCTCCGTTTGTACGAGTGGTTTCTCCTGTGCTTTCCGGAGGGTATTATTCATTATTCATCCTATTAGTGTTATTGTGATGCATTTTGTTTATGATATTATTAATTCGCTCAGAAATCAAACTTATTTGTATACAGAAGCGAATTTTTATTCATACTAATGTATATACATATATCTTCATATTTATTTATGCATTGTTTCTATATTACACATCCAGTGTGTTGACCAAACTCTTTGGGTTTGATTATTAAGCAGAGTGTTTATTACATACTGTATGTAGAATTTCATTACGTGTGTGTGTGTGTGTGTGTGTGTGTGTGTGTATAAAGCCCAGGTTAACTGTAGTGTGTGTGTGTGTGTATAAAGCCTAGGTTAACTGTAGTGTGTGTGTGTGTGTGTGTATAAAGCCCATGTTAACTGTAGTGTGTGTGTGTGTATAAAGCCCAGGATAACTGTTGTGTGTGTGTGTGTGTATAAAGCCCAGGTTAAGTGTGTGTGTGTGTGTGTGTGTGTGTGTGTGTGTGTGTGTGTGTGTGTGTGTGTGTGTGTGTGTAAAGCCCAGGTTAACTGTAGTGTGTGTTCAGGTATGTTCTGGGCGGAGGAGCGCTGTGTATGGAGCTACTCACTAAACAGGTGTGTGTTTCTGTTCACTACTCGAGACTCAGACACATCAGTCATGCTTTCCTTCATTTCTCAGACCAGCTTCTGCACTCAGGACATGTAACAGGCCTCAACTTAAGGGTCATATCATGCATTTATTTAATATAGTCAAAGCAGACATTACTCAGACACCAGATATAATGTGTGATATGTTCCACTAGTGTGATCAGGACACTATAGTTCATTACTGTGAGTGAGGAGAGCAGAATACAGTAAACTGTGACATATTACACCCAGAAACTCTTCATACAGAGACTACCAGTGACATTTATAACAATCTGAGCCCAGAAACTCTTCATACAGAGACTACCAGTGACATTTATAACAATCTGAGCCCAGAAACTCTTCATACAGAGACTACCAGTGACATTTATAACAATCTGAGCCCAGAAACTCTTCACACAGAGACTACCAGTGACATTTATAACAATCTGAGCCCAGAAACTCTTCATACAGAGACTACCAGTGACATTTATAACAATCTGAGCCCAGAAACTCTTCATACAGAGACTACCAGTGACATTTATAACAATCTGAGCCCAGAAATGATTGGGACACTTTGAGCTGATCATGTTCTGCTGAAGTGTGTTTTCTTTAATTGCTAATGCTCTTTTTACACACAGACTGAACACAATGAAGCATTGCTTGGTGATTGGTTGAGCTAAACTGGTATTATCTAATTGTGTAGTTAAATTTAACAGCTGACAGATATTCAACATAATTCATGTGTGAGACAG
This sequence comes from Squalius cephalus, assembly GCA_022829025.1. Taxonomy (NCBI): domain Eukaryota; kingdom Metazoa; phylum Chordata; class Actinopteri; order Cypriniformes; family Leuciscidae; genus Squalius; species Squalius cephalus. Next base: position 1,370,138 of record CM040798.1, read on the forward strand.
TCTAACAGAAGGACGGACAAAACCAGTCAAATATCAACTGAGTTCTGCTCATATTTCATTACCGTTCTCTAAACTATAGCGAATAAACTGTGAGAATGTGAGAAAAGTCTGAATAAATCTTGGTTTGACTGCATCATTTCTGTAATATTTCTTCCTGATGTCCAGTTTTAAACTGAAATCGTCTGTTTTCAAAGTGCATCAAACTCTTTAATTTAAAAGCTCACGATCCTGATATGAGTCCTCTAGTGTCCTGATATACAGATGCCAGTCTGTCATACGACGTGTGTGTGACTGAGGTTGTAAGAGAGCTGTGTGTGTGTGTGAGACTGACGGTCATGTGATCTGTGTCCTCAGGGCTGGAGCAGTGCCTATTCCATAGAGTCCGTCATCATGCAGATCAATGCCACTTTAGTCAAGGGGAAAGCAAGAGTGCAGTTTGGAGCCAATAAGGTAATCTCACTCAAGACCCGTTCACACCCAAACCAGATCCAGAACCAGATCCAGAACCAGAACCAGATCCAGATCCAGATCCAGATCCAGAACCAGAATGATCAGGGTTTGAGTCAATAGCATTATTTCAAACACCGAAATAACTTGTTTAACACAAAATACTTATAATTTTTCTCTGTGTATGGGCCACAAGATCAGTATGAAGAAAATAAAGATAGTTATAGTTCCACTCGCTCGCCTTCATGGTTTAATACTGAAAGATTTCCAATATTGTGACGTAACTCCATCTTTGCTCGCAGAATGAAGGCCAGTGACTTGTATTTCGTGTCCTGTTTATAATAAGCGCTGCGGTTTGGCGTCTGTCTCTTTAAATGCTCGAGCTCTTTAGAGCAGGATTCTGATTGGCTGTCAGAGTTTCTCCTCCATCAGCTGGAAAACATCGTTCTGAGCGTGATCGTTCCTCAGCGTCGTTATCGTTATCATTGTGGACTCGCATGTTCTCTCAGAGTTAGTCCGTTTGTCAGAACCTCATCTGTCTCGCTCTAGTTCTGGACTTCGGTGTGATCAAGCCGTTACTCTGTCTGTGTCTGATTGTGGTGTTTGCTATGAAAGCTGGTTTCTGCAACAGAATAATTTTTTCTCACAATTCTGAGTTCTTGCACTTTACAACTCACAGAATGCAAGAAATCAGAATTGTGAGAAAAAAATTGCAATTAAATGTTTTATTCTGTTGCAGAAACTTTTTTCTTAGAATTTTGGGATATAAAAAAAGTTTTCCGCTGTGAAAGAAATGTTACCTTATTTATGTGATTTATTGATTCATTCACAAGCTTCCATAGTTTGATGGCAGGAGTTGTCATGCACTTGTTTCTCACGCTTCAGGTTGTATATTAAAGCGTATTGTAATTGCCCGGTAGAGACTAGAATGAAGATGTGCTGTGTTTCAGAATCAGTACAACCTCGCCAGAGCGCAGCAGTCGTACAAATCACTGGTGCAGATCCACGAGAAGAACGGTGAGAACGGTGTTCATCTTCAGATATTTCACAGTTTAATATCACAAAATGAAGATCATGTGACTGAACAAACAGGGCATCTTTATAAACACCAGCAGTTTAATTTCCTATTGACATTTCCGGACACAGGTTCACTTGTTACAGTGTCATTTATACACTTACACATTACACATTATACATTTAAGCTCAGAGTAATTTTAATTAAAAAACGTCTATATAATTAGGGTCTGGCTTAGCATTAATTGCTTGTAATTATGTCAAATTTACTGTTATTACTATATTAAGTATATGTAATATAACAAAGAGACTGTAAAATAATGTTGGGTAACACTTTATTATAGTGTAACAATGACACCTTAAAATAAAGTGTAACCGAATGTTGCCAATTTTACTGCTAAAACAAGTTTATCATTTGTTGTTTTATTATTTTATTTGGTAACACTTTATTTTACAGTGTCCTTATTGCAGGTTACATGTAATTACCATAAATTGTGCATAATTACATGCAATTAGTTCATGGTACATTGTAATTAAACCGAATCATCAATATTTTTGGTCAAAGTGAGTAGATTAGGCTTTTAGGAGTGTGTATTCTGCTAATGTGTGTAGTGTGCTGACATGGACATCTGAGCTCGCGGTGTAAACCTGTGTGTGTGTGTGTGTGTGTGTATCTCCCACAGGCTGGTACACGCCACCGAAAGAGGACGGCTAGAGCGAGAGCTCCACACGTGAACATGTATCTCGAGGTGGACATCTCTTTGTTCCCGTTTTTCCTCTCATCCCTCTTTTAAATCTCCGCCACGTTTGTTCTCCGTCACTTCCACTGGGTTGAAGACGCTCGACTTGATCGGGCCGAGTTCGGTCCATGGGAAAAGCTCTTTTTCTTTTTTCCTTTGCTTTATCATCTCAGATAATGTCATTATTCCTGCGCTCCTGATCCAGCATCTCCTCTGCCGTCATCCTGAGCGAGCTCTGGCTGACTGACGTGTGTGTCCGTGGACTCGTTGTGTTCAGGACGAGCCAGCGATCCTGTGTTTGGAGGAACCGGCCTTTAAAAACCCTTGGATGCGAGACACATGGAGCTGACGGACATTCTGACGCTCCAGAAGCTTTCCTCACCACATCTCCAACAGAACAGCCGGGGGTGTGGACTGGTGTGAAGCCGTGTGTTGGGAACGCTGGGCGGTGACCCATAATGCCTTAAAGAGGAGAAGAGTGAGTGTTCCTCCAGTGTTTCTGTTCCAAGCCCTTCAGGCGATCCCAAACGTTCCCTCCGATCGCTGACCGGGTTTTTTCCCAAGCCGTGCTGGGAAGTGTTCCTGAAATTCCCATGGGACAATGTCCGCTTCACTTTTTTGTTTGTGTAGGTAAATTAAAAATAAATAAATAATGCCACTCTGACATCAAGCCATAGATTGAACCCGTAGGTTTTATTCCGGAAAACGCTCTCCTGTTTCGGGATCGGCTCAAGCGTAGAGCGTTCGACAGAGAGAGATGTTAAACAGCTGACTCCAGATCAGATCCTCATTCAGCCGGTGTGATGCGTCCACGGAGAGCGTTCACACAGTTATGCACTGTTAGCATGCTTTGGTTATACTGCTTTTATTTGACTTTTTTTTTTTTTTTTCATTGTAAGTGTAATTTTGACCATGTACAGTACAATTTGTAAACTTGCATCAAGTTTATGAATAAAGAATTTTAAGAAATACATCAGTGTGATCTGTCGTGCTGTTTTAGACCTTTAATTCATCACATGTTTAACTCAAGGAATCAAACTATATATATATTCTATATATATATATATGTGTGTGTATTTATTTATTTATTTGTTTGTTTGTTTGTTTGTTTGTTTGTTGCACTGATACTAAATTTCTCCACTGATACTGATGACACATTTTTCTGCTTTCTTTTGATTGACAGGTTATAATCGGCCCTGATTACTGGCTGTTTTTATCAATGGCCAATAGTGCAGATAATTGCTTTTATCGGCCGATACATCAGTGCATAGTGACCAAAGTAAAGTTACATGTTTATTTTATTATCAGGCAATTGTGAGGGAAGGGAAATGCTAAACCAAAAATAAATGCATAGTCCTTTGTGCTTAATTAATTTAATGTAAGAGTAATTTTAGAGTTTTTTTATATGAATCAATAATGAGTCTTTTCTCACATTGCAACCCAGTGCTAATTTAGTAGCATTGATCTATTCTATTATAGTTTTTGTTTTGATTTTATTTTTATAGTTTGTTTTCATTTAAAGTCTCCCTGTGGTGTAAATCCAGCTTGTAATGTTGTTTATGTGTCTATGTGGTGTTTTTAATATGCTTTAAGACAAACCATGTGTAAGTTCATAAGTCGACAGCATTGCTGAGTATTTCCTCCTTAAAACTGCAGTGAACCAAAGACAGTCTCAAAAACACGCTTTGAAATCGCTGGTGTTTCTGACGTCACAAACTACCTTGTAACCAATCAGATCAACGTGTGATCGTCAACCAGTGGATCTCTGAGCTGAGGGAGTGAGTGGAGGCGGGGCTCATTTGCATATTCATAAACCGCGTATACTAAATGAGGCAAGGGTGTCGAGTTACATTCAAGATATTTTAAGTCATGAAGACTTTTTTCTTTTTTTTTAAGGAAAAAACATTTAAATATGAAATTATGTGATTTAAAAATTAGGTGATCAAATATGAGTTTAAAGGGATACAATTATTAACTACAGGGGACTTTAAATTTGAAAGTTTTAGTCATTGTGAGGCTCTTTTACTTATTAAATGTACCAAATCCGGTGCTTGTATCCGATGACGGTTTACTTGCTTTACATTACTTTTTCAACACGGTCATTTTTTTATTTAAAATGTGTTTTAAATTGGAAACTGTCACATTTTCTACTAAATCTGTGCCCTTATGTCTTGCAAAACCATTTTAAATCCTGCATTAACTTTTCATATGGTATTTTCATACAAGGTTATTAATAAAAAAATAAAAATAAAAAAGTGCTATATGCTGTTTAATCTGGAAAGACTGCTGGGATGAAGATGTGTTGAGCTGGTAAAGCAGCAGATGTGTGTGTCCAGCAGAGGGCAGCATCAGCCCAGGGCACCACAGGACTCGCTCTCGGTCTGATCCCTCATTCTTCCACAGCGAGTTTGTGTTTCTGGTCCAGTCTCTGCATGTAAAGTCCAGCCACTGATGCACTGATACGACGCTTTTAAGAGTCCTTCTGAGAAAGACTAATCAATCTCAGTCTTTTATCATTAGTCTTCTCCACACTTTCTTCGGGAAATCTCGCGAGCTCTCCAACAAATGCACAACAGAAATGAATGATCTGATGAAGTATCGCCTGGATTAAACCATGTTTCTGAATCTCTCCAGGAGGTTTATAGCCGATTGTTCAAATAACTCCCAATTACACACTACCAGTCGAAAGTTTTGGATCGGCAAGATTTTTAATGTTTTCAAAAGAAGTTTCTTATACTCACCAAGGCTGAATTTATTTGATTAAAAAAATATATATATATATTGTGAATTATTATTATAATGTAAATAATCTGTTCTCTATGTGAATATATAGTCAAGTGTAATTTATTCCTGTGATCAAAGCTGAATGTTCAGCATCATTACTCCATTTTATCTTTTTTATTATATTTATATTTTTTGGGGGAAATAAATCAAATAAATAAAAACCTTTATTCATCAAGGATGAATTAAATTGATCAAAAGTGACAGTAAAGACATTTATAATGTTGCAAAAGTTTATATTTCAAATGAATGATAAGTGATGATAAATGATAAAACTTTTTATCAGTCATATCAGCTAGTATGCTAGCTGGAGCCGCTCACCTCCAGTGTTTGTGCTAAGCTAGGCTAGCGGTGTGTGCATCAGAGTTACGGCACGGAGATGAGAAGGGTGTGTGTGGACTCATCTAACTCTGGGGGATACGGGGAATAAGATAAAGTCCCAAAAAGTCGGCGTGTTTCTTTAAACTTTCTATTTATAATAGAATTCTGAAATATTTTTGGTAACACTTTAGATTACAGCCCGGAAAGTACTGCGTAATGAAAATGAAAGTACAGTGTAACTTTCGGTAATTACAGTGTACCTATAAAGTGTATACGTGTAAGTATAGGGGAATAACAAGTAAAGTTTTGTGAATAAAGGGGTAACAACCAGGAAAATAACAAATTATTTAGGCAAATTTTTTAGACTGTAAGTATTACATGTAGTAAGTAAGTATGACATTGCGGGCTGTAAATTAAAGTGGTGCTTCTTACCCTCTTGTTTCATGTAGTTACAGGGTAAATACAATAAAAACACATGTACACACACACACAATCTGACATCACTCGGAAAACCTTTATTTAAAAAACAACTTATTTCAAAACAGATTTACAACATATTACACTTCTTATTCTTTATTATTTTTTTAAAATCAACTTTTCATTTCAAATACTAAAGTCCTGACAGAAAGTAGCATGTTTTGTCCTTTTTTGTTTCTCTTGCTTCAGTTGGTCGGAAGCGATAGTCTACAGTTTAAAAATGTAAAATATTTGGTATTTTTCTTACAAACGCTTATTGTTTCACTTCAGAAGACATTGATTCATCCATTGGGGTCGTATGGATTACTGTAGTTATTGTTGTATGTGCTGTGGTCAACTTTTAGGAACACATGAGCTTGCATTATATGCATTCACAGAGATTATTTATTTTTCTAAAAACTTTTGTTTGTGTTAATCTGAAGAAGGAAATTCGTATACATCTCGGATGACGTGAAGGTAAAAGATGAGTAAATGGTGAGGACATTTCTGTACTGTATTTTCTTTTAACACATAATACAGAATAGCAAGAGACGTGTCATGGGATTCCTTCTTAAGATTCATCAGTGGAAAGAAAAAAAAAAGAAGAAGAGGAACAAGAGGAGGAAAGAAACCAAGCAAGAGAAACAAAGTGCTGTAAATCCATTTTGAAATAAGTTGTTTTTTAAATAAAGGTTTTCCGAGTGATGTCAGATTGTGTGTGTGTGTACATGTGTTTTTATTGTACTTACCCTGTAACGACATGAAACAAGAGGGTAAGAAGCCCCACTTTAATTTACAGCCTGAAATGTCATACTTACCCTGTAACTACATGGAACAAGAGTATATTTTCCCAGCATTTAAAAAAAAAAAAAAGTTGCAATAGTTTTACTTGCCTTGAAACTTAATCAGTGCACCTTTGCAATAATAACAAATTAGCCTACTTTATAAATGCACTGATATGTACCCCGTAATTTAAAAAAAGCCTTTATGTATTTTTATACACTATTATTACAAAAAGGTGCAGTGTATGTACTCGCTAAATTGCTCCCAAAAGTAAGATTCTAAAATACTTATTCTAAATAATTTGCCTAAATAATTTTTTATTTTCCTGGTTGTTACCCCTTTATTCCCAAAACTTTACATATTATTCCCCTATACTTACACGTAAGTACTTTATAGGTAAACTGTAATTACCGAGAGTTACACTGTACTTTCATTTTAATTACGCAGTACTTTCCGGGCTGTAATCTAAAGTGTTACCATATTTTTTTACAGAACTGTTTTCAACATTGATAATAATAATGCTTTTTTCTTGATCATCAAATCCTCATATTAGAGTGATTTCTGGAGGATCATGTGACACTGAAGACTGGAGTAATGATGCTGAACATTCAGCTTTGATCACAGGAGTAAATTACACTTTACTAGATATTCACATAGAGAACAGATGATTTACATTGGAATAATATATATATATATATATATATATATATATATATATATTTTTTTTTTTTTTTTTTTTTTTTTTTTTTTTTTTTTCAAAGTCAAATAAATGCAGCATTGCTGAGCAGAAGAGACTTCTTTTAAAAACATTAAGACCATTTGACTGGTAGAGTGTGTGTGTGTGTGTGTGTGTGTGTGTGTGTGTGTGTGTGTGTGTGTGTGTGTGCGTGTGTGTGTGTGTGTGTGTGTGTGTGTGTGTGTGTGTGTGTGTGTTCATTGCTGAGTGAGAGTGAAGGCGTTCATCAGCTGTTTTATAAATAAAAATCTTTGGATATCTGTTTAATAATGAGGATTTTGTAACAGACTGAAAGCGCTGCCATTGCTTCTGTGATCAGTGTCTCTGTGTTGATCCGGCCGTGTCTCCGGTGACCCAGGGTGTGTGTGTGTGTGTGTGTGTGAGAGAGATAGCAGGAGCTGTACAGCACATCAGAGAGAAACACGGCGCTTATTCCAGCCCTGTTCCATTTATATTGGCAAATTGAATTTCTGTGTATGATCTGAACTAAAGATGAGAGCAACTGGTCGTCATCTCTGGACAGGCCGTTATCACAGACTAACACTGTCAGCCAGGAGATAAGGGTTACACACACACACACACACACACACACACACACACACACACACACACACACACACACACACACAGTTTGGGGTCAGTAAAGTGTGTTCATGTTCCTGAAAGAGTCTCTTCTGCTCAGCAAGGCTGCATTTATTTGATTAAAACTACAGTAAAAGAGTGAAATATTATTCCATCAGCTGTTCTCTATGTGAATATACAGTAAAGTGTAATTTATTCCTGTGATCAAAGCTGAATTTTCAGCATCATTACTCCAGGTCTTACTCATTCTCTTATATAAAGAAAATGACTGTAAAATGCGGAAGGTTTTCTGTCCGCGTCCGATTATTCGATTATCAGATTATTCGATTATTAGATTATTCGATTATCAGATTATTCGATTATTCGATTATCAGATTATTCGATTATCAGATTATTCGATTATCAGATTATTCGATTATCAGATTATTCGATTATCAGATTATTCGATTATTCGATTATCAGATTATTCGATTATTCGATTATCAGATTATTCGATTATTAGATTATCAGATTATTCGATTATTCGATTATCCGATTATTCGATTATCAGATTATTCGATTATCAGATTATTCGATTATCAGATTATTCGATTATCAGATTATTCGATTATTCGATTATCAGATTATTCGATTATTCGATTATCAGATTATTAGATTATTCGATTATCAGATTATTAGATTATTAGATTATCAGATTATTCGATTATTCGATTATCAGATTCCACATTGAAAAAAACATTGGTGTGGAAACTATTTTCACACAGTCAAAATAATAAATTGCTAATAATTTCACAAACACAAAGAAACCTTGACATTTACTCCAATAATATTGCTTTATAACTTCAAAACAATTTTTACAGTATAGTATTTATTTATAACTATATAAACACAATTAGTCTATGTAATGTCCCCGTTTATATAGTAAATGTATGATACATGAACTGAATCTTTTTCTCTGGACAGTAAAACTAGTTTTTATTTGTCGAATAATAAACGACATGAGGCTAAAATGTTCCACTGAAGTAAAACTTTGACAACATGCCCCACTTTCCCCGAATAATAATTTAACATTTTAACAATTAATGTAATTTTTCAGCATTTGTGTTTGTCATCGACGCCGGAGGCCGAAACTCACTCAGGAATATCTGTCCGTTTCCTTCCATAAAGAAAACATGACTATTGTTTTCATGTTTACCGTAGTCAATATTTCATTTTCCACTGAGGATGTTTGCAGTCACATCTATTTCAGTCAAAATTGCTTTAGTGTTTCTGGGCTGACAGAAACAAGGCGATGGAAATCAAAATGAATTCATTAAAGCGTGTGCCGTCGACTGCACTAAACCCCACTGAAGATCTACGCATCTGTTATCTGAGCCAGAATTTAACATGCAACTAAAATCACAGGACATTAATATTGAAATATTTAAAGGGTTTAGGCTATATGTGACCCTGGACCACAAAACCAGTCACATGGGTCAATTTTCTGAAATTGAGATGTATACATCATATGAAAGCTGAATAAATAATCTTTCCATTGATGTGTGGTTTGTTAGGATAGGACAATATTTGGCTGAGATACAACTATTGAACATCTGGAATCTGAGGGAGCAAAAAAAAATCTAAACATTGAGAAAATCTCCTTTAAAGTTTTCCATTTATGTTGGCGATTGTGCTGCATTCACTCACACAAATACATGTTTAATATATTTACAGTAGGAAATTTACAAAATATCTTCATGGATCATGATCTTAACTTAATAACCTACTGATTTTTGGCATAAAAGAAAAATCAATAATTTTGACCCACACAATGTATTGTTTGCTATTGCCACGAATAATATAATAAGGGTCAGTTATGTATAATTCAGAAAGTGTTGTTATTAGCGCCACCAGTGGCCGTGGAGTGAACTGCTCGTCGACAGATGAGGTCAATAAAAACACGGTTATGATAGTTTGATTGTGAAGTATCTTTGAGGCTACAGGATCAATAGAGAGATGGCAGAACATATATATCCTCATATATCCAGTGATGAGGCTGTATAACAGCACACATTTACCTCGCTCACTGGATTACCGCGGTTCAGACTCTGAGGTCTCCACATTCCCTGCTCTTTAACTCCAGTGACATTTCCTCCTCCAGGAATGAATCTCATTTCACTACAATTAGCACATCAGCATCGAGGGAATGACCTTCTCAGGCATTTCGGCTTGTTGCTCTTCATAACTGTGCCTGGAGTGTGTTCGTGCCGCTGACAGAGCGCATATATTACAGTAAAGACCCTGCGATTCACTTCCAGCTGGAGTCAGTGTCGATATTAATGGCCCATTCTTCTGTAATTCTGTTTGCGTTTGGAGAGTTTTTCCCCAAGATCCCTCGAGCTAAAGAGGTCTGATGCTGTTCAGATCACTCTGATGGTATTAAAAAGCTTTTTATTAACGTTATAAATGGGTTAGTGGATTTGTAAATGTCGTTACATTCATAAACGTTATGAATGCAGATGTTTGGGTGTGTGGGATGCTGGAAATGAATTACCGAGAAACAAGAGGGATATCACATGAACAAAGTGCATCACATGTTTTTAACCATTGCGAAAAAGAAGTACACTTTTACATACATAAAAAAAGACGGTAACCGTTTATTATACAGTGTCATAATTACATGCAACTAACCCTCATCCTACCCTAACCCTATAGTAAGTACATGTAGTTAATTAATATTACTCAGTAATTACAGAAATAATTGACTTTAAAACAATATTTGAATGTAATATTTTCTGGACATTTAATGGCATGTTATTTACAATTAAATGAAAATTTAGTATAGTTTAAATGTATATTAAATGCAATTAGCTGAACTTTAAGGTGCTTTTTGACCCACTTAAGCACATCTTTATGTGTAATTTCATAATTCTATTGTCTCTGAAATATGGTTAAAGTGTTGAACGTACTGACAAGCATTTATATTAAACTAAATCATGCTTTGATGTTGTTTCTATTGCAACTTGCGTGCCATATATTTATAAATGCACATTTGAATGATTGTGTTGCAGTTTAGTGTAAATGTAATATCAAATAACACAATGGAGTTAAAATTGTAATGAAGTCAACACATCAAAATCAGTGCACTTCTTTAAAGAACAACATAGTGATTTAAATTTTTTATTTGACATTATTTCAAAGTGCACGTTTTAAAAGTGTGTTAAGAAACGGTCATGAACGTGTTCTGTCTTTAAAAGTGCCATGTAATTCAGTGTTAACTTCTTGTTTATTGAATATATAGATGATAAAGCGTACTGTACTTCCGCTGCTGAACGTCGCATTGATTTCTCTGTGTATTAGAATATGATGGACAGATACAGCAGCGTTTGATATCAACACACTGTTCTTATTTCCCGAGAGACGAACACACACTTTCCTCTGTCCTCGTGACTCTCTCCGGGGTTCGCCTGATCCGAGTGATTCTTCTGCTATAACTGTATTAATGTCCTTCGTTCCATCAATCCGGCACGATGTCATCGGGATCTGATGGGAGTCAGTGGATCAGGTTCTCACTTACACACTTTATGGCCCTTTATTACCCACAATGCATCTCAGGTTTCAGGGGAAATGGGCCGGTGTATCCGGCGCCGACGGCGAGCTGAAGAACCGCAGATAAACCACAGAAACACTGCTAAGTGCTCGAACATGCACTGTCGGAGTGTGTGTGTGTGTGTGTGTGTGTGTGTGTGTGTGTGTGTGTGTGTGGATGAAGAATGAGACATTGTCGACCGCAGATATTGAACGAGAATGACAGCAATCAGTCATAAACATGAAGTGTGTGTCTAAAAGCTGGTAATGTGAATAAATATCTCAGTCTTCAGTCTCCGGGCGGATCAAGTTCTTATAAGTGATGTCGTCATCATCATCATCCTCATCTCTTCCCCTCCTCATCAGTGAACATTAACACATTAACAGTAATAAATGAGCAAATCCATTACAGGAGACTCTGCATATAGATAGCCTGATTATGAGCGCGCCGGCCGCTCATTAGCATGACCTGCAGGGGCTGCTGGGTAATTATCAATCCAGACTGGGAAACCAGACCTGGTTTAATGTGGTCAGTCAGTGTCCAATTACATGTCTTTAGAAATAAAGAGAAGCAAAGAGAAGAGATCTTTGCTATTCCTACACCCTCGTGGAAAAGAAGTGCACTTATTTGTACTGAATGTGCTGCAAGTCTCATATATATACAAAGTACATTTGTATAGTTTTATATATTGCACTGAATGTGCACTTGTAGAGTGTTGCAAGTCTTTGTTGCAAGTGAAGTGAAGTGTGCATCTTCTGTCTTGTAAATGCACTGTAAGGAAAAGCGTTTGCAGGCTGAATCCCCTGATGAGTGTGAACACGGTAATACTGTGCTGAAATCCTCAACACTAGCAGTGAATGAAGCCTCTCTGATCACAGCGCTCATCAGCGGCTCAGTCCCAGCAGGACTCGGATGTCCATCTGTCCGAGCGCTCACGGGTCGTATCATGGGCTGATAATAAGCAATCCGTCTTCACACACCGCTCACGCATGCAGCGCACACTAACTCACACACTTCATCATGGGGAACGGTCCTGTAGTGTGTTGTTCCACTCTCACTGCACTCGTTTAGACTCTACGCTGTCAGAAGGCTTGCGATGTTAAAGTCTGCATGATGTTATTTGTGTTATTGTGAACCATACATTACATTTATGCATTTGGCAGATGCTTTTATCCCAAGGAACTTACATTGCATTCAAGATGTAAATCAGCAGTGTTGGGGAAAGTTACATTTAAAAGTAATCCATTACAATATTGTGTCACTCCCAAAAAAGTAACTAATTGCGTTACTTAGTTACTTTTTATGAAAAGTAATGTGTTACATTACTTGTGCGTTACTTTTTCTCACCTGGGATAGGGAGTACAGTAGAGTACAGTAGAGTACAGTACAGTACAGTAGAGGTAGAGTACAGTAGAGGTAGAGTACAGTAGAGTACAGTAGAGTACAGTAGATGTAGAGTACGGTAGAGGTAGAGTACAGTAGAGTACAGTAGAGGTAGAGTACAGTAGAGTACAGTAGAGGTAGAGTACAGTAGAGGTAGAGTACAGTAGAGTACAGTAGAGGTAGAGTACAGTAGAGGTAGAGTACAGTAGAGGTAGAGTACAGTAGAGTACAGTAGAGGTAGAGTACAGTAGAGTACAGTAGAGGTAGAGTACAGTAGAGCACATTAGAGTACAGTAGAGGTAGAGTACAGTAGAGGTAGAGTACAGTAGAGGTAGAGTACAGTAGAGCACAGTAGAGTACAGTAGAGGTAGAGTACAGTAGAGTACAGTAGAGGTAGAGTACAGTAGAGCACAGTAGAGTACAGTAGAGGTAGAGTACAGTAGAGGTAGAGTACAGCAGAGTACAGTAGAGGTAGAGTACAGTAGAGTACAGTAGAGGTAGAGTACAGTAGAGGTAGAGTACAGTAGAGGTAGAGTACAGTAGAGTACAGTAGAGGTAGAGAACAGTAGAGTACAGTAGAGGTAGAGTACAGTAGAGCACAGTAGATGTAGAGTACAGTAGAGGTAGAGGTACAGTAGAGTACAGTAGAGTACAGTAGAGGTAGAGTACAGTAGAGTACAGTAGATGTAGAGTACAGTAGAGGTAGAGTACAGTAGAGTACAGTAGAGTACAGTAGATGTAGAGGTAGAGTACAGTAGAGGTAGAGTACAGTAGAGGTAGAGGTAGAGTACAGTAGAGTACAGTAGAGGTAGAGGTACAGTAGAGTACAGTAGAGGTAGAGTACAGTAGAGCACAGTAGATGTAGAGTACAGTAGAGGTAGAGGTACAGTAGAGTACAGTAGAGTACAGTAGAGGTAGAGTACAGTAGAGTACAGTAGATGTAGAGTACAGTAGAGGTAGAGTACAGTAGAGTACAGTAGAGTACAGTAGATGTAGAGGTAGAGTACAGTAGAGGTAGAGTACAGTAGAGGTAGAGGTAGAGTACAGTAGAGTACAGTAGAGTACAGTAGAGGTAGAGTACAGTAGAGTACAGTAGAGTACAGTAGAGGTAGAGTACAGTAGAGTACAGTAGAGGTAGAGTACCGTAGAGTACAGTAGAGGGCGCCACTCAAACAAACATTTCAGATATTATGGATTAAAGAAATATAGGATACAGGAGAAGGAGGTTCAACACTCTTATTTCTAAATCTAATATAAAGTCATTTTTGCTCATTAGTATGGTTGAATTAGATCATTGAAGGTCAGCAACAAATACATTGATTAATAAAGTGAGATTAAATATATAAAGTATATTTGTGTAATTGAATATAGTTAATTATAAAAGTTGTGTGTAAAATTCTGAGATTGCATTTTAGTGTTTTTATTCCATTTTATTTTGAGCAATACTGAATGTTTTGATGCAAGTGAGACGAGTAAACACATGTTCACATTTAGTCTAGAACTGAAATAACCATCGTTATGGCACACACACACACACACACACACACACACACACACACACACACACACACACACACACACCTCCTTTATTTCTCTCAACATGGGGACAGGAGAGCTGTCAGTCAGTAAATGTGAAAGTAGCGTTACTTATTTGAAAAAGTAACAGATATTTTGTTGTAAATTGAAAAAAGTAATGCGTTCCTTTACTAGTTACTTGAAAAAGTAATATGATTACGTAATTCAAGTTACTTGTAATGAGTTACACCCAACACTGTATATCAGTTCATGCATTCCCTGGGAATTGAAGCCATAACCTTAGTGTTGCATTGCATTTTCCACACAAAAAAAAAAAAAAGAAAGAAAATGGCTCCGACTCCATCTGTGAATTTTTTTACCTGATGAATTTGGTGAACTGTTTTACTTTACATATACTTGCTTGTCTCTCGGTTTGTAAAATAATGACGGGTTTGACATTCAGCTGGACATCATGATAGTGCTTTAGGAAATGCATCTCGGCGAGACCCAGACGGTAAAACATAAATCCCGCTTTGATGTCGGCCCGTCGTCATGGAAGCACAGCTTGATTTTCCATCAACACAGGCATGCGTTTATGAATGGAGATGAAACATCACTCGATGGATTGTTTTAAATAGACGCCCTGTTGACATGTGAGATAGCAGCCTACTTTAACAAGCTCCCTCCGTCATGAAAACCCTCATTCTTCAGCTTCACGCTCTCATTCTGGCTGTAATCATTGCAGAAAGGCTTCGGCCCAATCAGCTGGTCACTGAGGGAAGCTCGTGTGGGCAAGAAAAGCAATTTAAATCAAGAAGCAAGCTGTCGACTATCTAATCTGTTCTTCCTTCCTCTGTAACGTTCCCCACAGCTGATGCTTCACTAGCACTTTGTGAGCCGAAGCTGCAATTTCTGGTTGTTTTCTCTCCAACTGGCCATCGGCGAACACTAATTTATTGTTAATGAATCCCTGTGGAATGAAGCATAATGGGAAACTTGGGCAAATAGATGCTGAACTTGAACTCTCAGTGCTAATACAGCCATGCAGAGAAAGAGACCTCAGATGCTTTTCTGTGTAATGAACACTAAACTTGACTAGACTAGAGTTGTGTCACATTGCATTGAACATGCCTTTTGAATTTGCATTGGATTTGAATTCCGTCCTAGCAAACTGGATGCAAAATTTAACTTTGAATTGCTTGGCTGTGATTTGTGATTGATTTGGTTGTGAGTGCAGTGCGTTTGCAGAGAGACTCCGCCCACACGCTCTTCTGATTGGCTGTGATTTTTTAATGATTTTGATTGATTGATATTTGCGTGTGCAATGTATGTTTTCAAGAGGGCCTTTAATAACACTGTATATGCACTTTATTATCAAAACCCCTCCAAATCACTGAATTCAGGTGTTCCACTCACTGCCATGGCACAGGTGTATAAATCAAGCACTAGGCATGCAGACGCTTCTACACACATCTGTGAAAGAATGGATCACTCTCAGGAGCTCAGTGAACTCAAGTGTGGTACCAGCTAGCAGATGGTGAGGAGATGTTTGCTGTATGTGACAAAAAATGTTTTGGCCTAAAAAAACGCATGGCATCGCTTAGAGCACCTTTAAAAATGTAGAAGCCAAATTGGCCGGTGAGTGAAAAAGTTAATTTAAACCCTGAATATAGTGTATCTATTGTGATGCCGTCAGCCCTCATGCAGTGAAACACCAGGCCTGTGTCTCGGCCCATCTGTGTTTGAGCTGTGGGCACTGGAGCATGAAGCTCTCTATATAGGGGACTTCTCCTCACAGAAGAGAGAGAGAGAGAGAGAGAGAGAGAGAGAGAGAGAGAGAGAGAGAGAGAGAGAGAGAGAGAGAGAGAGAGAGATGGCCTGTTCTCTGTCCCGATGAACCCTATTGAAAGGTGTGTGTGTGTGTGTGTGTGTGTAATAGGACTACTTCAGTTCTCCAGGTGTGATTCCCACAGAAGAGCAGCTCAGGTCTCCTGAACGATGTGCTGATTGATGATCCTCATGCACACATTTCTCCGCGGATGCTTCAGGGCTGCTCCATTTGAAACCATAATTCATACGTATGTGAAAATTAGGTGTCTCGGACAGGGACGCTTGGAGAAAACTAATAGAGGATATGACATGTTTTATGGACGAGTGAAAGTGAGGCAAGAGTCTTCATCTATTAAGATGAAGGGTTGTGAATGAATATGGAGCATTTTTTCATCAGCATGATGGGAAGTTATGAGGGTAAGGAAGAAATCCTGGTTCAGTCCAGGTGAATGTGTCTAAACTCACATCATGGGGATCAGGCTTTCCTTCATCTTTTGAGGAAACGTCGCCTGATGTTTCATATAAATAAACGTAAAAAGGTTTAAAAGAACTTATATATATATATATCACAATAAAATATTAAAAATGAAGTTCTTGAAATCTTAAGTAGTTAGGCAAAATTAATTGTATTAAAGAAGACCTGCTATGCTTTTCCCTCTTTCTTTAGTGTGTAATGTTGCTGTTTGATCATGAAGAAGCTCCAGTTCTTCTCTATATCAGTGTCAGTGTTCCTGAACTCCTGAAACGCCTCCATTGTAGTCTTGAGTTTCTTCCGGGAATGAACACGTCACAATATTCCTCATTTAAATAATTCATACGCAGAATAAAGGGGCGGTGCCTGGTTGAGTTAGTTAGTAGTGTATTAAACTAGTGTTTATGGTAAGGGGCGGTACATTCCCCAAACACACTCGAAGCGCTCGACCAATCACAACACACTGCTCCAGCCAACCAATCAGAGCACAGTGTGCTTTTCAGAAGGAGGGGCTTCATAGAGACAGGGAGTAAACAGAGCGTTACTGACAGACTGGGAAGAGAGGAGCCGCAACAATGGAGAATATGAGGAAAATAATCAACATTCATGTAGGAAAATGTACTTGGTTACTTTCGTAACCTCGGTTCCCTTAGAGAACGTTCTCTCGTACTGCGTTGCAAACGCTATGGGAAACTCCTTTCTCGAGAAATATTGAAGCCTTTATTTTAAAACGCATTGCAGCTGCACAGCTAGAGCATGATAGCTCGAGTGAGCGAGCTGATTGGCTGTGCTGCGGCAACTGCACGAACCTATGGCGAGTCAGCATAGGCGAACGGTCCAACCGGAGCGCCTTGCCAGCCTCGAGCGCGCCAAAATAGGCTGGAGTGGCAAAAAGTGGCTGAAGGGTATAAATTCAGAGAAAACTTGCAATATGACAGGTTTAAATCGACTGAAGCGAAGCACCTGATATAAGCGAAATAGCACGGCAGGGCAACGCAGTACACGTTCCCTTATCTCTAAGGGAACCGAGGTTACGCAAGTAACCAAGTACGTTCTCTTACGAGAACGGTTCTCTCGTACTGCGTTGCAAACGCTATGGGAACCCATTTTAAAACGCCGTGCTATTCGCCAGTGACCACTCTGAAGGTGTCCGGGGCGACCGAGACTAATAACAGAGTAGTCGGAATCATAATAGACCAGAATGTCGGGCCTTAGAATGATATTCACCACACATAGAGAGTACAAAAGCCACCGCAGGGCGGGCCTGGGTCATACATAGGTCTGGGTTGAGCGAGCCAGAGTCCTAAATAGAGAGAACTCGTGCCTGTAAAGCGGGAACCTCTAGGTTACAGAATCTTGCAAATTTGGACGGAGCGGACCAGCCGGCCGCCGCACAAATGTCTTCGATGGGGACTCCACTGGACCATGCCCAAGAGGAAGCCATGCCTTTTGTGGAGTGAGTTCTTACCCCTATGGGGCACGGAAGGCCCAGAGAGGTGTAAGCCAGAGAGATGGCATCCACTATCCATCTTGACAGTGTGAGTTTCGTGACTGGTAGCCCTTTGGTGCAGCCTCTGAAACAGATAAAGAGCTGTTCAGACTGTCTGAAAGAGGCAGAACGCTCCAGATATATTCTCAGGGCTCTGACGGGGCAGAGCATGAGGGCATCACTATCTTCTTCCGATGTGGGAAGAGCTGATAGGGAAATTACCTGGGCTCTGAACGGAGTTGAGAGCACCTTTGGTACATATCCGTGTCTTGGTTTAAGGAGGACTTTGGAGTCATTGGGCCTGAACTCAAGACAGGAAGCGCTCGTGGAGAGTGCTTGCAAGTCCCCAACTCTTTTAACTGACGCTAGTGCTCACAGCAGAGCGGTTTTAAGAGAGAGGGATTTCAGATCAGCCGACTGGAGTGGCTCGGAGGGAGGTCCCTTAAGAGCTCGTAGAACCAGTGAAAGGTCCCAGGCCGGCACCGAAGGTGGCCCAGGCGGTTTAAGTCTCCTGGCTCCTTTAAGGAAGCGAACGATGAGGTCGCTTTTACCCAAGGAAGAGCCAGTCACCGGTAAGTGAAAAGCTGCAATAGCTGCCACATACACTTTGAGCGTGGAGGGCACGCTCTTTCTCCAACAGCTCTTGGATAAATGTAAGCACCATTGGTACTTCATAGTTATGCGGGTCGAGGTTCCGAGCTAGACACCAGCTGGAGAACACTGACCATTTGAGGTCGTAGAGGCGCCTAGTGGACGGAGCTATAGCCTCCAATATGGTATTCAGGACACCTTCTGGGAGGTCCTGGGGTACCCGTTGAGGGGCCATGAAGGGCCCACAAGTCGGGACGGGGGTGCCAGATTGTCCTGTTTGCCTGCGTGAGGAGGTCGCTCCTCAGTGGGATCAGCCACGGAGCTGTCATGGACAGCTGCATCAGCTCTGGGAACCAAATCTGGGTTCGCCAGAGGGGGGCTACAAGAAGGACTGCGCACTTGGTGTTCCTGATCCGTTCGATGACCTGGGGGAGGGAAGGCTGGACCACTTGTGGGCCAGCGCATCCCTGCTCTTTGAAAAGAAGATTGGGCAATGAGAGTTGTCTTCTGAGGCGAAGAGGTCTACCTCTGCCTCGCCGAAGACTTCCCATAACAAAAGAACCGTCCGGGGGTGGAGAGACCATTCCTCTGGGGGAACGTTGCCCCGAGATAGCATGTTTTCCCCTATGTTCATCGTGCCCGGCACGTGAGCTGCCCTGAGTGAGCGCAGGTTGGCGTGAGCCCATAACAGTAGCTGCTCAGCTATGGTGAACAGAGACCTGAGGCCGCCCTGGCGATTTATGTAGGACACCACCGCCATGTTGTCCGTACGGACCAAGACGTGGTGTCCAGCCAGATATGGGAGGAAGGTTTTTAGGGCTAGAAAAACTGCTCTCATTTCGAGGCAGTTTATGTGTAGGCTTTTCTCCGAGCTCGACCAGAGGCCGGAGACAGGCCTGCCCTCGTACAGGACTCCCCAACCGAGGTTGGAAGCGTCTGTTGAGATAACCCTCCTCTCTGAAACCAAACCCATGTTCACACCCTTCTGGTACCAGCTGGTGTCCTTCCAGGGGGCCAGAGCTCTGGTCCAGCGTTGGTTTACCCTGATATTTACGAGGCCCGAATGCCACGCATGGGCTGGAACTTGAGGCATTAGCCACAGCTGAAGGGGGCGCATATGCAGAAGGCCTAGTTGGAGTACTGATGATGCTGAAGCCAAAAGGCCCAAAACCCTTTGAAACGTTCTGAGGGGTACACGGGAGCCCACTTTAAATGAAGCGGCAAGCCGCTGTATTGACAAAGCCCGGCCCGGCGTGGGCCATGCTCTCATATGAACAGAGTCGAGAACTGTTCCCAGGAATGTGATCCGTTGGCTGGGGGACAGCACACTCTTGGCAAAGTTTACCCTGAGCCTGAGGCGTTCTAGATGGCCAAGGAGCCAGGCTTTGTGAGTATGGGACTCCGCCTCTGACTGAGTCAGTATGAGCCAGTCGTCGAGGTAGTTCAGGATACGCATTCCCCGCTGTCTCAGGGGGGAGAGAGCCGCATCCATGCACTTCATGAATGTACGAGGTGCTAGAGCCAGTCCAAATGGTAGGACTGTGTATTGATATGTCTGCCCCTCGAAGGCGAATCTCAAGAATAGCCTGTGATGGGGGTTCACTTGGATGTGAAAGTAAGCGTCTTTTAGATCTACTGAGAAGAACCAGTCTCCTGGGCGGATCTGCGCCAGGATGTGTCTGGTCGTAAGCATCCTGAATGGCCATACCATGAGGGCCCTGTTCAGGTGTCTGAGATCTAAAATGGGTCTCAGGCCGCCATCTTTCTTCGGAACGAGAAAGTAACGGCTGTAGAAGCCCGACTCGCTTTGTGATGCGGGAACTATCTCGATAGCCCTTTTTGCTAGCAGACTTGATACTTCGGAGTGGAGGACATGAGCCATAGTGCTCCCTACCGAAGTGTAAGTTATAGCGCGAAAGCGAGAAGGTCTGAGGGGCGAATTGAAGCGAGTAACCTTGCTTTATGATATTCATCACCCAATCTGACACTTCGGGAATGGCCTGCCAAGCCAGAGCCCGATAAGCCAGTGGCTGGATCACATCTGAAGGCAAAGCGCCCAGACTCGGGGACTCGACCTGACAGAGGTTTATGTGAGGAAATTTGCTCGGTTTGTGCTTTGTGTGGGTCGCTGTTAAAACAGCGTTTGGGTGCAGGGGTGCGTGACAAATGACGGGCCCATGTTCTGCATTTAACACTACTCCAACCGCCTGAACTGAAGAGGGGGCTGTGAGAGGCACTCGAGCCATCTTCGGGGGTGGTCCGGCCGCAGCGGGACATGGACCCCTCTTTCCGCTGGCTAGGATGGCTTCTTAGGCTCGTGGTCCAGCGTGAGCTTTGGCCCTGGCGCTTGGGGAGCGGGTAGCACTTTGCTGGCTTGTACTTTGCGCCCCTCGATGGGCGCCAGGGACGGAAGATGGGCGGGCTCGCTCTCTGATGTAGCGAGAGCGAGCCTGGATCAAAGCGCTGAGACGGGCTTGCTGTCTCATGAAAGGCAGCCGCCTTTAGTGAGTGCTGCCTCGGCGTGCTCAGGACCGAGGCAGACAGCACACTGGGTGTGTTGGTCCGACACATGAAGGGGAATCCCGCAGGATTCGCAGACGGGGAGCGGCATTTGTATCAACGCGCTCTGCTCTTTTAGATAGAAAGCTTGTAAAAGATATCTCGTCGGATGCCACAGGGAAACGATCAGCTGGGCGAGGAATGCCAGGCGCTGAAGCTGTTCCGCTGAAGGGCTGCTCGACGACGAGAAGGCTTCTTTTCCGGAGAGGTCAGCAAAACAAGGTGAAAAACAGAGCTCGAGCTGAAGGAGATTAAATCTGTCATATGGCGAGTTTTCGAAGTTTGGCGCTCTCGAGGCTGGCAAGGCGCCAATCGCTCCGATTGGACCGTTCGCCATAGGTTCGTGCAGTTGCCGCAGCACAGCCAATCAGCTCGCTCACTCGCGCTATCATGCTCTAGCTGTGCAGCTGCAATGCGTTTTAAAATAAAGGCTTCAATATTTCTTGAGAAAGGAGCTTCCCATAGCGTTTGCAACGCAGTACGAGAGAACCGTTCTCGTAAGGGAACCTGTTCTAGTAGAGCCTGAAAACAGCATCAAGACTTTGAGAAAGGGCTTGATAGGTCTTCTTCAATAAAATAACCAAACTGCTTCACTGCTGATTTTTATTTGAAAAGTTTTGTCCACCAAATCAATCTGTATTTTTGTATAGATGTGGCCACTCACATACTGTATTGAAGGTGTAGCATAAATATGTTCTATTTTATGACTATTTTATGAATTAATCTTGGACCACAGGGGGGAAACAATTAGAAAATAAGACACAAAGGCCTTTTTAAAGTATATTCTTCCCTTATTTGTTTGGTGAATGATTGATCAGTTCCTTCCTTTCCTCACACTCACTGTAAACATGTTTCCACCGTTGAGTCTGCGGAGTGTGAAGTCAGTTAGTCAGTGGGAAACCTGGGAAAGTAAACACACACACACACACTTCACCTGTGCTGATAAGATGCTTATCCTGACGCTGGCTGTGTTTATCTGCGGTTCTGTTAGCCTTTAGCCTCCGCAGCTTCACTTCTGTTAGCCTTTAGCCTCCACAGCTTCACTGCAATCCTTCATAATCAACTCCAGCAGATCTTCACACACCCTGAAGGGACATTGTGGTGGAAAGATTTTGGGTTGGGATAAATAAAAAAAATAGCTATATATTGTGTTTCAGAGCTCCGTACGTTAATGGAGCGTTTCATAGTGTTTGAACTTGGACTCAAATATAAAGAAATACAGTCATGAACATTTTGTGTTTTATATTATTAAAGCATTTTTTTTTTTCAATAATATATTTCACATTTTAGGGTTATTTGAGTTGATCAGTCTTTGTATTCTTTCTATTTGGTTAACGCTCTATTATTTATGGAAGCCCATTTCCCCAAGGGAAAAAAATCATGCTTTGGTAAATATCTTAATTATAACATACTAAGTCATAATTATGAGATTAAAAATGGAGTTCTATTTAGTTCTAGATAAATGTTCTGTCTTTTTTTCTCATAATTTTGACTTAAGCATGTCATAATATAGACTTTTAAGTCAGTATTTAGTGTCAATTTCAACTTTATAAGTCATAATTCCAAATTGGTATGTCATCATTTTCATAAATATGACTTATATGTTTCAACTTGTTATGTCAATTATGATTTTCAAAAGCACAATCTGTTTTTTTTTTATGTGGCGGTTATTTCTTATTTTGTGATTTATGCATAA
Organism: Squalius cephalus; assembly: GCA_022829025.1. Lineage (NCBI taxonomy): Eukaryota > Metazoa > Chordata > Actinopteri > Cypriniformes > Leuciscidae > Squalius > Squalius cephalus. The sequence continues at coordinate 1,393,101 of CM040798.1, forward strand.
TGCTATGATATAGTCATATCCTATTCTTGAATGACACCTCTATTATTGTCATTATAACATTTCTATTACACTCTCACCACATCACAATCTACTGTTTTTTTTTTGTTGTTGTTTTTGCATTAAAACAAATGAAATGATAATACCTCTCCTATGAGTTGCATCTTGCATTTTAGTATATATGAAAAATGGCCTTTTCACCTCACATTTAGTGCCATAAATCAGATTAAACTGTATAGACATGCACTCTTATATAGATGGTAAAGGCCTTCTTTAAGGCTTCCCCATCTGCACTTCTTCCTCTCCTCTTCTCCCTCTCTCTCTCTCACTCTCTCTCTCTCTCTCTCTCTCTCTCTCTCTCTCTCTCTCTCTCTCTCTCTCTCTCTCTCTCTCTCTCTCTCTCTGCTGTCCAGATGCTGGCCTTCATTAACACACGACAGATCACTTCATCAGTCTCAGCACACTCTCCTCCAACCCTCCATCCTCTCTCTCCTTCTCTCTCTCTCCTCCATCCCTCCATCCTCTCTCCTCCATCCCTCCAACCTCTCTCTCCTTCTCTCTCTCTCTCCTCCATCCCTCCATCCTCTCTCTCTCTCCTCCATCCCTCCATCCTCTCTACTCCATCCCTCCATCCTCTCTCTCCTTCTCTCTCTCTCTCCTCCATCCCTCCATCCTCTCTCTCCTTCTCTCTCTCTCCTCCATCCCTCCATCCTCTCTCTCTCCTCCATCCCTCCATCCCTCCATCCTCTCTCTCTCTCCTCCATCCCTCCATCCCTCCATCCTCTCTCTCCTCCATCCCTCCATCCTCTCTCTCCTTCTCTCTCTCTCCTCCATCCCTCCATCCTCTCTCTCTCCTCCATCCCTCATCCTCTCTCTCCTTCTCTCTCTCTCTCCTCCATCCCTCCATCCTCTCTCTCTCCTCCATTCCTCCATCCTCTCTCCTCCATCCCTCCATCCTCTCTCTCTCTCCTCTATCCCTCCATCCCTCCTTCCTTTCTCTCTCTCCTCCATCCCTCCATCCCTCCATCCTCTCTCTCTCCTCCATCCCTCCATCTTCTCTCTCTCCTCCATCCCTCCATCCACTCTCTCCTTCTCTCTCTCCTCCATCCTCTCTCTCCTCCATCCCTCCGTCCCCTCTCTCCTTCTCTCTCTCCTCCATCCTCTCTCTCTCCTCCATCCCTCCATCCTCTCTCTCTTTCTCTCTCTCTCCTCCATCCCTCCATCCTCTCTCTCTTTCTCTCTCTCTCCTCCATCCCTCCATCCTCTCTCTCCTTCTTTCTCTCCTCCATCCCTCCATCCTCTCTCTCCTTCTCTCTCTCCTCCATCCCTCCATCCTCTCTCTCCTTCTTTCTCTCCTTCTCTCTCTCTCCATCCTCTCTCTCCTTCTCTCTCTCCATCAGCATTCCAGTTTTTTCCCGAGACTCCAGCTGTAGTCCATATGCCTCTATATCCGGCTCTATAACTCCTGAAGCCGTATGATATCTCCGTGTTGGGAATAATCGAGTGAGTTTTCTTCCTTTAGGAGCCCTTGGGCTTCATCTGATGTTGAGTGTGTTCCAGGTCAGACTGAACACAGATCCGTGACCTCGGGTCGCCTGAACGCATGAAGCTGATCTCAGAACAGTCTATAATGCATGCGGGTCAGTCGTCTGGTGCTCACTTTTGATCTCTCAAATTATCCCAGAATACACTGTAATGCACAGAGATTCTCCTCTTTTTGTTCTGCATCCTCGTGTGAAAAAACAAGAGAAAATCTGTGCAGATCTACGACTATGACTGAGCGATTTAACATTTCATGCTCAGGATCATTTGCTTTCATTCCATCTGAACTCATATTACGCTTTTTTCTTTTTCTGAGAGATTGATGACACAAATATTGTACATTTAAAGTGGTTCTGCAAGACTCTCTCTCTGTGTCCCCCAGGCTCCTGTAGAACAACAGAGACAAGAAAAGTCAATTCAGTTTCTTTGTTCTTCACCTGTGAATCTCAGCAAGATTGATAGTTGACTTTTCAAGATCGGCTGGTTTTGCAATCGATCTGCATCTGTGACACGGACACAACACACACTTATGTGGAGATATCTCTCTCACACACACACAATTCTCATGTTTATTTTCTCCAGCAAAAGCTCAATCTCAGGAGCGAGCCATTACAGTTTCAAGACATCGCTTCTCTTTCATCTCACATCTCATAGTTTACTGAACATATATCCAGAATGAATCATTATCCTGTTAGGTTCAGTCAACCATATGTGTCCTTATTCATGGAGATCGAGTCAGAGACGCACTGATGCGCATGTGTCCCTGTTGAGGACGAATCGCCCTCATCTCAAAGGGCCAAAAACAAGTTATTTGTACGTCACGGCTTAAAATAGCAGCGTAGCCATAAAGAGGCATCTCGCGATCGATCCATCAATATCTGCTGTCTTGTTTGCTGGAAATGTTTTTGTTTTTTAGTATTTATGAGCTGCAAGGGAGAAGTGGAACACTGAAAAATGTATTTGCTGTCGGGTGAAATTAGGTGCCAGAAGGCTTTTCAATTAACTGCATTTCATGTGTCACTTTCCATCAGGACGAGAGCAGAGCGGATGTGTGCCGTCGCCGAGAGAGAGGAGGACGAGAAGGCTGAGACGTGAACATGCGCGCGCTCACACCTGAGCCGACAGTGGCATTCACCGCATTCATGTCGTAATTACCCTGATCTTGAGATGACAACACATGGCGTTCTATGGCTCTATCAGAGCCTAAACGAGTCTGCAGTGGTCAGGCGGTACAAGCTTTTGGAGAATTCCCAGGTTACAAGTAGTAATTACGAGTTCTCACTGTAAAAAAAAAAATTATTGTGTTTTTTTAACGGTAAAAGACAAAGTTTAACAAAGTTTCCGTACTATATACGGTGAATTACAGTAAAATGCACAAGTCATTGTATGAAAAACCGTAAACTGACATTTCCACAATTCCCTGCGTGACGCGTCACATTTGATGTATTTTTGTTGAAATAACTGTTTCTTCACAGTTTTTCTTAGTTTTTCTTTTCTAATCAGTTATGTACATTAGGTTTTTATGTTACATTTAATGTTGTTAAAATAATGTTTATTGCATTTTTAAAATGTCATGTGTGTTACAATGATGGTGTTTAGTGTGTGTGTGAATGACACTGTGCAGCTTCTATATATTACAGTTTTTCTCGATTGCTTAAACACTATAACCAGGCTTTTGAACTAAAATTTCAAAACCATAATGCCATTTATCAAAAAGCACACCCATTTCCCTAAACTATAAACACTATTCCCTGTTTTGACACATGAGTCAGATTTGTTGAACTCTCACTGCAAAACTCTACACACAAATCCCTTCATTTCTCATTGCTTAGACCATGTTGTCATTTAGAAAGCACTAGCATTCAAAATTGTTCACTCAAGTCAGCACAGCTTCAGCTCAGTTACACACAATTACCCAAGTGGAAACACTAAGAGTCAAAATTTAACACACATCAATCAGATCCTTCAATAGATAGATAAAAGGGCCCAAATCAGTTTATTGCGTTTTGGAACAATGGATCCAGAAAGACATGAAGGAAGAGGGATAAGAATGAGGAGGAGGAAGGGCAAGAACAAAAAGACAAGCAGTCTCAGATGAAATTCAAGCCAAGTTGCCCATGTCTTCGTCAATGGTATGACTATGATGGAGGCTGGGCTACGAGTAAGGCCAAATTTGAGTCGCTTTACCGTCGCCTCGAGAGCCTTCAGGGAGGAGTGGTGGCAAACAAAATTATATCACGGAATAAGAGACAAACATTTCCAATAGTCTTTGATGAGGTGTATTTTCTTGCAAGAAAAGGCCAGCAGTCGTACAGTCAGACAGTGTGGCTGCAGAGTGTGACAGTGAAGGGAGGGCTTCCTTTCTCCTTTATAGTCTTGACTCCCAGAATGTTATCTTTCTAGGCAAATGATGGTATTTCAACCATATGTGGAACATTCTTAGATGTGTCCATCATATTGTATCCTTGAGTGGAGGCCCTCCTGTTACGTCCCAACACTCTTTACCATTCCAATACGATTCGAATTCCATATTAGAATATGGTTTGTGTGTGCTCTTTTACTGTCATATGTTGGTCACACACATCTTACTGTAAGTAAATATAAAAAAAAATGTAGAGGAGAGAGTAAAAAAAAAGAGTAAAAAAAAAGAGTAAAACAGGAAAAAAAAAATGTTTTTGTATGTGTGTGTTTTCTGTGTATGAATAAAAATGTGCCAATGTATCCACTGGTTGTGTCTTTTGTGTTCATCATGTGAAAAGGTTTGTGAGGGGGGGAACCACAAGCAACATAACTAACCGGTTTTGGAAATGTTGTTTTGAATTTATTGCACCAGTGTGTTAGACTATGTTGTAGTGTGTGTGATTTTGATGGCTTGTGTGTCCTGTCTGAGGGCAAAGTTTGGTTTTTCAGCAAGAGTGAACGGTTTTGAGTGCAGAGCTTCATTTTGACCTGAAAATAGGATGTTTGGGGAATTGGGTGAGACGTTATGGATTTGTGTTTATAGTTTTGAGAATACGAGGCATAGTTTCAAGAAATGTGTTTAAGCAATCGAGAAAAACTGTAATATTAACTTTCTATAACTCGTTACATTTATATAGCGCTTTTTCTGAGACCTCAAAGCGCTTTACATAGATGGGGGAATCTCCTCAATCTCCACCAATGAGCAGCTCCACTTGGATGATGCGACGGCAGCCATATTGCGCCAGAACGCCCACCACACACCAGCTTACTGGTGGAGAGGAGACAGTGATGAAGCCAATCAGTATATGGGGATGATTAGGAGGCCATGATGGACAGGGGCCAAGGGGCAAATTTGGCCAGGATGCCGGGGTTACACCCCTACTCTTTTTCGAAGGACATCCTGGGATTTTTAATGACCACAGAGAGTCAGGACCTCGGTTTAACGTCTCATCCGAAGGACGGTGCTCTTTGACAGTATAGTGTCCCCATCACTACACTGGGGCATTAGGACCCACACAGACCACAGGGTGAGCACCCCCTGCTGGCCTCACTAACACCTCTTCCAGCAGCAACCTGGTTTTCCCAGGAGGTCTCCCATCCAGGTACTGACCAGGCTCAGCCCCGCTTAGCTTCAGTGGGCAACCAGTCTTGGGCTACAGGGTGATATGGCTGCTGGCTAGTGTAAAAGCTGCTTGTGATGAGCTTTGATTGATAATGTGACTCTCATCTCCGCTGTGATTGGTCATTGTCAGTGTATTACAGTGGAACAAAACAGATATTAGTACTTCAATAGGTTGGTGAATTATCATTATGGGCCCTATTTTAACGATCTGAAACGCAAGTATCAAATGCGAAACGCAAGTAACTTTGTGGGCGGGTCTTTAACTTTAACGTAACTTTGTGGGACGCGAATCTAAAATGTGCTGGTCTGAAGTCGCTTCATTACTCATAGGTGTGGTTTGGGCGTAACGTGAAATAAACCAATCAGATCATCATCTCAGCGACGTTCCCGTCAGGGCCGTAAAACGCAGAGAAGTGACATTGGGGATGGAGAAACACACCCAGATTAGCTTCGGTTAAACAGGCGTATAATAATTTGGGTAAATGTGTAAGCTAGATTTATGCCTATTTCTTCACATCTTCATGGACACCGCAATGATTTCCCTCGTGTGTTAATATTTTTCCTTGTAATAATGTATGATTTTCTAAAAATGAAAACTGCTGCGTCTGTGTAGATGAGAGAAGCAAAGTGTGTGTGCGTTGTGCACACACTACATTATGGCCAAGCATGCGCCCTTAAAATGGCATCTGAATAACATGCGCAACGAGCAACTTTAGACAAGGTTTCTCCTGGTCCGTGGAGGAATTGTTTTCTGGAACTGCAAAATAGCACCAGGGAACGTTTGCGCCGGAACACGCCTCCTCTTTTCGCTGAACCGCCCCCGGGAGCGCAAGTTCATTCCCTAATTTACCGACGTGCGTCTGTGGAGGGAAAAGTCCGCTGTGCGTCGGGTGAGAAATAGGAATGAGACATGCGTCGCTGTACAAAGTCAATTGCACTGGGTGCGAGATAGGGCCCATCATCAGATAATTAAATAAGTTTATTTACCGTAAATTTAAGTTAACTCTGTAAAACCTAAATGTTGCTACCATTTTTTTTTTTTTTTACAGTGTACGAGGGCATGAGCGCTTTTTACAAGTTGGAATCTCAAAGTTACGGCAATTACGGGACGGCATGAACTCACGAAAGTCACATGTATGGAGGGACTGAATATGATGATGGTGTTTTGGTGATTACGCTCATTTTCTGACTGATGTACATGTCAACACACTGACTGATCTAAAAAAGGCGGCAAAAACTACGGCATTAGCTGAGCCAGTGTGTTTCTTTCCAGCCCAGTCGCCTTCTATCACAGCTTTATACTCTAAAAAACAATCGCAGCCCCATTTATCATGACAAAGAGCATCTAGAAGTGAATCTGAGATGAAGTGCGGATCAGCTGCTGCCTGCAGTCATGACATCATGCCGATGAGTTACGCCTAATGGGCTCTCAGCTCAGATTAGAGTCCTGACGCATGACTTTAGCTGATTGGAAATGTTGCAGTCGCACGTTTATGAGCTCACGCTATAGTGTGAGGAAGATTTGGCACTGAACTATTGGCACAGTTGCGTGAGGCATTACATCATCGCCGGACTCAAGTGCACAGGCACATACAAAAACAATTTCTGCGGTGTAATAAAGCCAGCCTGAAGGATCAATAAATGCCTCTTGAGCCGTCGCTGCAAAATCATTGTTTCTGTGATGAGAAATTCTTTTTTCTCTCCCATTATTGATTGAATGAATGAATGAATGTCAAGTCTGTGTTTTATAATAACTTGATAACTGCTGTCTCAGAGCCTGTAAAACTCTTTTATTTCAGACATATTCCTCAGACTGACTCAAATCAAACCAGATTGATTAGTCACATGATATTGGCAAATATGGCAGATTTCAACTCGTGCGCTTCGGTCCTGCATCAGCTTTTATAGGTGTGTAAGATGTCATGGCAACACTGATTGACTGATAGTGAACATTTACATTTATGAATTATTATTTTACATTTATTAAGAGCATTCCAGTCAGTGGAGGGGATTGTTTTCTCTTTCTGCTCATTACATCATTCAGCCAGTAGGTGGCGACAAGTTCGAGTAGCGAATCACTGAATCATTCATGCAACCAATTTATTAGATATTACATATTAATTGGTAGTAACACATAAAGTGTTTTCCTACTAATGTAGTTAACTGCTAGATTTTACTGGCACAGAGATGTAGGCCCTAAATGAGTTTTGTATTACGTTTTTATCACTTAATTACAAGCACAATTATTACTAATTTGTGCCTTCTCTTACCTAGAGATTAATGAACATTTAAAAGTTTGTGGTAACATAATATATGTGTGTGTATAGTGTATAATTATTTTGTATATATAAATACACACATGCATATATATATTTAAAAATAAAATTATATATAAAATATTTATATTTATAAATAATATAAATATGTATACATATATATATACAGTATATACATGTAAATATTTCTTAAATACACACATGCATATATGTGTGTATTTATATATACAAAATAATTATACACAGTACACACACATATATAAACACAAACTTTTTTTTTGGATGCGATTAATCGTGATTAATCATTTTACAGCACTAGTATAAATAAAGCTGTGTAACTACATTATGTAGTAAGTGTGTAAAAGCTGGGTAATCAAACACACTTGTGGTCTTCATGCCCACTTACAGGAAATACAGGAAATACGTCATGTAAGTAGACAAGCGTGTGTATTGAAACAAGCCGTCTGAGTGAGTCACTGAATCATTTACTCAACTGATTCATTTATTGAACTGTTGTATATTGGAACAGGCCCATTGTCAGAGCGAGTCACTGAATCATTTACTCAACCGATTCATTAATTGAACTGTTGCATATACGTGATATCACGCTGCTTTCATGTTACTTCTTTCTTCTCAGAAATGGTCCAGACTGTTGCAGAATTGATGAATGCCGCCCCTGAGGTAATGCCGATCAGTGCTGATTAATCTAGTGTAATGCGGTCCGCACCGTCATCAGTGTGTGTCGAGTCTCCTCTCGTTCCCGTTCCCGCCCTCTCCATCTTCCTGTCTTTCTGAGGACTCTGTGTAAAATCGATTATCCTCCTCGCAGTTCAGTCTTAAAAGTCACTTTGGGATTAGAAACACGGAGAGCTCTCACAGCCGGGACTTTAAATAGATTATAAAAGCGCCGGGGTTTGTGACATTGCTCCGTCCCGAGGGAGAGACTCGTGCGAGCCGGCAGGTTTTACAGCGAGTGTGGAGGTCTGGTGTCTCTGGAGAGTTTGGAGAGCGCTGGACTGTTGACTCTCACCCATCGATCCCGATGTTGACCTGGTCACTGCCGCTCACCGGGAGAAACACACTAGTGTTGGGAATGCCAATGCGGAGGCTCCCGGAGCTCGAGTGCAACTGGAAACGGCTGGAAACTCTCATTACTGTGAGATATGGATGAGTGGGAATCTCACAGGGAGCCTCAAGCAATTATAAAGAGAGCAGCCGACTCTAATATACTCTAAACATGAGAAAATACAGTGAACAATGAAGACAAATTTCAGTTTCTTTGGTGAAGGCCACGTTAAAACTGTCTTGGTAACTTGTTTTCATTCCTTCTTCATTTCTCTTTCATTATGTGCTACTTAAAACCTATTAAAGGGATAGTTCACTTTGAAATGAAATTTTGGTATGTTTTAGCTTACCTGAAGGGCATCCAAGATGTAGGTGTCTTTGTTTCCGCAGTAGTTTCAATTTTGATATTTTTAGGTCAAACCGTTCTTGTCTGACAGTCATTTCATGCAGGTCTATGGTCACTGTCTCAAAGAGCATGCACAGAGTCCAAATTAAACAATTCCCCATCGTAAGTACACACTGATGGCCTAAGACACGAAACGAGCGGTTTGTGTGAGAAAACGAACAGTATTTATATCGTTGTTATCTCTTGAACACAGCAAACGGGTATAGATATATACACTAGACGTCGCTTGGCTACGGTTTCATTCCTATGAACTGCAGTAGCCAAGGCGACGTCTAGTGTATATATCTATACCCGTTTGCTGTGTTCAAGAGATAACAACGATATAAATACTGTTCGTTTTCTCACACAAACCGCTCGTTTCGTGTCTTAGGCCATCAATGTGAACTTACGATGGGGAATTGTTTAATTTGGACGATGGGGAATTGTTTAATTTGGACTCTGTGCATGCTCTTTGAGACAGTGACCATAGACCTGCATGAAATGACTGTCAGACAAGAACGGTTTGACCTAAAAATATCAAAATTGAAACTACTGCGGAAAAAAAGACACCTACATCTTGGATGCCCTTCAGGTAAGCTAAAACATACCAAAATTTCATTTCAAAGTGAACTATCCCTTTAAATTTCTATTCTGATAATATGAATTATCATGTTTAAAGCTATGATGAAATAAAGAGTGAAATAACCATTTCAATGTTCATTGTGCAGATGTTTATATATAGGCATATAGTTTCAGTTGCTGCAGAGAGAAAGAAGAGGATGAACGCGATCATCTGGAGGGTTTATGAGGAAAGTGCTTTAGAGAAGACTTGAAGAAGATGGAGGAGAAATCTGAAGAGGAGGTCATGCAGTACAACATTCGTATGTCTCAGATCTCTCAGATCTCTCAGTCCACTGCAGTCTGTCTGCCGCATCTTGCGCTTTAAATGTCAGTGACACTTTAATGAGAGGACAACATGAGCAATCTGTCACGCACGCATGACTGTGTTCATGTGGGAAACACACAACTAACAGAACGTCCTGTCAAGCTTCTCTCATATTGAAAAACAGCTCTGATGAAGTTGCAGACGCAGTGAAAAACGCAGCATTCTGACCCCCAGAATAGCTGGAATATCTTCCATTAAATATCTTTCATTAAAGCAACACTAAGGAACATGTTTTACCTTAGAATAATGTTTCCAAACTCGTATCAGTGGTTCATCAAGTCGTAACAGGGTGAAAGGCACTTCTGGGTCCGCTTTGCGACCCTATATCTGCTATCACCACACTCTGCAAGTCTGCCAGACCGGGTCGCGTTTCTGTAGTTCGAATGAGACGTAAGAAAACTACAAATTTGACTTGCTTTACGTCAAGCGTTACAATAGTCATTATATAGTTTTTCTTCGTTTCTGATGTCGCAATACATCATACTTTCATGAAATCATGCATCATACTCTACCTTGTCTGTGGACATCGCTCATTCCACAGCCGGAGCTGGATAACAGCGAGCGAGCGTGCGACGTTAGGCTGGATTATTTACGACAGCGGTAATGGACAATTCCGCTTCCAGCCTGTAGAGGGACCGACGAGGAAAAGTTCCTTAGTGTTGCTTTATGTTACTTCTGAATGTTCTCTGAACGTTCAAAACGTCCAGTTTTTTAAACATTTTAAATGTTTCATTTTTTTCTTTTTTTTTTCGGTTATGCAAATGTTCAGGAAACGTTCCATTATTCTTCAAACATTATGGGATGTTACTTTTGAATGTTCTCTGAACGTTCTGAAACAAGTAACATTTCAAAAACATTAGGTGAACACCCAACTGAAACGTTTCAGAAAAAAAGTTGCATGTTTTTGTGCTAATGTTTTGAGAACATTATTAAAGACCAGATAATTCTGAATATAAGTTCTAACTTTGAGAGAATCTTGCCAGAACGTTCCCTGTTATCCGAGTCGTTGAAAACTGAAGATCGTCACTGGAAAAGCTATGGGCCAGTGTTTGATAATGTCATCATGTTAGTCAGCTACATCACCATTAATCAAATCAATCATACACACACACACACACACACACACACACACAGACAGACCTCAGTCTCTTCATCAGCACATCAGTGTGGAGAATATGAACTATACAAGACTTCTTCAGACCTTTATAACCTCTACACATCCCTCAGGACTGACCGCTTGAGACACAGTAACACACACACACACACACACACACACACACACACACACAGAGATCTCTGGCGTCTCTCCATCAACACAAGTGACCTTTAGTAGGTGTATTGACCATTGCATATTCCTCTGCCTCTAATCCCGAGTCAACACCATTTCCCAGCCGTATGTACCCAGTAAACACTCACTTAGCCTGGGTTGTTTACTTCCTTTTCACACACACACACACACACACACACACACACACACACACACACACACACACACACACACACACACACACACGCTCATTTGTTTCTCGAAGCATGATGTGAATCTCCTGCGCAGTGGAACGGATCGTCCTTGAGCGTCTGCAGGCGTATTGATTCTCTGAGTGTGTGTGTGTGTGTGTGTGTGTGTGTGAGTGTGTGAAGGTTTGCTGGGTTTCTGCTTCAGACAGAGTGTGTGTGAGTGTGTGGAGGTTTGATTCTCTGTGTGTGTGAGTGTGTGGAGGTTTATATGCTTGAGACTGTGGAGGGTTTACATTTAACTTTACATTTATTCATTTAGCAGAAGCTTTTATCCAAAACAATAGCAGTGAAAATGACAGTAGGACGACAATAAGTGCTGTGACCCTTCCCAGTTTAATCTAACGCAGTACATGTACTTTTTTTAAATTTATATAGATATAGAATAGAAGAGAAAGTGTTAGTATTAATGGATCAAGTGTTGCGTCTTCGGCCGTTTCTTGAGAATGGCTACAGCCGCTGAGTTGATTTTCGGGAAACAGTCGTGACTAGTTGATTTCTTCAACGATGCATCGTACTGTGTATTCATATTCATAACGCTAATATGCAAATGAGCCCCGCCTCCACTCACTCACTCAGCTCAGAGATCCACTGGTTGACGATCACACGTTGATCTGATTGGTTACAAGGTAGTTTGTGACGTCAGAAACACCAAAGCGTGTTTTTGAGACTGTCTTTGGTTCACTGCAGTTTTAAGGAGGAAATACTCAGCAATGCTGTCGACTTATGAATTTACACATGGTTTGTCTTAAAGCATATTAAAAACACCACATAGACACATAAACAACATTAAAAGCTGGATTTACACCACAGGGGGACTTTAAGATAAACATTACAACATCATGGATTTTCTGTAAAGCTGCTTTGAAAGAACGTGTATGCAAAAAAATAAAAATAAATAAATAAGACTTTGAATTTGAGAAATAACACTTTTCATTAAAATACTTCTCACAACGTTTTATGCAAACATTCCAAAAACGTTCAGCGAATATTAATAACATCATAAGGACGTTGTACTCAGAACATTTTCTCTCAACATTACAGAACGTATATTATTAATAATGTTATAGGAACGTTCAGTAAACATTATTTTAGGAACATTTAGTCCTAACATTTAAATAACCTTTAGAGAACGTTATAGTGAAAGTCATGGGACTGCTCCCTGTTAGCTGGAGGGAAGATAAATACATGTCAAAATGATGTGATATTTAATGTGATTTTGATCTTTTCCAAAACCTTTACTTCTCTATGTTTGACAGGAAAATGAGGGTGAGTAAATAATGACAGAATTTCTGAGTGAACTTTCCCTTTCATTAAAAAGCGCAGATTTTCATGGATTTTTACTTTTATAAATACAGGTGCTGGTCAGAATTAGAATATCATCAAAAAGTTGATTTATTTCAGTAATTCCGTTAAAAAAGTGAAACTTGTATATTATATAGACTCATTACATGCAAAGTGAGATATCTCAAGCCTTTATTTGTTATAATTTTGATGATTATGGCTTACAGCTTATGAAACTCAAAAAATCTAAATCTCAGAAAATTAGAATATTACATGAAATCACACAGTAATTACACAGTGATACCATGGTCTTTGAACCAGGTTTTGGTTATTTTGGCAGTGTGGGCCAGTGAAAATCCTGCTGGAGAATGAAGTCAGCATCTCCATAAAGCTTGTCTGCTGAAGGAAGCATGAAGTGCTCTGGAGATGTCCTGGTAGACGGCTGCGTTGAGTGGACAGCACAGTGGACCAACACCAGCCGATGACATGGCTCCCCAAACCAACACAGACTGTGGAAACTCCACACTGGACTTCAAGCATCTTGGATTGTGTGCCTCTCCATTCTTCCTCCAGACTCTGGGACCTTGGTTTCCAAATGAGATGCAAAATTAGCTCTCATCAGAAAAGAGGACTTTGGTCCACTGTGCTTTATTAAATCCAGAGTCAACGCAGCCGTCTACCAGGACATGTCCAGAGCACTTCATGCTGACTTCATTTTCCAGCAGGATTTGCACCGGCCCACACTGCCAAAAGAACCAAAACCTGGTTCAATGACCATGGTATCACTGTGTAATTACTGTGTGATTTCATGTAATATTCTAATTTTCTGAGATTTTGATTTTGTGGTTTTCACAAGCTGTAAGCCATAATCATCAAAATTATAACAAATAAAGGCTTGAGATATCTCACTTTGCATGTAATGAGTCTATATAATATACAAGTTTCACTTTTTTAACGGAATTACTGAAATAAATCAACTTTTTGATGATATTCTAATTTTATGACCAGCACCTGTAAATACAAAACACTCATCTTCAATCCGGCTCTGAATAAGAACTGGTTCTCGGTTCCCAACCCAAAAAATCAATCACTGTTTTTATGTTCATCAACTGGCAGAAACTTGTTGTTCATCCTGCGTTCTGGTAATGCTAGAAAAATTACCGTTAAAGTCACCATGAAATCAAAATGGACAATTCTTATTTTTATGGGAATATTGAATATTTATTGCAGAATATTTATTGTAAATGATTTATCGGTGCACATGATTATTGTGTTAATAATCCTGAATCAGAATAACAGCAGCATCTCTTCTCTTCTCTGATGACGAGGGCGGGGCAACCTGTCACTCACATGAGATCAGCCAATAGCAAACCACAACCATCCAACCAACCAATCAATTCCCCACAGACACAATCAAGCCCCGCCCACATTTGCTCTTGATCCTGAAGCGTTTCACTCGATATACGACACAATAGAGAAGAGAAGACGAGAGCAACTTCTGTTTCATGATGACTTTAAACTAGTTAAGACTCCAGCAAAGGGAAGAGTTAAACAGTCGTACTGTAACAGTTCGTCCATCTCTCTCTCTCTCTCTCTCTCTCTCTCTCTCTCTCTCTCTCTCTCTGTGTGTGTGTGTGTGTGTGTGTGTGTGTGTGTGTGTTCAGATGTACTGTAACAGGTTAATCACACTGTCGTTCCTCCATCTCTCTCTCTCTCCTCCATCATTCTGTTCTCAGGCCTGGAAATCAGACTCTCACACCAGAGGCAATGTCTTTGGCTGTCCTTGAACACACACACACACACACACACACACACACACACACACACACACACACACACAGAGAGAGAGAGATTGGAAAGAGTGTGTGGGGGTCCATCAGGGCTTTTAAGCTTCAGGGACGACCATTTGTATTCCTGTCACACTGATAACAGAGGGTGTTGTTTGTGTACGTGTGTCTGTGTGTGTGTGTCTGTGTGTGTGTGTACGTGTGTGTGTGTGTGTGTGTGTGTACGTGTGTGTCTGATTGCACTGAATATGCACATATAGTGTGGTTCAAAACAAACTATATTTGTTAGAAAGGTACGTGCAGATAATATAATATCAATGAAATAAAAAGCCACTTAAAGGTGCAGTGTGTAATATTCAGGAGGATCTGTTGACAGTGGTGTATAGAGACCTCGTTTATAGGCATAGTTTTATATAGGCATAGTTTAATATGCTTAGAATGAGGCATTTCTCTCTACACACACCGCGGGTCCGATTACATCGACATGTTTCTACGGTGGCCCTGAAGGGACAAGCGCGTTTCGCCACTATGTTGTTTTTCGTGCAAAGAAGCGAGCTAAAGCCAGCGAATAAAACACTGACGCAATGATGAACAAGTAACAATAATATTCGCAATAACATATAGTTTTACTGAATATTTAATTAAACCTAATTTCTTAATTTATCTTTGTAAAGAAACCTCATTGCTTAACTGGCTACTCTCTGCTGTCTCAGTTCTGTTGGGTGCAATTCTCAACCTCACCACTAGATGCATTTACACACTACAACATTTACACACTGCACCTTTAAGTGCACTTAAAGAGAGTAGCAGACTTTCATGACTATCGATGAATTCGGCATACTTGTATATTGCTCTTACAATTGTTGGCATATCTTTCTATGGCAGAAATATTAACTAGTACACTATTACATGGTTCATATATTTCTTAAAGGGGTCTTAGACTGGATTATTTTGTTAATTTATAATGTTTCCTGGGGTGCCCTTAAAATGTTAGTTTGATTTTAACAATAAAAAATTGTCATAATATATATATAAAAAGCATTTTTCCAACCCTGATTTTAGCCTCTGATTTGAAAGCTCTGTTTTAAGGGGCGTGTCTATGTGAGACTTCAGTGTAAACGCCCACTGCTGTGATTGGCTGCTGTGAGACTTCAGTGTAAACGCCCACTGCTGTGATTGGCTGCTGTGAGACTTCAGTGTAAACGCCCACTGCTGTGATTGGCTGCTGTGAGACTTCAGTGTAAACGCCCACTGCTGTGATTGGCTGCTGTGAGACTTCAGTGTAAACGCCCACTGCTGTGATTGGCTGCTGTGAGACTTCAGTGTAAACGCTCACTGCTGTGATTGGCTGACATGTTTGCATATGAAATAGCTAGTATTACATGTGGAACTCTCTCGAAAACTTTTACTACATTTTTACTATTACAGCTGTCGAGATTAAGGAATCGTGACAAGTATTGATCATATCTATTCCCATCACATGAAAGGCTGGAGTGATGAGCACTGAGCTGATGACGGACAGTCTGTTAATCGCGAATGAAAAGATCTTATCATTGCAACGCAATTTCGTCAATTTCGTCACTCTCACGAATGCTTTCACCAGCGGTGTAATGTCCAGGGGTCAGAAAGTTAAAGTCCTGCCATATATTTATTCCACCGATGAACTCATCCAGCTGATTTCACTAATTAGTTCTCTCTCCTGGCTGAGAAACGGGGCTAATTAGCAAATCCAGGTGATTGGAGCAATAGCTACTGAGGAGGACTTTTACTTTCTGAACCTGGACTTTACACCTCTAGCTTTCACCAAATAACAATGTAAACACGATGTAAATACAGTAAGAGCTTCGTTGTACTGTACATTGTAACAGCGTCATGATTTTGTGATGATTGATTTCAACAAGTTTTTTAAGTGTCCAGATAAACTCGCGCTGTGTGATTGACAGCTTGGGCGATTGGAAAGGCAGCGTTCTTTGATTGCTTTCTTTATATAATTGAATCACAGTTTAAATAAGATTATTTTCATCAGAGAAATGAGGTGAAGTTGATTGTTTAGTCACTGGCTTGATTTACTGATGCATAAACAGTACTGAACGATATTTTGAGAGATAATTTGTCTGAACTTGAATAATTACATCAGAAATCACTGATCACAGATCAGGCATTACATTAAACATGACTACTTACATGTTTGAGGCGTTGCTGGCAGATCCATATCGTTAAAAGTCTGTTTGCAAAGCCTGCGCCGAAATTTACCAAATAATCCACAGTGAAATACACCGAATACAGACAAATAATGCACTGCCGAGACATTCACATTGTTGGGGGAAACCCACTATCCTAGCATTAGGATTGTTTGGAAGGTAATGGTATTGATCCTGTGACGATCTTTTCTCGTTGTGATGTCACTGTTCACTAATGCTCCAGTGGGCGGAGCCAAAGCTACCCTGTGATGTCACTGTTCACTAACGCTCCAGTGGGCGGAGCCAAAGCTGCCCTGTGATGTCACTGTTCACTAATGCTCCAGTGGGCGGGGCCAAAGCTGCCCTGTGACGTCACTGTTCACTAACGCTCCAGTGGTCGGGGCCAAAGCTGACCTGTGACGTCACTGTTCACTAACGCTCCAGTGGTCGGGGCCAAAGCTGACCTGTGATGTCACTGTTCACTAACGCTCCAGTGGGCGGAGCCAAAGCTGCCCTGTGATGTCACTGTTCACTAATGCTCCAGTGGGCGGGGCCAAAGCTGCCCTGTGATGTCACAAGTCTCCACTTCTCAGATCCTGTCGTTTGCTGGCCTTGGTTTCAATAAAAACAGTTTTTGGAATAACAAGAAAGTTTTGAGTTTTGAAACTTACAGGGTATTTTTATAGTATAACGAACGCTTAATTTTCAAAGGATCAAGGAACATTTGAATTCTCATTCTATGACCCCTTTAACACACTTAAGTACACTTATAAAAGATTAACTTTAAAGTACATTTTGAATCATTGTTTTAAGTTTGTCGTGTTTTGAAGAAGTGCACTTATTTTGATGTGTTGACTACATAGTTAAGCACATGTAAAGCACATGATTATGTTTTCAATTTTTTGATAATATGTTTTAAATTACAGAAGCAGGAGACGTAGTAATGTTGATAAAAAAGAGCAGTTTATTGTGTAATCTTAGTTGCATATGTTTCAATACAAATCCAACAAGTGTTATTATATTACACAGCAAAAACAATGAAAAACCTGCTTCATAACACCGTCGTGTGACGTTAGAAACCTTGAAATAAAACATTCGGTTACACTTTATTTTAAGGTGTCATTGTAACAGTGTAATTATATATTTAAGTACTGAGTGATATTAAGCAACTATGTACTTAATAGGGTTAGGGTAGGATTAGGATTAGTTGCATGTAATTATGCATGATTTACTGTTATTACTATGGTAAGTACATGTAACATATGTAACAAGTACACTGTATAATAAAGTGTTACCGATCATTCTCTTGTCCTTGAAGACAAAACACAGAAAATAAACCACAACTCAGATGTCTTGAAGACACACACAGGTTTCTAATGAGAATCCTCAATATAAAGATGAAGTCCTTCAGTGGGTCAGAAAAGCACAACTAAGATCAACTAATTGCATTTAAAATAAATTTATATTGTAAAAAACATGCAATTAAATCTCTATAAACATTACATTCAGTTTGCACTAAAGTATGCAATTTCCGTCTTTTTAAAAGTTGGCTAAAGTTTCACAAGGAGTTCATACATGAAGAGTTTGGGGTGTGAATTTAACCTTCAGCGAGTGATAGAGAACACTTGTGGTTATGAATAAACAAGTGCATGTGTTTGTCAGGCAGAGACTGTGTTGGCGATCCTCTGTGTGTCACACGCACACACACACACACACACACACACATACACACACACACACACACTCTCTCTCTGTGTGAGGTCAGAACAGGGCTGATTCCTGCTGTCTGGATCTCAGGAGACACACACACACACACACACACACACTCAGGAGACCAGCTGTGACGGAGGAGAGAGGAAGGTGAGCCGGACTAACAGAGACTCGAGGGTTAAAGTGTTGAAGTGAAGACAAAAACAGAAAGTAAATGTGACTGTATCTGAGCGAAGGAACTCATCCATCTTGAGTCTGTCAGAAGCTCTTCAGTGACTCTCAGTGGTTCTTCATCTCTG
Organism: Squalius cephalus; assembly: GCA_022829025.1. Lineage (NCBI taxonomy): Eukaryota > Metazoa > Chordata > Actinopteri > Cypriniformes > Leuciscidae > Squalius > Squalius cephalus. The sequence goes on from CM040798.1 coordinate 1,411,670, forward strand.
AGGACTGAGACCTTTAACACAACCTCATCAGATCTTTTTGGGCTGGAGATGACACACACACACACACAGACACACAACGTTCTGCATTTTTACATTTAAAAAAAACCTTTAATTACTTTATTTTTATACCAGATTTTTGGAGATCTCGTCAGGTTTTGATCACTTCTAGGTACAAATTTGTCCCCAAAATATAGTTAAGTAGGCACACACACACACACACACACACACACACACACACTCACTCATGTCCTGAACAGATGACGCTGAATGCTCTGCCGAGTTTCTGTCTTGGCTCCTTTATTTCTTGGGCAACTCGATATGGCCGGCTGATTTATTCTCCTGTATCATTTAGTTCAATTAAATATATTGTGCTGGAACGAGTCCCGGCGGGCTCATTCTATCACCCAGCGCTAATTATGTCCAATCACAGCGTCCTGACCGTGACACGGCCTACTCACTGGACTGCTAAACAGCGTGTGTGTGTGTGTGTGTGTGTGTGTGCATGTGTGTCTTGATGACAGAGAGAGAGAGAGAGAGAGAGAGGCCGTGTGTGTTTCTCATCAAACCTGTGACTTCTTATGAACATCAGCTGTTGAAAACACATTCGCTCTGTTCCAAAACCTAGTGAGCTTCCCTTGAGTTTAGTTAGTTGCCTTCTAAGACGGCATCCTAACAGAAATGAAACCTCATTAGTGATTGATCTGAAACACTAGTCTATCTAGTAGTCATGCGACTCACAATGCAATATTATTCAAATCTGAGAACAAAAACATTTACACCAGTAGGTGGCGACAAGTGTGAGTCTTTATGAGCGATTCATTGACTCATTCATTCAGACAATTTGTTCAAACACACTGACTCGGTCACTAATGTGTTGTTTGGAGGATCAAAAACAAAAATAGTAAATGCGAATATTGTGACTAAAATGTAAGTTACTCGATCTAAACTGCGCTAGTTCCCTTATCCATCAGACTGGGATCTATTTCTTCTCACACTGAAATAATTTTTATTAATTTTAGTATTCTATGTCATTTTATTTCCTTAGTACGTATTGTAGCGTATTGTGAAAAAAAGAAAAAAGAAGTGCACTTACTTATATATTGAATGCACATTTGTAGTGTTCTTCAAATCTTAAAAGTATATATTTAAAAAAATGTACTTACCGATAATATATCAATGAAATAAAAAGCCACTTAAGTGCACTTTGTAATAATATCAAATTAAAAGTTTTACCTTGAAGTACATTTTTAATAATAATCTTTTGTTGTGCTTTAAAGATGTGCACTTATTTTGATACTAAAGCACGTGATTGTTTTTAACTGTAGTGTGTGATTTGATATTTAATTTAATGTATTTTAAATGTAGTAAATTGCAAGTTCATCTTAACAAATGTGTAATAGTAATATATTTAAATAAATGACATACAAGTATCAATAGAAATGACGTTAAAGTATATCTTCATTTACTATGAATGCTTGTCAGTAAATACAACACGTTAACCATATTTCAAAGAGAATTTAAGTAATTATGAAATTACATATAAAGATGAACTGATGTTACATGCCTAAAAAAGCATTTAAACTCAGCTAATTGCATTGAATATAAATTTCAACTTTAATAGATTTTTATTTAATTGTAAAGAGCATGCAAATAAAGTGTCCAAAAACATTACATTCAGTTTTAACTACAGGGCCCTATCTTGCACCCAGCGCAATTGACTTTGTACAGCGACGCATGTTTCATTCCTATTTTGCACCAGCGCACAGCGGACTTTTCCCTCCACAGACGCACGTCGGTAAACTAGAAAATGCACTTGCGCTCCCGGGGGTGGTTCAGCAAAAAGAGGAGGCGTGTTCTGGCTCAAACGTTCCCTGGTGCTATTTTGCAGTTTCAGAAAACAATTCCGCCACTGACCAGGAGAAACCTCGTCTAAAGTCAGTGGCGCGTTGTTCAGATGCTATTTTAAGGGCGCATGCTTGGCCATAATCAATGTATAATCATAATCACATGCACTTTGATTCTCTCATCTACACACAGAAGCAGCAGTTCTCATTTTTAGAAAACCAAACATTATTACAAGGAAAAATATTCCACACGAGGGAAATCATTGTGGTGTCCATGAAGATGTGAAAAAATATACATGTCATTTACCCAAATTATCATACGCCTGTTTAACCGAAGCTAATCTGGGTGTGTTTCTCCATCCCCAATGTCACTTCTCTGTGTTTTACGGCCCTGACGAGAACGTCGGTCTCCTCGGCTGTGAACCGCTCCTGGCAAATCCGCCGTTATAATAGCAATCCGCCATGGAACAAGCGTGTCTGCTCTTAAAGGGAATGTGAGATGACGCTCTGATTGGTTTATTTCACGTTACGCCCAAACCACACCTATGAATAATGAAGCGACTTCAGACCAACACATTTTAGATTTGCGTCAAGCGCGAGAGTCATTTATCCCGCCGGTATAATAGCAACAGCGCCCGAGACCCGACCCACAAAGTTACTTGCGTTTCGCGTTTGATACTTGCGTTTCAGATCGTTAAAATAAGGCCCATAGTATGTTTGTTTAATGTATAATATTTGCATAATAAGTAATCTCAGTCTGCTATATATTGAAAGGCAGCTCATCATCAGCTCACGGGCTCCGGCACAGACTCTGATTGAGCTATGAATACTTCATATGGCATATACTGTATGCATGAGAAATGAAATGATCTGTAAGTGCTCCAGTTCTGATGCAGAATCTCAGATCCTGGTGTGAAAGTGCTTTAAAGCTCATCCTGATCCAGCGATCGAGCGCGTAATGTCTCCTGAGAAAATGAGCCGCCACAGAGAAATTTAGTTGGTGGCGTTTGAGTGAAATTGAGCAAGCAACATAAAAACCTCTTATCTACAGATGTCATGTGATAAATAGTTTAGCCTGTGTGTGAGGGTTAATGAGCCTCGTGTTGGTCATCTCTGCGGTGAATCTGCAGCTGGTGTGTGTGTGTGTGTGTGTGTGTGTGTGTGTGTGTGTGTGTGTGTGTGTGTGTGTGTGGCCCGAACTCGTCTCACACACCATCATCCATCATCCTCAGTGTCTAATCATCCTCAGACAACCAGGAGGACATGCGCTCACTCGCCCTGACAAGACACACGGAAATTACTTATTTATCATTCACAGGCCCGTGAACGCAAGCCGTCACACACACACACACACACACACACACACACACACACACACACACACACACACCTAAATGGAGTTGAAGGGCACTTTTCCTTTTTTGTGTGTCTTTTTAATACTCCGCAATGGAATATAAAATTGCAATGACGAAAAAGTTGTCATGGTGATTTTCTCTGGATAATAGACTCATGATTTGATCTTCAGATGATTCTAGTGACCAGTTCAAAGCTGTGATATGGCTTCCAGATGAGTTTACTGAACCCAGAAATCAAATTTTTTCCACTGTCTGGTGAATTTTTTTGATAAATGTTTGGTACTATATAGTGACTTTTTTAATCTAGGAAGCCATTTTAAAGTTAGAAGTTGTGAGGATTGTGTTTTGTGATCACACAGACTGCTAACAAGCATTAATGCACCTGTCTTCGTTTACACACTAATTCCAGTTTAAATACACACAATTAGAGTCAACATTGTGGCTTGTTTGTCTGGTGCAAATGTAACGACAGACACACTGTAAAATATGTTCTCAGAACGTTTTGCTAATGTTCATATTAAGTTGTGAAAATGTTATTTAACATTTGCATTATACATTTACATTTACATGTATTAATTTTGCAGACGCTTCTATCCAAATAAACTAAAGTCCCAAAACGTCGGCGTGTTCCTTTAAAATGTAATAATAATAATTCATTACATTTATATATAGCACTTTTCTCGGCACTCAAAGCGCTTTACATAGAGGGGGGAATCTCCTCAACCACCACTAATGTGGTCTTAAAATGTAAGCGAGTGTAAATGTCAGCATTATCATATTTGTCTAAAGAATTGAGTCTGTCAGGTAAAAGAAGATCTTATTGATGCAGTTCAGTCTGTCTGCTATTTTACTCCAGCCGTTACTCCTGATCGGAGGCTTCTGTAAATATTTAGTTTATACATAGAGTTACTCTTCAACTAAGTTTAATGGTGCAACGCAAAAATATTTAGTAGTGCGTATGTTGTATCCTAGTGCCCATTTACGTCAAAACTAGGCTAAGTTGTAACTTTCGCACAGCTGGTGCATCCGGCCCTGATGATGTGGAATCCGCAGGGCTTCAGTGAGCGACAGTCATACAGTCTCGGTTTAATGGCCGTTCTAGAAACCAGATTGGTTGACGTCCAGCTGGTTGTTCTGTGAAAGAAAAGATGATACCTGGTTGGAAACAACTCGTTCAAGAGTTTTCGCTATTAATGGTAGGAAAGAGACAGGTCTATAACTGTCTACAAGTGACGTGTTTAATGTGGGTTTTTTAAGCAGTGGTGAAGACTAAAATGTCATCTTTTAATATAATTTCATTATTTAATATTATGTATCTGTATTATTATTCTTTATTAGTATTCATAATCAGTAGTATTATCTTATGAAGTTTAAAATGCATGAGTTAGACTATAGATTGCATGGACACATGTTTAAGGATCATATTTTAGGCACAGGGAGGGGAGCTGGGAGAGATATATATTTTGCTGAGATGTATGTGTGCAATGCAGCGTTCACTGAGCAGAGATGTTCCACTGATGATGATACTTCAGTTGGCATGATCTTTACAAGGAAAGGAATGTTTTTCAACTGATGCACATGTACCACACATTTATACACTGAGAAATAGTTTCTTAAAGGGATAGTTCACCCAAAAATGAAAATTCTGTGATCATTTACTCTCCCTCAAGTTGTTCCAAACCTGTATGACTTTCTTTCTTCTGCTGAACACAAAAGAAAATATTTTGAAGAAAGTCGGTAACCAAATGTCTAATGGACCCCATTGACTTCCATAGTAGGAAAAAAAAAATACTATGGAAGTCAATGGGGACCAGCAACTGTTTAATTACCAACCTTCTTTAAAATATCTTCTTTTGTGTTCAGCAGAAGAAAGAAAGTCATACAGGTTTGGAACAACTTGAGGGAGAGTAAATGATCACAGAATTTTCATTTTTGGGTGAACTATCCCTTTAATGTGGAAAGTGGATTGTACCATGTGTAAGCATGAGGTATACGATCCATTTTTAAACATAAGCAACATGTTTTTCTACCGTAGAAGCTGAAAGTCCCTCAGTGGTGTATATAAGCTCGGTCTCACTGTACTACGGCAGAGAAACACGGAAACACATACACCTGGCACGAATACAACATCTTCTCAAGTTTCTCTCCTATGCTGACACGTGTGAAGAATAAAGATTTTTCTTGGCAAGATAACTGATGTCCGGAATCAAATAATAACGGGGGAGAAGGCTTAATTCCAAGTCTACAGTGGGGTTACCTGAGCATGCTTGAGAATGGGAATGGGAAAATGCCAGTATGGAGAGAAGAGTTGATGATGTGGTAAAGGTGTGGGAGAGATTGTGGAAGGTGTGATGAGAAGGGATCTAGAGGACAGGTGTCATTTCTACATTTATAAAGCTGTCCATGGCCTGGCCCCGGAATACATTACTTATTTAATTAATATGAATTCATCCTGATGATCACTTAATTGTTTACTTCTGATTACACCACAGCATTGCAGTAAATCAGTGCAATCTGGCTGCGAGCACAATGAAACAATCAAGACCTAAAGACTACAACAGCACTATATATATGAAGATAGCACTGCTTCTGCAAACACTTTCTATATGATGGAAGTCAAATGTTTAACAAGTTAGTCCACTCCACACTTTCATGGATGGGGAAAAAGCCAAAATAATAACCTCAATAACTGAGAATCCATACCTAATTAAAAGACAAACAAGGTATTGATATATCACAAAGGTTCTAGAAAGTCACCCAGGCGGGACATTAAAACACGAGCGAACAGTCAATACGTGATTAATATGATCAGAACAAAAGCCTAAAGGCTCTGTGCCTCAGCAACGGCTCGTTATTTCATGTGTCGTTTCACACAGATCAGGAATGGTTTAGAAATGGTTTTAGGTGAGAACATCAGTGGCGTATGTTTCTAGGATTATCTTAATATACAAGCAAGAGTTGGTTGTTATATATTTATGCATTTGGCAGACGCTTTTATCCAAAGCGACATTTGCATTTCAAGGTACACATTTACGTTCTTATCAGATCTTGCTTTCCCTGGGAAAAACAGATCTAACAGAACAATGAAAAACAATGGCTAGAAATCCCCACACAGTATCCGTGTCTTTCTTCACTGAGTTGAAATCTCCGGACCGGATCAGTCAGAATGACAGCTGACTTGTGAACTTGATAACTTCTTGTTGCGATGGACACAACAGATATTCGGATTAACGCACATCACAATGGCCATTTTAAGTCCACAACACCGCAAGCGCACATGAAGAGTGTAATGTGGGACAGAGCCAATCTTGATTTCTCACAACGCGTGTGTGTTTCTCTGGCTGAGTCGCAGTGAACTGCAGTGCTAATGGAGTCTTGTGAAGCACAGAAGACCAACGGCTCCAAACCTCATCATGTACTCTAGAACATGATGTGTTCAATCATTCTGTGATACTTTTGTGTCTTTTTTAAAAAGCTTGATACTCGTCTCTATTCACTACCATTAAATGGACGAGCGCGAGCGAGACGTTTGTTTAAAGGGGTGGTTGAGTATGATTTGACTTCTCTAACTTTAGTTAGTGTGTAATGTTGCTGTTTGAGCATAAACAACATCTGCAAAGTTACAACGCTCAAAGTTCAAAGCAAAGGGAGATATTTGCTTTTACAGAAATTACTTTTTAAGGACTACAACAAACGGCTGGTAGAGACTACACCACATTCCTCACGGGTTAGTGACATCACAAACCCTAGAATTTACATAAACCCCGCCCCCTGAACACGCAGTTCGTGTTGAGAAGAGGAAGAGTTGTTGTAGTCGAGCACATTTGTGAGTCAGCTCAAACTGTAAAGCTGTCTTTTCACATGCAATAGAAAGTCACTCTGTGTGCGTCTCACAACAGTTCCTATACGAGCGATCTATAGATTATCATGACAGAATATGCTAATTGAAGATAGTTAACTCCACATAAGATACATAAATTCATCAACTAACCATTCAGAGACGTCCTGTTGCGTTCTGCGTGTTGACACTTCTTCTTGAGATTCTCCATCTTTGTCTGACTCCGTTTAAACATAAAAGGCTGAACAGTTTCTGTCAATTTAGTGTGTGTCATGAGGTAATCAGAGCTGCTAACACACAAGCTCTTGAAGCTCCGCCCCCTGTGCCGGGAGCAGCAGCTCATTTGCATTTAAAGGAACAGACAGAAAAACTGTGCGTTTTTGCTCACCCTCAAAAAGTGACAACTTTAACATGCTATATATAAATATCTGTGGGGTATTTTGAGCTAAAACTTCACACACACACTCTGGGGACATCAGAGACTTATTTACATCTTGTGAAAAGGGCATTATACCACCCCTTTAAAATTCTCCTTTTGTGGTCCGAAAAGAAAGAAGTGCGTACAACATTAGAACAACACCAGGGTGAGTAAATTATGACTTCATTTGCATTTTAGGGTGAATTAACAGTTTAAGGGAATGTTTCATTGTGTCATACTTTAAACATCATGGGAACGTTATACTTTAGAATGTTTTCTGAACATTTTAAAATGTTAGACGGACATCCAACTAAGACGTTTCGGGCCGAAAAAACGTTCTGAGAACAATGTATAAATAATTTTGAGAATATTGTTCAAGACTAGATAACTTTGAACAAATGCTTTGCTAACATTACATCTCTCAACAAGAGTCGGACACACACACACACACACACACACACACACACACACACACACACACACACACACACGTGTAGGTGAGATTCCTCAAGAAGAGCTGACTGATGACACGACGCTGTCAGGGGTTTAAAACGCCTCGAGAGAAAGTGTGAGCGCAGGACTGGAGAAGAAGAGAAGAAGCTGTGGATATTCATAGAGCACTTTGAGGAGAAGCGTCAGAGAAATGTCAGAGCGAGCGGAAGAGAAAACCTTCAGCAGAAGAAGAGGGAAAGGTGAAAAGGTGAAGCCATAACAGAGTTAGAAGCGCTGCCTGACTAGAGCAAATATAGAGCCAAAATCCTCATTCCCATTCAGAAAATATCATTCAGATCGCCCGTTTGATATTTATGTATTTATGTTTTCCGCCTGACATTTGGGAAAATCACTTCAAATGGTAAATATGTGAATTGTTTCCCAGAAGATTGCTGCACACTCCTGAAGAATAAGTGCTTTATGCAACATTCAAATAGGCTTTAAATATCACTGTGCAGTTATTGATGAAGTCAGCATCCTCATCATCATCATCATCATCATCATCACTGCATCATCATCATCATCATCATCATCACTGCATCATCATCATCATCATCATCACTGCATCATCATCATCATCATCCTCATCATCATCACTGCATTATCATCATCATCCTCATCATCATCATCATCATCACTGCATCTCCTGTGTGTAAACGTTAAGGAAACATTCCATTTTATTATTCTTCAAACATGGGAACGTTACCTTTGAATGTTAAAACTAGTAACATTTAAAAATGTCCAACTTCTAATGTTTTAGAAAAATGTTCCATGAACGATGTAAAAAGATGAATAAGAATAACATAAAAGTTTCTGGATTAATTCTTTATTTTATTCTAAAGGTGTGTGTGTGTGTGTGTGTGTGTGTGTGTGTGTGTGTGTGTGTGTGTGTGCGTGCGTGCGTGCGTGCGTGCGTGCGTGCGTGTTTGTGAGTGAGTGTGTGTGTGTGTGTGTGTGTGTGTGTGTGTGTGTGTTTGTGAGTGTGTGTGTGTGTGTGTGTGTGTGTGTTTGTGAGTGTGTGTGTGTGTGTGTGTGTGTGTGTGTGTTTGTGAGTGAGTGTGTGTGTGTGTGTGTGTGTGTGTGTGTGTGTGTGTGTGTGTTTGTGAGTGAGTGAGTGTGTGAAATGTATTATTAATTTCCTTCAAAGTCTCAGGTGTGTTTTGTTTGAGTAAATAAGCTCTATATCTCTGTCAGATTAGCCTATGAAATATAAAGTAGACACACACACACACACACACACACACACACACACACACACGTATAGGCCTGTATATCAATATATATAAAGGTCATCTATGACTCCTGATGTCATTTCTTCTGTGGTGAAGAGCTTCCAAACTCTGATTTCATTTTCACATCGGCATGTTTTGATGGACAGCTGATGGTGTCGTGTTACAGTGAGTTTATACAGGTGAGCTGTGATATTAAAAACAACCAAACCTTTACTGTACTACAACTTATGACAAAAGACACCTTTTAATATTAGAATATTTACTAACTTTCAATAAGTAGCATGCTGATCATAATTTCTTTTCTATTGATTTATTTTTTTTGTTCTATATTCAAAATACATTATTACAACACAAATCAACCCTCAAACATCTTTTTATGTAAGAAACGGGGTAATGAATCGTCAAAGTCATGCAGGCTCAGTTGAAGCGACAAAACAGACAATCAGATTTTCACTAATAAACTTTTTTTAATTTTATTCTTGTTGTAATTTTTTTTGGGGCAATATCGCCTCCATTGCATTCACTGATTCCACCATGTTTCTCACTGACGAGCCTCTAACTCGGAAACTCAGAGCACAAATCTGGAGTTTCCCACTCGTAAATACAACCAATCAACAAATGTGGGCGGGGCTTGATTGTGTCTGTGGGGAATTGATTGGCTGGTTGGATGGTTGTGGTTTGCTATTGGCTGATCTCATGTGAGTGACAGGTTGCCCCGCCCTCGTCATCAGAGAAGAGAAGAGATGCTGCTGTTATTCTGATTCAAGATTATTAACACAATAATGATGTGCACCGAGAAATCATTTACAATAAACACGGCAATATTCCATAAAAAAACAAGAATTGTCATTTGATTTCATGGTGACTATAACGGCTTCAAAGTGAAACAGACATAATTAAGTACAACAATATTAGTGAAAGCTTTTGTGTTTGTGAAGGCTTCATATTATTATTGCTGTATGTTAAACTCTTCAGAATCTCAGTGTGTGTTCCACTGAAGAAAGTCATTAGCATGAATAAATGATGTTTAATATTTTGATGAACGAACCCTTTAAAGTGTGGAGACGTCTTCAGTTTTCAGATCTTGGGTTTACAGCAGCGATTGATCATGCTCATGGTTGTCATCTTGACTAATTGAGCTTTATGAGAGTGTGTTACAAGCTTCTTATGATTTATGTAGTGTATAAAGGTTGATGTGTGTGTTTACTAGCTTTGCTTCAAAGCATCTTTCCTCTATAGGTTATGACGGCCATTAAAGCGCATTACCTGCAGGGTCAAGAGGTCACCGGGGTCGTGTGTGTCGTTTCCGTCCACCGGCTCATGCGCTTCAAACCGTTCAGGTTTGTGATCCTCAAATCACCCCTGAAATCCCATAATGGTCATAATATTGTTCTTTAGAGCCCCAAGCCTCTTCTGCTCTCCAAGACTGCATTTATATGATCAAAAATACACTAAAAACAGTGAAATATTATTATAATGTAAATCATCTGTTTTCTATGTGAATATCTAGTAAAGTGTAATGTATTCCTGTGATCAAAGCTGAATGTTCAGCATCATTACTCCAGTCTTCAGTGTCACATGATCCTTCAGAAATCATCATACATTTTATTTTTCAGGATTTTTTGATAAATAGAATTTTTTTGTAACATTATAAATGTCTTTACTGTCACGTTTGATCAATTTGATGTATCCTTGCTGAATAAAAATTCATTTCTTTCAAAGAGAAATTCTTACTATTTAAAATATGTTAAAATGAGCTCTTGATCTGTCTACTAACTGATGTATTGTCTGAATGATCATGTTTTTGACTATCGTTCAAGTAAACCGTCTCCCATCATTCTCTGTCAGCTTGAGAATGGGAGATTACTGGTCTAATGCACATCTTTTCCTCTGAACTGGTGCTAAAAAAGCTTTTTGTCAAGTTAAAAATGAAAAGACATTTCCAGTCATGTCCATTGTGTTCTGGCCAAAAGTCCACAAGCTGAAATCTGATTTGCAAACATTTAAAGCAGGAAAATGGTGTTCACTTTTATTTATAACTTGTGATTGTTTTAAGGCTCATAAAGAGTTTTAAACACAGTTTAATTATGCTTTTTAATTTTTTAGCAAAGTCTTTATCACACACAAGTGTCAGGCCGCATGATTAGTTATTTGACTCTCTGATATCTTTATGAATGGAAGCCAGTGAATGAACGGATGTATTTAATTGTCTGCATTTGATGCTTGGGACAGTGTCAATAAATGATTATGCAAATTTCATGCAATTGTTTTTCCTTAAAGTATTTCATCTGAACGACTACATTTGGGTCTGTAGTCTTCGATTTCGGGATGATTTGCTGTGACAGGGAATCAGAGAAAGCAAATTAAATGTGGATCTCTCTCAGGAGCCGTCGAGGGCTAAACTGCTCGCTGCACACGACGCTTCTGTCCTGAAGGACACGGGTATTAAAAAGAAATATTACTTCATAAAAAGCCACAGCACAGCGTCCCTGGCTCTTGTAACTAATGTGTTTTTCAGTGAAAAGCCTGTTAGTTTCTGAAGAACCAAGGCAGACGCTCTGTTTACTGCAAATCAACAGGATTTCTCAATGCTTCTCGAGGCTTTTCAAACTTCTGAAGCAGGAACTTTGAATGCATTAGAAATGTCACATTATTGACAGACTAATTCGGGTTTGGTTTAGTCGAGCCAAAATGATCTTTCCCATGTGCACATTTTAATGACTGATGAGAAACTCTTACAGGTGTTCGCTTTAACACTCTTTAAAAAAGGCTTTTATCATGTAAGGCCACATTAAAGGTTTTAAAGCGTATTCTTCACTTCCATTGTAAGTGCCTCTGTAACCCAGATTTTAGTTTTAAAAAGAAAGAAAATAAGGGACAGGTGGAAGTATAATAACCTATAATGGAAGAAAAACAAATCTAAGGTGTTGCAGTCCAAAGTTCTCTGTGTTAGTGTAAAAATGCAAAAAGGTTTTATTGGCTCCAGTGCTGACACTGTATAAGCACAGTCTGTACACAAAACAATGCATTCAAAAAATAATTTTTACGAATGTACATCAAGTAATAATATGATAAATGTACAATGATAGCGTGCAATTGCCCACGAATCGCCGTGCTCATCACACTTGTTGTCAATGCGCAGTTTAGCACATGACAATATATTTAGAAAAAAAAATCCTTTCTTGTGCCTTTCAATAGCAGAGTACACCGATAGGTGGCAGTGAGTATTCTCAGGTAGAATATCCCAGTACATCTCAGCAGCAGTCGCTCAGCTGTCACACACACACACACGCTCGCGCGCGCGCAGGACTGAGTCTCGCGCAGAGAGAGTTTCAGCAGCGAACAGAAAGTGAACAGGGGGGCATTTCACACACACACTTACACACACAGCACTCGGACAGAGCCTGGATTAAACCTCTCCCGGAGCTTTGAGCGATGCGCTGGCAGAATGGCCCGATGGTTCAAGGAACACCTGGGATTCAAAACCACCAAAGCCCCGCCGCCCGCGCCTCCGAAGCCGGACTACCGACACTTCCACACGGGCATCTCCAGCGCTGCTCCCGCGCTCCTGCTCCAGGGCTCCGGGCTCATGCCCGCGCAACCCGACATACTCACCGCATACAAACTCCAGAAGGAGCTGGACTTCGAGGACCCGTACACCCCGGCCGGGAACATGAACATGCCCTTCTCCTCCACGGGACTGAGCTCCACGGGCTCGCCGGACGTGAAGTTCGTGTCTCCGAAGCACCGGCTCATCAAGGTGGAGGCGGCCGAGCGGAGCGGCTCGAGTCCGGGCAGCAGTAGCGCGGTGACCGCGGTCAAATCCCCCGGTTCTCCACCCGCGGAGACCGAGAACAGTAAACCGGAGAAGGTAAGAGACCGAAGCGCGCTCACCTCCTCCTCCACAGGTACGAGCAGAGCAGGTGAGCCGCTCTTCAGCATATCCTGACCGAGCATCACTTCTCATAGACAATGGGATGTTTAAATGGGATCTTTTTATAAATGTAACTTGATTTTAGTTTCTTGTTTTTTTTTGTTTTGTTTTGTTTTGTTTAAATTAAATTAGTCACTAAAAAAATAAATTATCACAAAATAATGTTTTGTTTAGTAAACACTTTGTTACATTAATTAATCACTTATTTATTTTATCCTTCTATACTAAAAAAAACAAAACATTTTGTTCTGATTTTTAAATGGTTTTTAGTTTTTTTTATAAAATATTTTTTTCTTATTTTTTTTAGTAAAAACCTTTATATTAATAATGTATTTATTTGATCAATTTTAATAAATTTATTTATATTTTATAAATGCCAGTAGTTTTTAGTCGTTTTTTTATTAGATTTGTCATTTTTTTAAATGATTTTTTATTAAATTATCATAAAATACTGTTTTGTTTAGTAAAAACTTTGTTATATTAATAACTTATTTATTTTATCCTTCTTTAAAAGTAAATAATATTCAAAAACATTTAAATTTAGTGTAGCAAAAAATATTTGTATTATATTAAAATCATAATTTTAATATTATTAAAATTGTATTTATCTAACCTTTCTTTAATCAAGAACCAAGAAACAAAAATAAAATATGTCAATATATATATATATATATATGTATGAAGAGTTCAGATGCAAAAGCCTCTAAGTGCCATCTGAAATTTTCTTCTAGAATGATCATTTTTATCAAGCTCGTATTTTTAAATTCAGTAATTTCACTTAAATGGCTATGAAAATGACCTATTAATTGTCATTTAAGTGAAATTACTGAACTTAAATATACAAGCTTGATAAAAATAATCATTCTATAAGAAAATTTCAGATGGCACTTAGAGGCTTTTGCATCTGAACTCTTCATATATATATATATATATATATATATATATATATATATATATATATATATATATATATATATATACACTGTAAAAAATTTGTAACCCTCCCAAATCAAAAATTTCAAGTGACCAATAACATCTACATTTTTCAATTGGCCCAAGTGAAATTCTGTAAATTTAATTTTATAATTTACAGATTTTCACTTGGGCCAATTGAAAAATGTAGATGTTATCGGTCACTTGAAATTTTTGATTTGGGAGGGTTACAAATTTTTTACATATATACAATTTCATCATACAAAATCTAGCCTGTGAATAGCAATTACATGAACATTTCAAGTGTCTAGTTTAAAAAAAAGCCCAGAGTTATGAATTTAGACCACAGGGTTTAAGATCTGCAGATTTATTTATTTGGGTATGTCGTGTTCAGAATGAAGAGGTTAAACCTGTTGTCAGTGATGAAGCTGAAGGTTATTCCGTGACCACAGCGAGCACACATTTACTGCGAGTGTGAGATATCTGACGTCTCACACACACACACACACACACGCACACACACACACACACACACGCACACACGTTCTGGCGGAGCTTGTGAGTGTGAAGGCTGAGGTCTGCGTCAGAACCGGTCCGACCAGTGCTTTATGAGTTCCACAACGGTTACGAGCTTCACACAGCTCTGGGTCTGAGTTCAGATAACATCAGGAACATCTCTGAGTCCACATCGGCAAAACTCGCCGTTTGGTGTTTCTTGATGTTTTAGATCATGTTCATTAGTGTGTGGGATTGGAGAGTCCTTCATAGCGCTCAGTGTACACTATATATTATATTATATTCCATATACTTTGGGGTGGAAATGAAAACATGATCTCCAGAAGACAGAGGGCTTGACGTCACACATGAGAATCAAACCATTCAGGATCTACATTTGAACTTCCATTTAGTTCTTTGCATTAACGTTTTCATAAAGTTGAATGAATTTAACACCCATTTCAAAATGTATGCAATGTTTTATGCAAAATATTGAGGAAGCTTGCACACTTTTAAATGCATTAAAAAAGTGAATGTTGATTGCTGGGATAGTTATTCCTCCGTCAGCTCAACGGGAAGTGACCCGTGACCCGATAGTTTATGACCATTATTTTCATGTTTTGTCAACTCAAACATTTATAGTGATTCCTTCTGTTGGTGAGTGAGTCAAAATCTGAAGTCATGTTCATACAGTCAAACCCAGATTCACTCAGACTCCTTCAACATGTCTCACATCATCACAGTTTATTCGCTATAGTTTAGAGAATGGTAATGAAATATGAGCAGAACTCAGCTGATATTTGACTGGTTTTGTCCGTCCTTCTGTTAGACTGTCTCACACATGAATTATGTTGAATATCTGTCAGCTGTTAAATTTAACTACACAATTAGATAATACCAGTTTAGCTCAACCAATCACCAAGCAATGCTTCATTGTGTTCAGTCTGTGTGTGAAAAGAGCATTAGCAATTAAAGAACACACACTTCAGCAGAACATGATCAGCTCAAAGTGTCCCAATCATTTCTGGGCTCAGATTGTTATAAATGTCACTGGTAGTCTCTGTATGAAGAGTTTCTGGGCTCAGATTGTTATAAATGTCACTGGTAGTCTCTGTATGAAGAGTTTCTGGGCTCAGATTGTTATAAATGTCACTGGTAGTCTCTGTATGAAGAGTTTCTGGGCTCAGATTGTTATAAATGTCACTGGTAGTCTCTGTATGAAGAGTTTCTGGGCTCAGATTGTTATAAATGTCACTGGTAGTCTCTGTATGAAGAGTTTCTGGGCTCAGATTGTTATAAATGTCACTGGTAGTCTCTGTGTGAAGAGTTTCTGGGCTCAGATTGTTATAAATGTCACTGGTAGTCTCTGTATGAAGAGTTTCTGGGCTCAGATTGTTATAAATGTCACTGGTAGTCTCTGTATGAAGAGTTTCTGGGCTCAGATTGTTATAAATGTCACTGGTAGTCTCTGTGTGAAGAGTTTCTGGGTGTAATATGCCACAGTTTACTGTATTCTGCTCTCCTCACTCACAGTAATGAACTATAGTGTCCTGATCACACTAGTGGAACAATATCGTGTCTGAGTAATGTTTGGCTTGACTGTGTGAACACGAGGTCAGATGCCAGGCGTTCACACGTGTGTGTGTGTGTGTGTTAATCTGCGTAACGTTTGAGTGTTTACGTGGACGAGAGCCAGAGCCACAAGTGTGAGTGTCTCGTTCACAACACTTCATTCCTGACACACCTTTACCTGCAGGCGCGGCCTGTGCTGTACTGTGTGTGTGTGTGTGATGCAAGCCAACACTACACGCTTCACACACTGATGGAATACACACTGCAGATCTCATAACTGAGTGTGTGTGTGTTATCTTCAGTTCACTGTGTTCTGCATGTGTTTGTTGTGTCGGTCAGCTCTGGTATCAAACGCTGTAGCGATGACTGAATTACACAGAGAGCGATCTGCATA
>CM040798.1:1435676-1455676 GCA_022829025.1 Squalius cephalus
TCCACGTAATTACTCTCTTCTCTTCTTCTTGCCCTGCAATAGTCGACTTCTCCTCCTCACGGTTCGAAAGTCTCTGGGAATATTACAGTAGAGGTGAGACGATCGAGGGCCTCGTGGGAGAAAGAACACACTCTCTGATCCCTGTGGAAGTGTAGGAGGATCTTACTTTAAATAGAACTAACAAGTCAGTCGAGTCTCCTTCATTTATACAGCGCTTTAACAATATAGAGTTTCACAGCAGCTTTACAGTGATAACAGGAGATTACAGTAACAGAGAGTGTTCAGGCTTTACAGCAGATCTAGAATAAAGTTATTGTTCAGCTAAAGTTAGTTTTGATTGATTCACTTCCGTTGCAAACATCATTAGTTATTAACTCAGGGGCCGCTAACACGACACCGTTTTACTGAAAACAGAAACTTTTAATGTGTTCTGGCTGTTCATTTACACAGCAACAGTGTTTGGTGATCGAGAACGCAAACTTTGAAATAGATTCCAAGGTGCAAGTTTTGACTTTTTTTTAAAAACACAGGCTTGTTAGTTATAATGAACATTTTAAAGAAGATTCCAATGCCATGACCCCTATTTTAGGAGTGAACGTCTCTCCTCTGGGAATATTACAGTGAAGGTGAGACGGACGAGGGCCTCGTGGGAGAAATAACACACTCTCTGATCCCGGCGTTCAGCCTGTAATAAGGCATAATGTTGCTGTTTTATTTGAGCTTGCGTAGGAGGATCTTACTTTAAATAAAACAAACACAGGCTTGTTAGTTATAATGAACATTTTAAAAAAAGATGCCAATGCCATGACCCCTATTTTAGGAGTTAATCAGAACACATGCTGTTTTTAAGAGGTAATGATACTGGTTTAGTCATTTTCATCTGGTAGTTTCGGTGTGGCTGAAGTCAGAGACGTGACTGGAAAACAGTGGTCTGAATGCTGTTGCTCCAGGATTAAGGAAGTGCTCTCTTCCTGACAGGAAGTGTTTACAACTCCCTGACAATCCCTTTTGACTGGGCAAGTCCAATCTTGCACCCTGAAATAGACAGGGAGCGGTTAGCTGTTAGCGGTTAGCACACCTCCTAGCATCTCCACGCTGATCGTTTGCGGATCGCTCCACTTCATCTCATTCTGAGCCGATGCATTGCAAATCATGTTTTTCCCAGAATCCTCTTTGGCCCAGGTTGCTGGAAAGCCCCGTGTCGTGGATGTGTGCCTCCACCCGTCTCGTCTCGATTCTCTCGATTCTCTCCAGGGGTCGACTGAGGTCCCGCTGAGGTCATACTGTTTCCGCTTGTAATCAAGAGATCCTCACGCTGACCTCTCTCACTTCATGCTCGTTTTCCTGTCGTACACAGCGACTGTTGAGCTGCAGCTTTGATTAACAGAGCCAGAACAACTGAGCGAATCTCAAGAAGTATGCATGCATTTCACCACTAAAGACTTTGCATGAAAAAAATGTTGGTAACACTTTAATTATAAAATGCATTGTAAAGGTATTCATAATGCATTATATCTGTTCATAAATAATTGTAACCAAAGTTAAAATGCATTATAATATTGCAGATTTCTTGTTACATCTGACTTAAGTCATGTGTTATAATGCATTATAAGGTGTAACAATGATTAGACATCTATTATAATGTGATAATACAATGCATTATAAGGTATAATGGTAACACTTTACAATACAATTCATTATTTAACATTAGTTAATGTGTTAACTAACATGAACTAACAATGAGCAATACATTTGTTACTGTATTTATTAATCTTGGTCAATGTTAGTTATTTAATACAAATACAGCTGTTCATGTTAGTTCACAGTGCATTAACTAATGTTAACAAATACAACCTTTGATTTTAATAAAGTATTAGTAAATGTTGAAATTAATATTAACTAAGATTAATAAATGCTGAAGAAGTATTGTTCATTCTTAGTTCATGTTAACTAAGGCAGTTAACTAATTCTAACTAATGAACCTTATTGTAAAGTGTTGCCGGTATAATTAATGCATTAAAAATATTTGTATAATCCATCATATTTAAAGGTGCTAAAATAAGAGTGAAGCACACACACACCATATGCTGAAATATGTGTGCGCATTATACATATATCCACAGTTACATTTTCTTTTCCCTGCATCTGTCTCAGTTTTCCCTCTAAAATTCAAACTCAAATCTTTCGGTGAGGTGAAAGGAAATTGGATTTTGTCAAGCGTACCCTGGTGTTTAATCTTGCATATCTGTGCTGTATTAATAGTGCGGTAATCCTCTTGAGTCGCGTCCAGTCGGGGTCTGAGAGAATAGCGCTTCGGTTAGCTGATGTCACGAGACTGAGGAAAGAAGCAGAACGAAGTGTCCGTCTAAATGAGAAGATCAAGAATGTGTTCAGGCTGAAATTTAAAGTAGCCCTATTACAAGTCTTGATGTTGTTTTCTACTCTCCTAGAACAGGTTTTCCTGCTTGAATGTTGATTATTTTCCTCATATTCTCCATTGTTGCGGCTCCTCTCTTCCCAGTCTGTCAGTAACGCTCTGTTTACTTCCTGTCTCTATGAAGCCCCTCCTTCTGAAAAGCACACTGTGCTCTGATTGGTCGGCTGGAGCAGTGTGTTGTGATTGGTCGAGCGCTTTGAGTGTGTTTGGGAAATGTCCCGCCCCTTTCCATAACCACCAGTTTAACACACTACTAACTAACTCAACCAGGCCCTGCCCCTTTATTCTGCGTATGAATTATTATAATGAGGAATATTGTGACGTTTCAGTTCCCGGAAGAAACTCAAGACTACAATGGAGGCGTTTCAGGAGTTCAGAAACACTGACACTGATATAGAGAAGAACTGCAGCTTCTTCATGATCAAACAGCAACATTACACAGTAAACACAGATGAAGATTGAAAACAGCAGAATAGATCCTCTATAAATGATGTGCAGCTTCGGCTCCATGATGCTTTATTTCCCGGTGTTGCGAGCAGGAGTCGCTGTGAGGTCGAGGGTCGCGGGTGTTTCTGCTTCTCGCATTCACGTGTTCTCTTGTTCATGTGTTCATGTGTTCATGTGTTGTTCTCTTCTCTTGTTCTCGTGTTCATGTGTTCTCTTGTTCTCGTGTTCACATGTTCTCGTGTTCTTCTCGTGTTCTCTTGTTGTTCTCATGTTCTCGTGTTGTTCTCGTGTTCTCGTGTTGTTCTCGTGTTCTCGTGTTCATGTGTTGTTCTCATGTTCTCGTGTTGTTCTCTTGTTGTTCTCGTGTTCACATGTTCTCGTGTTCTTCTTGTGTTCACATGTTCTCGTGTTCTTCTTGTGTTCTCTTGTTCTCGTGTTCACATGTTCATGTGTTCTTCTCGTGTTCTCTTGTTGTTCTCATGTTCTCGTGTTGTTCTCGTGTTCTCGTGCTGTTCTCTTGTTGTTCTCGTGTTCATGTGTTGTTCTCATGTTCTCGTGTTGTTCTCTTGTTGTTCTCGTGTTCACATGTTCTCGTGTTCTTCTTGTGTTCTCTTGTTGTTCTCTTGTTCACATGTTGTCGTGTTCTCGCTCTCGTGTCTTTCTCGTGTTCATGTATTGTTCTCGTGTTCACGTGTTGTTCTCGTGATCACGTGTTGTTGTGTTCTCGTGTTCTTCTCGTGTTCTTCTCGTGTTCACGTGTTGTTGTGTTCTCGTGTTCTCGTGTTCTTCTCGTGTTCTTCTCCTGTTCACGTGTTGTTGTGTTGTTGTGTTCTCGTGTTCTTCTCGTGTTCTTCTCGTGTTCTTCTCGTGTTCTTCTCGTATTCAGGTGTTGTTCTCGTGTTCATGTGTTGTTCTCGTGTTCACGTGTTCTCGTGTAGGTCTCGTGTTCATGTGTTGTTCTCTTGTTCTCGTGTTGTTCTCGTATTCATGTGTTGTTCTCGTGTTCACGTGTTCTCGTGTTGTTCTCATGTTGTTCTCGTGTTCTTGTGTTCATGTTGTTCTCATGTTGTTCTCGTGTTGTTCTCGTATTCATGTGTTGTTCTCTTGTTCACGTGTTGTCGTGTTCACGTGTTCTCGTGTTGTTCTCGTGTTGTTCTCATGTTCACGTGTTGTTCTCGTGTTCACGTGTTGTCGTGTTGTTCTCTTGTTGTTCTCGTGTTCACGTGTTGTTCTCGTGTTCTCGTGTTGTTCTCGCGTTCACATGTTGTTCTCGTGTTCACGTGTTGTTCTCGTGTTCACATGTTCTTGTGTTCTCGTGTTCACATGTTCTCGTGTTCACGTGTTGTTCTCGTGTTCTCGTGTTCACATGTTCTCGTGTTGTTCTCGTGTTGTTCTCGCGTTCACGTGTTCTCGTGTTCTCGCGTTCACATGTTGTTCTCGTGTTCACGTGTTGTTCTCGTGTTCTCGTGTTGTTCTCGTGTTGTTCTCGTGTTGTTCTCGTGTTCACGTGTTGTTCTCGTGTTCTCGTGTTGTTCTCGTGTTGTTCACGTGTTCTCGTGTCCATGTGTTCTCGTGTTCTCGTGTCCTCGTGTCCATGTGTTCTCGTGTTCTCGTGTTCTTGTTTTCTCATGTCCATGTGTCCATGTGTTCTCGTGTTCTCGTGTCCTCGTGTCCATGTGTTCTCGTGTTCTCGTGTTCTTGTTTTCTCATGTCCATGTGTCCATGTGTTCTCGTGTTCTCGTGTTCTCGTGTTCTCGTGTTCTCGTGTCCATGTGTTCTCGTGTTCTTGTGTTCTCGTGTTCTTGTGTTCTCGTGTCCTCGTGTCCATGTGTTCTCGTGTTCTTGTGTTCATGTGTTCTCGTGTTCTTGTTTTCTCGTGTCCATGTGTCCATGTGTTCTCGTGTTCTCGTGTTCTCGTGTTCTCGTGTCCATGTGTTCTCGTGTTCTCGTGTTCTCGTGTCCATGTGTTCTCGTGTCCATGTGTTCTTGTGTTCTCGTGTTCATGTGTTCTCGGGTTCTTGTGTTCTCGTGTCCTCGTGTCCATGTGTTCTCGTGTTCTTGTTTTCTCGTGTCCATATGTTCTCGTGTCCATGTGTTCTCGTGTTCTCGTGTCCATGTGTTCTCGTGTTCTCGTGTCCTCGTGTCCATGTGTTCTCGTGTTCTTGTGTTCTCGTGTCCTCGTGTCCATGTGTTCTCGTGTTCTCATGTCCTCGTGTTCATGTGTTCTCGTGTTCTTGTTTTCTCGTGTCCATGTGTCCATGTGTTCTCGTGTTCTCGTGTTCTCGTGTTCTCGTGTCCATGTGTTCTCGTGTTCTCGTGTCCATGTGTTCTCGGGTTCTTGTGTTCTCGTGTCCTCGTGTCCATGTGTTCTCGTGTTCTTGTTTTCTCGTGTCCATGTGTTCTCGTGTCCATGTGTTCTCGTGTTCTCGTGTCCTCGTGTCCATGTGTTCTCGTGTTCTCGTGTCCTCGTGTCCATGTGTTCTCGTGTCCTCGTGTCCATGTGTTCTCGTGTTCTTGTGTTCTCGTGTCCTCGTGTCCATGTGTTCTCGTGTTCTCGTGTCCTCGTGTCCATGTGTTCTCGTGTTCTTGTGTTCTCGTGTCCTCGTGTCCATGTGTTCTCGTGTTCTTGTGTTCTCGTGTCCTCGTGTCCATGTGTTCTCGTGTTCTCGTGTCCATGTGTTCTCGTGTTCTTGTGTTCTCGTGTCCTCGTGTCCATGTGTTCTCGTGTTCTTGTGTCCTCGTGTCCATGTGTTCTCGTGTTCTTGTGTTCTCGTGTCCTCGTGTCCATGTGTTCTCGTGTCCTCGTGTCCATGTGTTCTCGTGTTCTTGTGTTCTCGTGTCCTCGTGTCCATGTGTTCTCGTGTTCTTGTGTCCTCGTGTCCATGTGTTCTCGTGTTCTTGTGTTCTCGTGTCCTCGTGTCCATGTGTTCTCGTGTTCTCGTGTCCATGTGTTCTCGTGTCCTCGTGTCCATGTGTTCTCGTGTTCTTGTGTTCTTGTGTTCTCGTGTCCTCGTGTCCATGTGTTCTCGTGTTCTTGTGTTCTCGTGTCCTCGTGTCCATGTGTTCTCGTGTCCATGTGTTCTCGTGTTCTTGTGTTCTCGTGTCCTCGTGTCCATGTGTTCTCGTGTTCTCGTGTCCATGTGTTCTCGTGTCCTCGTGTCCATGTGTTCTCGTGTTCTTGTGTTCTCGTGTCCTCGTGTCCATGTGTTCTCGTGTTCTTGTGTTCTCGTGTCCTCGTGTCCATGTGTTCTCGTGTCCTCGTGTCCTCGTGTCCATGTGTTCTCGTGTTCTCGTGTCCTCGTGTCCATGTGTTCTCGTGTTCTCGTGTCCTCGTGTCCATGTGTTCTCGTGTTCTTGTGTTCTCGTGTCCTCGTGTTCTCGTGTCCATGTGTTCTCGTGTTCTTGTGTTCTCGTGTCCTCGTGTCCATGTGTTCTCGTGTCCATGTGTTCTCGTGTTCTCGTGTCCATGTGTCCATGTGTTCTCGTGTCCATGTGTTCTCGTGTCCATGTGTTCTCGTGTCCATGTGTTCTCGTGTTCTCGTGTCCATGTGTCCATGTGTTCTCGTGTCCATGTGTTCTCGTGTCCATGTGTTCTCGTGTCCTCGTGTCCATGTGTTCTCGTGTCCTCGTGTCCTCGTGTCCATGTGTTCTCGTGTTCTCGTGTCCTCGTGTCCATGTGTTCTCGTGTTCTCGTGTCCTCGTGTCCATGTGTTCTCGTGTTCTTGTGTTCTCGTGTCCTTGTGTTCTCGTGTCCTCGTGTCCATGTGTTCTCGTGTTCTTGTGTTCTCGTGTCCTCGTGTTCTCGTGTCCATGTGTTCTCGTGTTCTTGTGTTCTCGTGTCCTCGTGTCCATGTGTTCTCGTGTTCTTGTGTTCTCGTGTCCTCGTGTCCATGTGTTCTCGTGTTCTTGTGTTCTCGTGTCCTCGTGTCCATGTGTTCTCGTGTCCATGTGTTCTCGTGTTCTCGTGTCCATGTGTCCATGTGTTCTCGTGTCCATGTGTTCTCGTGTTCTCGTGTCCTCGTGTCCATGTGTTCTCGTGTTCTTGTGTTTTCGTGTTCTCGTCTCCATGTGTCCATGTGTTCTCGTGTTCTCGTGTTCTCGTGTTCTCGTGTTCTTGTGTTCTCGTGTCCTCGTGTCCTCGTGTCCATGTGTTCTCGTGTTCTCGTGTTCTTGTGTTCTCGTGTCCTCGTGTCCATGTGTTCTCGTGTTCTCGTGTTCTCGTGTCCTCGTGTCCATGTGTTCTCGTGTCCATGTGTTCTCGTGTTCTCGTGTTCTCGTGTTCTCGTGTCCATGTGTTCTCGTGTTCTCGTGTCCTCGTGTCCATGTGTTCTCGTGTTCTTGTGTTTTCGTGTTCTCGTCTCCATGTGTCCATGTGTTCTCGTGTTCTCGTGTTCTCGTGTTCTCGTGTTCTTGTGTTCTCGTGTCCTCGTGTCCATGTGTTCTCGTGTTCTCGTGTTCTCGTGTCCATGTGTTCTCGTGTCCATGTGTTCTTGTGTTTTCGTGTTCTCGTCTCCATGTGTCCATGTGTTCTCGTGTTCTCGTGTTCTCGTGTTCTCGTGTTCTCGTGTTCTTGTGTTCTCGTGTCCTCGTGTCCTCGTGTCCATGTGTTCTCGTGTTCTCGTGTTCTCGTGTCCTCGTGTCCATGTGTTCTCGTGTCCATGTGTTCTCGTGTTCTCGTGTCCTCGTGTCCATGTGTTCTCGTGTTCTTGTGTTTTCGTGTTCTCGTCTCCATGTGTCCATGTGTTCTTGTGTTCTCATGTCCTCGTGTTCATGTGTTCTCGTGTTCTTGTGTTCTCGTGTTCTCGTGTCCTCGTGTCCATGTGTTCTCGTGTTCTTGTGTTTTCGTGTTCTCGTCTCCATGTGTCCATGTGTTCTCGTGTTCTCGTGTTCTCGTGTTCTCGTGTTCTCGTGTCCTCGTGTCCATGTGTTCTCGTGTTCTCGTGTTCTCGTGTTCTCGTGTCCTCGTGTCCATGTGTTCTCGTGTCCATGTGTTCTCGTGTTCTCGTGTTCTCGTGTCCATGTGTTCTCGTGTTCTCGTGTCCTCGTGTCCATGTGTTCTCGTGTTCTTGTGTTTTCGTGTTCTCGTCTCCATGTGTCCATGTGTTCTCGTGTTCTCGTGTTCTCGTGTTCTCGTGTTCTTGTGTTCTCGTGTCCTCGTGTCCATGTGTTCTCGTGTTCTCGTGTCCTCGTGTCCATGTGTTCTCGTGTCCATGTGTTCTCGTGTTCTCGTGTCCTCGTGTCCATGTGTTCTCGTGTTCTTGTGTTTTCGTGTTCTCGTCTCCATGTGTCCATGTGTTCTTGTGTTCTCATGTCCTCGTGTTCATGTGTTCTCGTGTTCTTGTGTTCTCGTGTCCTCGTGTCCATGTGTTCTCGTGTCCTCGTGTCCATGTGTTCTCGTGTCCTCGTGTCCATGTGTTCTCGCGTTCTCGTGTCCATGTGTTCTTGTGTTTTCGTGTTCTCGTCTCCATGTGTCCATGTGTTCTTGTGTTCTCATGTCCTCGTGTTCATGTGTTCTCATGTTCTTGTTTTCTCGTGTCCATGTGTTCTCGTGTTCTCGTGTTCTCGTGTTCTCGTGTCCTCGTGTCCTCATGTCCATGTGTTCTCGTGTCCATGTGTTCTCGTGTTCTCGTGTTCTCGTGTTCTCGTGTCCTCGTGTCCTCATGTCCATGTGTTCTCGTGTCCATGTGTTCTCGTGTTCTCGTGTTCCACTGCTCAGCTCAAGTCTGTGATGAATGACTCGTGGCACATGATCAATGGCTCCGTTAACAACTTCTCGAAGTGACATAAAAATCACTTTTGCTTGCAAGCTGTGTGAAATTCGATGCACTCTTATGAAATGTGTTATATGGAGGCTTAATTTTGATTGCTAATAAATTAGATAAGCAAAACACATGGGGTGTGTAGAGAGTTACAGACGAATATTGATAGATAATACAAGTTCTCCTTTACATTTGGGTCAATTTTCTTTATTTCATAAATAAATGCATTAATGCACATAACATGCCACAACACAACAAAACAAATAGGCTCCATATTCTTTGAAACAAATCATTTCTAATATTTTGTTTTTGGTTTGAAATATAATCCTGACATTTCTTGAATTTCATCAGTGCATACTGATCCACAAATGCACTATTGCATCCGATGCTAAAATAAGTGTCAAATACACAATATGATGTTTTATTAACAAAGTTCGGGAGGAGCACGTTCAAATAATCAAGCAATCAATCAATCAATCAACTCATCAAACAATTACCATGTCTACCCTATCAGCATGAGAGGAAGCATATATATATTCACTCTGTCAACTCACCTAACTTCCTTGACAGTTTTCAGCATCCCTCCACCACCCCGACTCCTCACTCTTGGCTTGTTCTTTCACAGCCAGGAATACGGGGGGAGTACTCTGGGTTCGGGCCAAATACCGAGCCCGGAGCCCTCTCCTCGGACAGCACGCCAAATACGCATTTATTCTATCTGACTTATTTGTAAGTGTGAACTCGTGAAATATTCAGAAATATGTGCACAATATCAAATAATAATCACAATAAAGTAATATAATAATATGTGTTATACTGATACTTATATCCAGAATTGGAGTAATTGGCCTCCACTCGTCTCCTATGGCCCCTCGGTACAAACCCGGATCAAACGATGACTCTGAAGACTCGAACGCATCAGGCCCTGAATCCGCTGAAAATGAGTTCCAGTTTTATAGTCTGTGGATTATACCTCATATCTTTTGATGTTTTTTAAATGACCCAATGCATATTATGCTACTGTATAACAGAGAGAGTGTGTTTGGTGTCAAGAAATGTAATGCAAGCATTTTTCCTTTAATCTCTTGAGGAGCTTATTGCACAAACACTCTGTCTCGGCTTGATTATCAAACCTAGGATGTGTTTTTTTGGTCTAGTTCAGTCTCTCTCTCTCTCTCTCTCTCTCTCTCTCTCTCTCTCTCTCTCTCTCTCTCTCTCTCTCTCTCGCTGCGAGCAGGCTTGTGTCGGGGTCGATTGGCCCCTCAGCGGGCCCTTCTCATTAGATTTGATCGCTGCTTCACAAAGCGTTTCCGGGAAAAGCACAACAGCAGCAGAAAGGGCCCCTTTGAAACGGCCCTTAATGCAATCGTGCCGCTAAGCCTCGGGTCCGATTAGGTTATCCGTTGCTGAAATCCCTGCGGATCCACACGTAAATCATCAACGTCAGTCTCTCTCTCTCTCTTCCATCATTCCTGCTCTTTCAGCCTCCGGTGTTGGGAACTCTGACAGCCGGGACGCTGTTATCAGGAGAAATGTCAAGCCGGAGATCGGCTCGGAGCAACAAACGCAGGAGTAATCTGAACTGTGTGAGAATTACAGGTTGTGGATCCAAGTCAAATGTATGGCCCTCAAAGGCTGTCAGATTTCAGGGATGGACGGAGTGAGATGAGATGAGAGGAGAAGAAAGACTTCAATTTGGCTTCAATTACCCTGCGTTCTTCATGTTAATTGCTTTCCGAATTCATTTTCCTTTAATGGAGATTGCATGACTTGTGTCTGTTGTAATGAGCCAACACGGTTCTGCTCAATACAGAAATACATATTTCTGTGTGTAATGTAACGGCTGACAGACGTTTCCTGCGATGTGTCTGTTCGTGAGTCGCCGTCAGGAGTCGTGCCGATGCCAGAATGATCTACCCTGCTGGTAGACACTGGAACTACACTTTCTTTATTGGTGGTCATTCAAAACCATACATTTTTTTTCTCAGTATAATTGTTATTATAATAATATTGCTGAAGATGTTTTAGCAGAAACATAATATACACATTTATTTACATTATAAACAATTATTTTAACTTATTTTTAAAATGTATTTTTTATTTTATACATTTATTGAATTGTTTTTAATACATATATTTTTATTAAAGGGGTGGTTTAATGCCCTTTTCACAAGATGTAGAATAAGTCTCTGATGTCCCCAGAGTGTGTGTGTGAAGTTTTAGCTCAAAATACCCCACAGATATTTTTATATTGCATGTTAAAATTGTCACTTTTTGAGGGTGAGCAAAAACGCACCGTTTGTGTCTGTCCCTTTAAATGCAAATGAGCTGCTGCTCCCGGCACAGGGGGCGGAGCTTCAAGAGTTTGTGTCCTTTTACCTCACACACACACACACACACACACACACACACACACACACACACACACACACACACACTGAACATTTCAAAAACTTTTAGCCTTTTATGTTCAAACCGGAGTCAGACAATGATGGAGAGACTCAAGAAGAAGTGACAACATGTAGAAGCTTCTAGTCATTGATTAGCATATTCTGTCTTGATAATCTATAAATCGCGTTCCCGGGGGTGGGGTTTATGTAAATTCAATTATGTATTCAATTATTACAATTATGTAAATGTAAATGTGCTTTTATATATATTATAATATTACTGTAGAAACAGTTATTTTAATCTATATAGTATATTTTATACAATTTAATTAAATGAATATTTTTATTATTTAATTTTTTTTAATTGTTAATTGTTTTGTTTTTCTGAGGTACTTTATCTTATGCTCATTTCAAAAGAATGTGCAGTAAAACACACACCTTGTGTTGATGTAAGTGAAGCCTGACTTTAGTGTCATCGCTGTTACTCCAGCTTTCCTCACAGGATTCCTGATCCTGATCTTAGACCGGGAATAATCCTGCAGGGCTGTTTTCCTCCGCGTGTTCCCGAGGGGTTGTGTAGCGAAGCTCTGCTCCAGTTTGACAATGACAAGTCTGGTTTTCACACGCACGCACGCACACACACACACACACACACACACACACACACACACACACACACACACACACCAGGCAGGTGTGCAGGTTCAGAGGGTGGAGGATAACAACTACACATTCCTGCTATTGTTGCACTACACTTAGTCTTTCCTTTTATTAATCTTTTTAATTAATGAGAGTTCAATGTCCTCAAATACATTTGTTCGGAGTGACCAGGGGAGGGTGATTTAAAATGCCATCTGAAAAATATTTATTGTAAATGAAAAAATGTAAAACAAATATTTAGCTGTTGAATAAATCAATTAAAAAGTTCCATTATGTTAACTTCTCAGCTTTGTTAGTTTCATACGCATTATGCAAATATGTCACTATGCATTAGTCCAATCTGTGTTAATGTCTTTCTGTTGACTTTATTACATAAAATCTTCATTCATAGTACAATGTGTGCTAAAGAAATTTGAATGTGATTTCAAATAAATCAATTAACAAATACATTCCATTGTTAACTTCTCAGCTGTTAATTTCATACGCATTATGCAAATATATTTAATTTAGAAGAAAACAAGCAAACATTTTTTCAGCCATCCATTTTGCCTTGAAATGTATTCGCAGTGTACAGTTTTACATCTGCATGCCTAAAATATCTTTGTTCATAGATGTAAGTTTGCTAAAGAAGTTTGAGTGCGTGATTGACGGCGTGTCCTCTCTCTCTCTCTCGTGAATGTCTGTATATCAGCTGAGTTCTGGAAGGACCGCTCGGGATTGCTCTGTGTTAGTCAGATAAAGCTGGAGGTCTGTGGACTGAGATTGAGTTCAAGGCTGACCTTGACGTGTGTCAGAGCCAAACAGCCCCACTGAAACCACAACATTAACACACACTTTTCGACTGGCTTGCCATGTGGGACTGAAAGATGGCGAAGAATCTCAATCTGTCCTCTGCTTGATGGTTGTTTGTCCTTGCTTTATAATAAGACCATATTTCCAGCTAGTGTCCTCTATAAAGCCCAGAGCGTTACAGCGTCTGGCAGGAAATATCTGAGAAAAACCTTGATGGCGTTCCTCACACAAGAGGACATCTGCTGTCCACCGGTCACATGATCTGCTGTTCCACCGGTCACATGATCTGCTGTTCCACCGGTCACATGATCTGCTGTTCCACCGGTCACATGATCTGCTGTTCCACCGGTCACATGATCTGCTGTCCACCGGTCACATGATCTGCTGTCCACCGGTCACATGATCTGTTCTCCACCGGTCACATGATCTGCTGTCCACCTGTCCACCAGTCACATGATCTGCTGTCCACCGGTCACATGATCTGCTGTCCACCTGTCCACCAGTCACATGATCTGCTGTCCACCGGTCACATGATCTGCTGTCCACCGGTCACATGGTCTGCTGTCCACCTGTCTGTCATTTCTTACAATCGTTTTATGGATTTAGTTTATTAATCCATTTTGTTTTAATTCATTTCTAATTTTGTTTCAATTACATTTTATGAATTAAACAGCTCGTAAACATACTATAAAAATAAATAAATAACCTGTTAAACATGAAGTATGAAACGTTTCTCCTTATTAGAACCTCGTTGGCCTGAAGTGTTGTTTAAAACTCTAGAGTTCTATATAGAATCCCATTAAATCGTTTTGATACTTTATAATGGTCCGTGCGCAGTGTCCATGCAGGAATGGGGAAAGCATGTTAAGCTGGTGTGCGCTTCAGTCCCAGGATCCCATGAGGCACTGCTGCTGTTCTCTGACGGCTTTCTGCTTTTAGCTCCAGTGTTTCGTGTGGTTTGGGTTCACTTTCGTCTCTGTAAACACTGGATCTGACGAGGGAGTGAACATGGCAGATTCAGACAGAGAACAGCTCTGACGCAGAGAGGAATTGTAGTGCTGTTGTTTCTAAAATCTATCATTGTGCCATGAAGGTTTTAGATTAACGGTGATGTTTTGCAGGAACTTTATCTGTGGTAGGAAAGTAAAGTTGATGTTGAAGCTGGTTCTCGATCCCGCAGCACACAGAGGAACAGCCTGTAATTACTCCGAGAGATGATGATATGTGTTCCTGCTCTGCAACCCCTCATACCTTAAACTTAGAAAAATGCTGGCTTTCCAGAAAACTTGCTTTTAAAATCCTAATTGTGGGTTTTAGGTTATGAAGAGTTTTTTTCTTCTTCTCAATGTTTGATGTTAAAATACTTCTTCCTTTCCCACTTTTATGTAAAGAAGCAGTAATAAGTAAGCCATTTGTAGGTCGACTTTGGAAGTCATTGTAAACACTCTGGGTGTGTGGAGCTCGGCCGGTCTGGTTTGAGTGGTTGCATCATTGTTTTTGAGAAAGTTGTTTGAAGAATGAACAAGAAGGGTGGCTGACCGCACACTGACCCACTCAAGACTGGAAAAGTCTACAAAAACATTTTTCATTTTATAAATCGCATCGTGCAGAAAGTTGTTTGAAAATGATTATTTGTTCAGTTCATGATAGTGGCGTATTTGTTTTGTAATTGTGTGTACGACTCAATTCGGTTTTCAATCTGTTTCAATCTACGACCAATGTCCTGGACCAAATCCCTTAATTTCATATTTTCCTGCGTTCTCTTTACTCTTTCTTTTTATTATTTCAATTTCAAGTTTTTTTTCTTTAATTATAAATGTTTTATTTAAGTTGTATTTCATCTAGAAGAAGATCTGATGTATATAATGTAGGGATGATATGTTCATTTTTAATGTTATCGTTATCGGCCCGGTAAGGAAATGTGGCCGATACATTAAATCAGATCAATAATATATTATTTCTTTCAGCTGAGACACTTCAGATGTGCACTGTTCACCATGATGGCTTTGAATTGCGTGTCTGAGCACAAGTCTATCATATCGGCTACATAAAATTATAATGAGAACATCATTATAATTGTGTGTTTTGGTCATGACTTTATTGGGGGCACACTTTTGGTTTTTAATCAGGCTCTCAAAAATTATATATATATATAAATTA
This sequence comes from Squalius cephalus, assembly GCA_022829025.1. NCBI lineage: Eukaryota > Metazoa > Chordata > Actinopteri > Cypriniformes > Leuciscidae > Squalius > Squalius cephalus. The sequence goes on from CM040798.1 coordinate 1,450,322, forward strand.
GATTTATTGGCCAATATATCGGTTATCGGCTTTCAAATATAAATGGGTATCGGTTATCGGTATCGGCCAAATTATTGGTATTGGTGCATCCCTACTATAATGTGTGGATGATTATTCCAGAATTGGGGATTTAGACAGTAGCGGTGTAGTACGCGAGACAGGTCTTGGTCTTGGTCTTGTTCTTGAGACCATTTTTTGAAGGTCTTGTCTCGGTCTCAGACTAAGAGGATTTTATTTCAAGACCGGTCAAGACCTCAGCTACGGGAATATCACTAGATTGCCAGTGCATATCCTGATTTATTTAACATTATTAATGTGGTTGGATGTAAGACGTCCTGCTTCAAATGCAATCAGTTTGCAACTTATTATGCTTATGCAACTTATTTCTAACATAATTTTGTTTGTTACTGTTCTGCCGGGTCAGAATTTAATTCGGATTTATGTCACAAATGTTACCAAAATTAATACAAATGCATATAAGATATGATTGCAAAAAAAGTTCTTGTGTGAGATCTTCTTTTTTTCTTGGTCTTGATTCGGTCTCGCCCTGCCTTGGTCTTGGTCTTCTTGTCTTGGTCTTAACAAAATCTGTTCTTGGTCTTGGCTTAGTTTTGACTACAGCACTAACAGACAGAGAACATTTTGACTTGAATATCTCAGAGGCGTGAACAAATCAGCAATATATTGTGGTGTTAAGCCAGCCATGTAAAGGAAAGCAAACTGTTGCACCTTAAACTCAATTGCGTTCTGGAACGGGAGCCAATGGAGAAAAGCCAGGGCTTGTGTGATATTATCCTCATTGTTGTTGTCTGTCAGAAGAGTGGCATCTGCATTCTGGAAGGGTTTCAGGCAGGGCAGATGGTACTGAGAGAGTTACAGTTGTGAAGGACAAGGAAAGAGCAAGTATATTATGCTATTTTTACATGGTGAGATGCATTAATCAAAATGGAAGATGATCAATTGCAGATCTCATTGATTGACTTCGTAGGGCCAGATATAACGCATTCCCTCTTATCATCATGAAGCAGGCTTCTCCCCAACCAATATTTAACCTCTTCCATGCTGTAATAGTGTAGAGTAGATGATTATACTGTACGTTTACCTGGTTTGAGTGGTTAACATCTGTGAGTCATTAGCATGGAGTTGATTTTAAGACAAGATTTTAAGATTTTAAGGGCTGCACGATATTGGAAAAAACTGACATTGTGATGTTTAGTTTTTCTGTGATATATATTGTGATATGAAAACAATTTCACCAGATGACTTGATAGCTCTATTTGTAAAGAATTAGTCATTCCAGAATGATTGGAGTGATTTTGTTGGAGAGTGAATCTGTATAGAAAATAATAAACAAATTACAACCATAGATGAATACAAGAGAACAATACTCACCGAGACGGACATTTTGACATAATTGTGTGTGTATGCGTCCATACAAGCACAAATAGATGTGAAAAGGGGCTTTCTGTATGTTTATTGTGGAGTAAACTGTGTGCGTTTACATTGCTTTTTAAAAATGGCGGTGTGTTCGACCAATCAACATACACTTACCTCACTGTTGTGCAGGGTTATACCGTACTCTGAAGTAGGAGCTAATTTAGTTCCACCAAAAGGCGTTCCTAGCACTACATTCGTTCCCAGTTCCTGTGGTGCCAACATGCCAACAAGTGGGTACATCTGCCATTAGCTCTAGGAACTATGAAGAGGTTGTGAAAACCCCCAAAGAGAGCTGAATTTGGTGTTCGAATTAAGTTCTTCCAAGTTGCTGGAGAGGAAGACACGTTTTCAAAACCTACAGAAAAGGTTCTGTCCTCCTTCAGATAGGATCTGGTTACCTTAAGCAAAGCAAACCCTGTGCTATAGTAGTTTCTAACTTATCCAATAAACATGAATCAACAAGTTGTGACTGGGACATTGTGGTTTCCTTTCTGTGTGTGGCTGAGGTCTATTTGTAGTTCTCAAATTATGGTAATGCTCTTGTCTTTCTTTTAACCACAAGCCATAGAGAACAATTACAGAGATTCATTTCCAAAACACACACTGAACTTCTACAAAGAATGTTAAAAATGCGAGATGAATGGCATTTGTTTTAGTTTGTGTAGATTGCGTACAGAGTGAACCGGCTTCTACTGAATTTGTTTTGCTCCAAACTGTCTCATACGGTGGATGTTTTGCTCTGAAGGAATACAGAGATTTGTCCAAATTCAAAGTCCAAACCTCCGCCAAGAACCAGCGCAGCAGATGCTCAATCCCTGAACTCCTTCCTTCTGCTATGGGCAAAATCACCAGCATTTGTAGATGTCGCCTTTGTTGCATTTTTTCATCTTTATTGCCTTTGGCTTTTGGCTTGCTTAGTTGAGGACATTTAATTTAATATTCAACAATATTATTGATCTGCCGGCATTGACAACATTATATGAGAACTGAACTGAACAATGACATCACGGTTTTCTCCAGAGCAGCTATATATACACTCACCTAAAGGATTATTAGGAGCACCATACTAATACTGTGTTTGACCCCCTTTCGCCTTCAGAACTGCCTTAATTCTACGTGGCATTGATTCAACAAGGTGCTGAAAGCATTCTTTAGAAATGTTGGCCCATATTGATAGGATAGCATCTTGCAGTTGATGGAGATTTGTGGGATGCACATCCAGGGCACGAAGCTCCCGTTCCACCACATCCCAAAGATGCTCTATTGGGTTGAGATCTGGTGACTGTGGGGGCCATTTTAGTACAGTGAACTCATTGTCATGTTCAAGAAACCAATTTGAAATGATTCGAGCTTTGTGACATGGTGCATTATCCTGCTGGAAGTAGCCATCAGAGGATGGGTACATGGTGGTCATAAAGGGATGGACATGGTCAGAAACAATGCTCAGGTAGGCCGTGGCATTTAAACGATGCCCAATTGGCACTAAGGGGCCTAAAGTGTGCCAAGAAAACATCCCCCACACCATTACACCACCACCACCAGCCTGCACAGTGGTAACAAGGCATGATGGATCCATGTTCTCATTCTGTTTACGCCAAATTCTGACTCTACCATCTGAATGTCTCAACAGAAATCGAGACTCATCAAACCAGGCAACATTTTTCCAGTCTTCAACTGTCCAATTTTGGTGAGCTTGTGCAAATTGTAGCCTCTTTTTCCTATTTGTAGTGGAGATGAGTGGTACCCGGTGGGGTCTTCTGCTGTTGTAGCCCATCCGCCTCAAGGTTGTGCGTGTTGTGGCTTCACAAATGCTTTGCTGCATACCTCGGTTGTAACGAGTGGTTATTTCAGTCAAAGTTGCTCTTCTATCAGCTTGAATCAGTCGGCCCATTCTCCTCTGACCTCTAGCATCAACAAGGCATTTTCGCCCACAGGACTGCCGCATACTGGATGATTTTCCCTTTTCACACCATTCTTTGTAAACCCTAGAAATGGTTGTGCGTGAAAATCCCAGTAACTGAGCAGATTGTGAAATACTCAGACCTGCCCGTCTGGCACCAACAACCATGCCACGCTCAAAATTGCTTAACTCACCTTTCTTTCCCATTCTGACATTCAGTTTGGAGTTCAGGAGATTGTCTTGACCAGGACCACACCCCTAAATGCATTGAAGCAACTGCCATGTGATTGGTTGGTTAGATAATTGCATTAATGACAAATTGAACAGGTGTTCCTAATAATCCTTTAGGTGAGTGTGTATATATATATATATATATATATATATATATATATATATATATATATATATATATATATATATATATATTAACTAAATTAATAACTTTTTTTATAACAAAAATGAAACATCACTGAACTTACTTAAGCTGGACTGTGATGTTATTTTCTTCAGGAAACAAACTTTTTGCATTATTTTCCTGTTATCTCTGTGAAGCTGCTTTGAAACACTCTGTGTTGTAAAAAGCGCTATATAAATAAATGTGACTTGACTTGATAGTGTTGCTATTATACTAAATTGAATTACTCATAAACAAATATGAATAAGTAATGAACAACTTTGTAAAAGGATATTATATCACAGTTTCCTGAACACGAGTTGGCATTAAGATTGCAGAATGCAGTGTGTGATTGAATGGATTGCATCTGTGAATTGTTGGTAGTTTACGCTCCATTGGATGAAAGGTATTCAAGCACAACACTTCCTTGTACAGAAGCTTATTGTTTTGTCACATCCTCACTTGAAATGGTGTTTTGTAGCACTGATTGATTCATTGATTACGGCTTTGTGATGGCAGGAGACTAAATTCCAGTATGACAAACAGTCTAGGGCTAAAGAATGAATCTCAGAGCGTTGGTCATGTGCATCTAATTACTATCATGCGTGTGAAATAGCCTTTACAATAAGAGCAGGCCTGCAATTAAACATGTCTGCGCGCCAAAGCCTGTATTTGTGCAGTGTTGTGTGAACAGAGAGAAACAGTTTATACTTCTTTTCTGTTGATTCTCTTTGTCTCTCTCAGTGTCAGACGGCACACCCACAAACCACCCACAATCCCTTCACTGACTGCCTCATACAATATTGCGAATGAATATGAAATGGATTATACCTCAATAATAGGCCAATGTGAAGGCATTGTGGACGGTAGATGATGATGCATTCAACTGGTGGAGTGGTTTGACAACTATAGGTCAATAGCATCAAAATGTTGAAAAGAAAAGTTGTGTTTACGGGAAAACTGAGGCCAAAGGACACACATGAAGTGAAAATAAAAAGGACCTAGAACTGAGCCCTGTGGGACACCATGGTTTAAAGTTGCTTGAGAGGAAGACAAACTCCCAATACAGACGGAAAAGTCAAAGGACAAACTTTTCCGTCTGTATTGGGAGTTTGTCTTCCTCTCAAGCTACTTTAAACCATGGTGTCCCACAGGGCTCAGTTCTAGGTCCTTTTTATTTTAAGTAAATAGGATGAATAGGACTAGAAGCAAAGCAGGCCCCATGTTATGGCAGTTTCTAATTTATACAAAATATCATATAGCAAGCATGAATCAAATTTGTGACGAGAACATTGAATGGATCTCAGATATTCATTCATACAATTTATCTTTGTTTTTCTGTGTTATATTTGTGATTAAATATATATGTATTACTCAGTAAAAGTTATTTGCAGTATTAAGGTCAGAGCGAGTGGCTCTCGGCCTAAGTAAGGAACAAAAGCTAGGCTACACAAGACGAGTCTTTGAGAGTATTTGTGTGTGAAATCATGATCACGTGTGACTGAAGAAGAGTGTTCGAGAACCTTCTGTGCCGTTCACCGCAGCCTCCGTCTACATGTCCCTGAGAGGAGAACAGTGGGATAGAAATAAATGAATGAAAGTGAGCGAATTAGACTTGGTCCTC
>CM040798.1:1468176-1475676 GCA_022829025.1 Squalius cephalus
CGCTCCTGGCGAATCCGCCGTTATAATAGCAATCCGCCATGGAACAAGCGCGCCTGCTCTTAAAGGGAATGTGAGATGAGGCTCTGATTGGTTTATTTCACGTTACGCCCAAACCACACCTATGAATAATGAAGCGACTTCAGACCAACACATTTTAGATTTACGTCGAGCGCGAGAGTCATTTATCCCGCCGGTATTTATCCCACCCACAAAGTTACTTGCGTTTCACGTTTGATACTTGCGTTTCAGATCGTTAAAATAGGGCCCATTATGTTACGCTGCGTTGCGTTATGTTATAACGTAACAAAATAACAATGTAACAACATAATGCAACATAACATAACAGCATAACACAACAGCATAACACAACAGCATAACACAACAGCATAACACAACATAACCTAACATAACGCAATGCAGCACAAAATTACGTAACATAATGTAACAACATTACAACATAACACAACATAACGTAACAACACAACATAATGTATTTTTCACAAAATTATTTATAAAAAGATAATGGAGGTTTCCAGATGTTATGGATGCATTTCTTATACATTATGTATCAAAGGAGTTTGTCGAGCATGAAGAGACAGATATGATGATCCTTTAGTAAATGATGATCCTGAAGTACAGTGAGTTATGATGATCCTGAAGTACAGTGAGATATGATGATCCTGAAGTGCAGTGAGATATGATGATCCTGAAGTACAGTGAGTTATGATGATCCTGAAGTACAGTGAGATATGATGATCCCGAAGTACAGTGAGATATGATGATCCCGAAGTACAGTGAGATATGATGATCCCGAAGTACAGTGAGATATGATGATCCTGAAGTACAGTGAGATATGATGATCCTGAAGTACAGTGAGATATGATGATCCTGAAGTACAGTGAGTTATGATGATCCTGAAGTACAGTGAGTTATGATGATCCTGAAGTACAGTGAGTTATGATGATCCTGAAGTACAGTGAGATATGATGATCCTGAAGTACAGTGAGTTATGATGATCCTGAAGTACAGTGAGATATGATGATCCTGAAGTACAGTGAGATATGATGATCCTGAAGTACAGTGAGTTATGATGATCCCGAAGTACAGTGAGATATGATGATCCCGAAGTACAGTGAGATATGATGATCCCGAAGTACAGTGAGTTATGATGATCCCGAAGTACAGTGAGTTATGATGATCCTGAAGTACAGTGAGATATGATGATCCCGAAGTACAGTGAGTTATGATGATCCTGAAGTACAGTGAGATATGATGATCCTGAAGTACAGTGAGTTATGATGATCCTGAAGTACAGTGAGTTATGATGATCCTGAAGTACAGTGAGATATGATGATCCTGAAGTACAGTGAGATATGATGATCCTGAAGTACAGTGAGATATGATGATCCTGAAGTACAGTGAGTTATGATGATCCTGAAGTACAGTGAGTTATGATGATCCTGAAGTACAGTGAGTTATGATGATCCTGAAGTACAGTGAGTTATGATGATCCTGAAGTACAGTGAGATATGATGATCCTGAAGTACAGTGAGATATGATGATCCCGAAGTACAGTGAGTTATGATGATCCTGAAGTGCAGTGAGATATGATGATCCTGAAGTACAGTGAGTTATGATGATCCTGAAGTACAGTGAGTTATGATGATCCTGAAGTACAGTGAGTTATGATGATCCTGAAGTACAGTGAGATATGATGATCCTGAAGTACAGTGAGTTATGATGATCCTGAAGTACAGTGAGTTATGATGATCCTGAAGTACAGTGAGTTATGATGATCCTGAAGTACAGTGAGATATGATGATCCTGAAGTACAGTGAGATATGATGATCCTGAAGTACAGTGAGTTATGATGATCCTGAAGTACAGTGAGATATGATGATCCTGAAGTACAGTGAGATATGATGATCCTGAAGTACAGTGAGATATGATGATCCTGAAGTACAGTGAGATATGATGATCCTGAAGTACAGTGAGTTATGATGATCCTGAAGTGCAGTGAGATATGATGATCCTGAAGTACAGTGAGTTATGATGATCCTGAAGTACAGTGAGTTATGATGATCCTGAAGTACAGTGAGTTATGATGATCCTGAAGTACAGTGAGATATGATGATCCTGAAGTACAGTGAGTTATGATGATCCTGAAGTACAGTGAGATATGATGATCCTGAAGTACAGTGAGATATGATGATCCTGAAGTACAGTGAGATATGATGATCCTGAAGTACAGTGAGTTATGATGATCCTGAAGTACAGTGAGTTATGATGATCCTGAAGTACAGTGAGATATGATGATCCTGAAGTACAGTGAGATATGATGATCCTGAAGTACAGTGAGTTATGATGATCCTGAAGTACAGTGAGTTATGATGATCCTGAAGTACAGTGAGTTATGATGATCCTGAAGTACAGTGAGATATGATGATCCTGAAGTACAGTGAGATATGATGATCCTGAAGTACAGTGAGTTATGATGATCCTGAAGTACAGTGAGATATGATGATCCTGAAGTACAGTGAGTTATGATGATCCTGAAGTACAGTGAGATATGATGATCCTGAAGTACAGTGAGATATGATGATCCTGAAGTACAGTGAGATATGATGATCCTGAAGTACAGTGAGATATGATGATCCTGAAGTACAGTGAGATATGATGATCCTGAAGTACAGTGAGTTATGATGATCCTGAAGTACAGTGAGTTATGATGATCCTGAAGTACAGTGAGTTATGATGATCCTGAAGTACAGTGAGATATGATGATCCTGAAGTACAGTGAGTTATGATGATCCTGAAGTACAGTGAGATATGATGATCCTGAAGTACAGTGAGTTATGATGATCCTGAAGTACAGTGAGATATGATGATCCTGAAGTACAGTGAGATATGATGATCCTGAAGTACAGTGAGATATGATGATCCTGAAGTACAGTGAGATATGATGATCCTGAAGTACAGTAAGCATGTTGTCTGTGTGAGCAGGTTCTGATGGGCGTCAGTGTCAGTCCCGTTAGAGACTAACGACTCTATTAATATCTGTCGTGTCGGCTCTAGAGTGAGTCTGCTCAGTTTCCAGGCCCTTATTAAAGAACATCATTTAATTTCCTTCCTTCCTGTCCTCCTCCTTTCCCCCGTTTCCTTCCTCCTCCTGGTCTCCTGAAATGGGTGAGAGTTTAGCGTGAGTATCAGCCTAACACGGGCCTTCATCTGACCTCATCAGTGCAGAGCGAAGAGAGCGGAGAGAGCGCTTTCAGTCACATTACCCAGATAACTTTAGAGATTAATCTCACGCTGAGACTTTCAGTTCGGCGAATCTAAGATCCGTTCAGTTCTGTTCTTAAAGTTTAAGAGCAAGTGTTAGAGACTACATTGAGTAGTTTGGCAAGTCGTTTCTACGATCAAACTTCACTTCTGAAAACTGAAGGTCCTTTAAGAGGAACTCACTATCACTACTGTATCTTTATAAGAGGAGCGTTTATTTTTGATTGATCTTTCTCAAAAGCAATAAAGGTCTCAATTAGTGTGACATCAAATGTAAACACATTGTGACAGAGACAAAAACACCATATTTTCTATGACTGACTTGAAAACATTTATTAGAAGCGTTATCTGACCTTCATACTTCTGGGAAACAGTGGATTGTGTTTGTACTGAATGATTGAGCATCTGAATGAATCATTACAGTAAAGTGAATCATACTCTCCAGTTCTGCTGAACACGAGCACTGGCCTCTCAGCTTTATTAATCCTGTCTGGTCTGTTTGTTTTCTTAATTGGCGTTCTGGGCTGTTGCCAGTTCATCAGACTGGGCGAGTTAACTCTTTTCTTTACAACTTGCCACATATTTTTGTAAATGTTGCGACATGTTTCAGAACGTCCAGAAACATTCAAAAGTAACGTTCCCGTAATGTTTGAAGAATGAAGAAATGGAATGTTTTCTTAACGTTCATAACCAAGAAAAAATGTTTTGTTTGTTCAGAAAACATTCAGGGGGGAAAACTTTTTAAATTTATAAAGAAATAGAATCTTTTGTAACATTATAAATGTCTTTACTGTCACTTTTGATAAATGTAATGCGTCTTAGCTGAATAAAATAAATATGTATTCAATTTAAATATAAAAGAAAATCTTACTGACCCCAAGCACTTTGAGTGAATGAATATGGAAGGACGATGAGAATGGATGATCTCAGACTTCTGGACACTATTGCTGACGCGTGTGATCGCCAGAATGTGTTTGGGTAAAAACTTATGTGTGTGCAGAGAGAACAGAATGTGTGTTGTGAGTAATGCTCAGACACACACACACACACACACACACACACACACACACACACACACACACACACACACACACACACACACACACACACACACACACACACACACACACACACACTCTCTCTCTGTGGTTTTATTCTCTTTATGAGCTCAGTTGTGACTCAGATCTTCACGGATGCTGTAATGATCTTCACTCTTTATGGCCTGTCGTCTTTTTCAAAGTTTCTCTTCTATTTTCATCCAGCACAACCCCCCCCCCCACCCCCACACACACACACACACACACACACACACACACTTCCTCCTGCCATTTATTCAGCGCTGACCTTCATTGTGTCTCGAGACTCCCAGGAAAATGAAGCCGTTTTTCCCTCTGAACCGAAACATTTAAATTAACTGGATGTTTGTTCACCTGTGTTCATCTCCAGTCCTCAGTGTCTCTCTCTCTCTCTCTCTCTCTCTCTCTCTCACACACACACACACACACACACACACACACACACACACACACACACACACACACACACACACACACACACACACACACACACACACACACACACACACACTGAATCTCTGTGAAGGGACTGTTACTGTCACAACAGTCTTGGTGAATGTGTTGAGTTTAGAATAATTAGTGGTGTGTGTGTGTGTGTGTGTGTGTGTGTGTGTGTGTGTGTGTGTGTGTCTGTGTGTGTGTGATGTCCTCCCATAGGGCTTCACTTGCTCTTTAGTTCCTCCAGTTATCTCTTAATATATTTATTCATTCACTCCCTCCCTCCTTTCTGAAATGAATGTTCTGCATCTTCTGCTGTGATCCGGCGTTCTGCTGATATTACGAAGAGCCTGTGATTTCTGTGGTGTGGAAAACACATCATTTCATCATAAAAATGGAATTTACTGTATAACGTAATCGGGAAATGTTTTATAAATAAATCAAGGGCCGCACACTTAATGAAATGGCGATAAGGACGAGTGTGTGTGAATATTAAAGACTGCTGTGTGTCTGTCTCAGTTTGATGAACTACACACACTTCATCTGAGAGTCACTTCACCAGAAAACACACACACACACACACACACACACACACACACACACACACACACACACACACACACACACACACACACACACACACACACACACACCCACACACACACACACACACACTCACTCACTCACTCACTCACACACACTTTTTTATTTTTTTTATTTTAGTCTTATATTTATATGTTATGATTGTGGGCAGATATTGATTTATATGTTATGATTGTGAGCAGATATTGGGCTTTGTTGTGAATAGTTATACATTTAAAATGTTTAATAAATAAAATACTTAATTTGGGAAAAATTGAAACACAAATGGTTTTGAGAACAAATATGTGATGCAAGTTCCACATTCTGGTGTGTTTACACCGGTACGGTCAACACGGGTGTGTGTTTGTGTGTGTGTGTGTGTGTCCTATTATCCTGCGGTGTTTACAGGAGCCCTCGTCAGTCGTCACGTGTCCTCAGCGTCACCATGGCAACACACAGGCCTGATCAGTGTGTTCACTCTCACTACAGGTCATGATCGGGGTCAAGGGTGTAAACATCCTGAGCCACAGAACACACTCGCCCTGTGTGTGTGTGTGTGTGTGTGTGTGTGTGTGTGTCACGCTCGTGAATAATACATCAAACCATGTCTCATTTAGACCGAGCAGAATATCATACATTTACAGTTATTGATTTAGAAGATGCTTTTATCCAAAGCCACTTACAAATGAGGAACATTGCTAGCAAATTATCATAAGTCAATAGTTTTGAAATTCCATGATTTTCAATGTTGAAGTGTAAGAGATTAGCGCACATGAGAAGTGCAGAAATAGAGCCGTAACCAAATGCAGCATTGTTTTATTTTTTATTTTTTCAAGATTTATTCATTTATATATATTTTGTCATTTGGTTTAGTTTTTATAGTTTTTGTTTTGTGTTTTTTTAATGGTTTTTTATTTAGCTTTTTTGAACATGAACAAAGTCAGTCAAAAATGAAGCTTTAGTTGTGATATGTTTTGGTTTTTACCCCCAACTTAATCAAGATAATCAAGATAATATATTTATAATCAAGATAATACGAGTTAAGATAAATATAATATAATATATCTTATATATATCAACCAGTATATACAGTTTATATAAAGTACTTGGACTTTTTGTTTTGTGTTCATTTGGCATTTGTTTGGTTTTGTTGTGTGTTTTTTATATTGTTGTGTTGTTGTGTTGTTGTCTTCATCAGAAACACACATCTTTAACCGTATCGCAGTGTTCTGTGAAGTGAGTTGTTGAATCAGTTTCTGTTGAGAACTAATGTCTCCCTCAACATGTCTCTGTGACCGAGAGACGGAGGCCTTGATGAAGTATTGATGCCGCTATTAATGTAAGATATGCCATATATATATCTGAGATAAGTGCTGTAGGATTGGACCGTCGGAGAGATGGCTCGTCCCCTGTAATTGGCTGAGCTTATTGATTTGGTTCATGTGATTTACGGGATGTTTCTGGTCTGGAGTCTCCATTAGGATCCCGTGGGATGAGTCGGATCTGGAAATGTCACTGGTCGTTGTTAGTGAGTCTGAACTGAGAAACGTACATCATGATTATAGAAGATCACATCTCTGTCGGGGCGTAGCCATTCCCTCATGTCACGATTCCATAAATATCACGAAACTGTCAAAACTCACCGTGCGATATTATTGCGACACTCCAAGACATGTTGTGAAAGGTTACCAAAAAATAAACTGTTGATCAAAATGCTAAATTTAATATTACATTGTGTGTGTGTAAATGAATATTCTTGGACTTGGTGCTGAAACCCAAAGCACAGGACAATAGAGACGCCAGAATAACAATATTCATGATTCTGAAGCTGGAAATACTGAATTATTGTAGATGAATATGCTTGATCTCTGTCACTGACTAGATATATTAATAATAATGTAGACCACTTTTACTGGTAACATCAGACATTTGGCATTATCAGGACACACAGATATTCCCCCTTTGCATTATTATACATTATATTCTACATTATATATAGTAGTTTAATGTAGTACTGACACTGAAACTCTGAAAACTTGATTTTTTTCTCACACAGTCATTTTCATTTTGGGTGAACTATACACAATACATGTTGTCACTATTCATGATACATCTTGTTGTA
>CM040798.1:1480676-1495676 GCA_022829025.1 Squalius cephalus
GTACTGTACACACACAGCTTCACTCGTACTGTACACACAGCTTCACTCGTACTGTACACACAGCTTCACTCGTACTGTACACACAGCTTCACTCGTACTGTACACACAGCTTCACTCGTACTGTACACACAGCTTCACTCGTACTGCACACACAGCTTCACTCGTACTGTACACACAGCTTCACTCGTACTGTACACACAGCTTCACTCGTACTGTACACACACACAGCTTCACTCGTACTGTACACACACAGCTTCACTCGCACTGCACACACAGCTTCACTCGTACTGTACACACAGCTTCACTCGTACTGTACACACACAGCTTCACTCGTACTGTACACACAGCTTCACTCGTACTGCACACACAGCTTCACTCGTACTGTACACACAGCTTCACTCGTACTGCACACACAGCTTCACTCGTACTGCACACACAGCTTCACTCGTACTGTACACACAGCTTCACTCGTACTGTACACACAGCTTCACTCGTACTGTACACACACAGCTTCACTCGTACTGCACACACAGCTTCACTCGTACTGTACACACACAGCTTCACTCGTACTGTACACACACAGCTTCACTCGTACTGTACACACACAGCTTCACTCGTACTGTACACACAGCTTCACTCGTACTGCACACACAGCTTCACTCGTACTGCACACACAGCTTCACTCGTACTGTACACACACTTTCACTCGTACTGTACACACACAGCTTCACTCATACTGTACACACTCAGCTTCACTCGTACTGCACACACAGCTTCACTCGTACTGTACACACAGCTTCACTCGTACTGTACACACAGCTTCACTCGTACTGTACACACAGCTTCACTCGTACTGTACACACAGCTTCACTCGTACTGTACACACAGCTTCACTCGTACTGTACACACACAGCTTCACTCGTACTGTACACACACAGCTTCACTCGTACTGCACACACAGCTTCACTCGTACTGTACACACAGCTTCACTCGTACTGTACACACACAGCTTCACTCGTACTGTACACACAGCTTCACTCATACTCCATACTGTACACACAGCTTCACTCGTACTGCACACACAGCTTCACTCGTACTGTACACACAGCTTCACTCGTACTGTACACACACAGCTTCACTCGTACTGTACACACAGCTTCACTCGTACTGTACACACACAGCTTCACTCGTACTGTACACACAGCTTCACTCGTACTGTACACACACAGCTTCACTCGTACTGTACACACAGCTTCACTCGTACTGTACACACAGCTTCACTCGTACTGTACACACACAGCTTCACTCGTACTGTACACACAGCTTCACTCGTACTGCACACACAGCTTCACTCGTACTGTACACACAGCTTCACTCGTACTGCACACACACAGCTTCACTCGTACTGCACACACAGCTTCACTCGTACTGTACACACAGCTTCACTCGTACTGTACACACAGCTTCACTCGTACTGTACACACACAGCTTCACTCGTACTGTACACACAGCTTCACTCGTACTGCACACGCAGCTTCACTCGTACTGTACACGCAGCTTCACTCGTACTGTACACGCAGCTTCACTCGTACTGTACACACAGCTTCACTCGTACTGTACACACAGCTTCACTCGTACTGTACACACAGCTTCACTCGTACTGTACACACAGCTTCACTCGTACTGTACACACAGCTTCACTCGTACTGTACACACACAGCTTCACTCGTACTGCACACACAGCTTCACTCGTACTGTACACACAGCTTCACTCGTACTGTACACACAGCTTCACTCGTACTGTACACACAGCTTCACTCGTACTGTACACACACAGCTTCACTCGTACTGTACACACAGCTTCACTCGTACTGCACACACAGCTTCACTCGTACTGCACACACAGCTTCACTCGTACTGTACACACAGCTTCACTCGTACTGTACACACAGCTTCACTCGTACTGTACACGCAGCTTCACTCGTACTGTACACGCAGCTTCACTCGTACTGTACACGCAGCTTCACTCGTACTGCACACGCAGCTTCACTCGTACTGTACACGCAGCTTCACTCGTACTGTACACGCAGCTTCACTCGTACTGCACACGCAGCTTCACTCGTACTGTACACACGCAGCTTCACTCGTACTGTACACACACAGCTTCACTCGTACTGTACACACACAGCTTCACTCGTACTGTACACACAGCTTCACTCGTACTGTACACACAGCTTCACTCGTACTGTACACACACAGCTTCACTCGTACTGTACACACAGCTTCACTCGTACTGTACACACAGCTTCACTCGTACTGTACACACACAGCTTCACTCGTACTGTACACACACAGCTTCACTCGTACTGTACACACACAGCTTCACTCGTACTGCACACACAGCTTCACTCGTACTGCACACACAGCTTCACTCGTACTGTACACACACAGCTTCACTCGTACTGTACACACACAGCTTCACTCGTACTGTACACACACAGCTTCACTCGTACTGTACACACAGCTTCACTCGTACTGTACACACAGCTTCACTCGTACTGTACACACAGCTTCACTCGTACTGTACACACAGCTTCACTGGTACTGCACACACAGCTTCACTCGTACTGCACACACAGCTTCACTCGTACTGTACACACAGCTTCACTCGTACTGTACACACACAGCTTCACTCGTACTGTACACACAGCTTCACTCGTACTGTACACACAGCTTCACTCGTACTGTACACACAGCTTCACTCGTACTGTACACACAGCTTCACTCGTACTGTACACACAGCTTCACTCATACTGTACACACACAGCTTCACTCGTACTGTACACACAGCTTCACTCGTACTGTACACACACAGCTTCACTCGTACTGTACACACAGCTTCACTCGTACTGTACACACACAGCTTCACTCGTACTGTACACACAGCTTCACTCGTACTGTACACACACAGCTTCACTCGTACTGTACACACAGCTTCACTCGTACTGTACACACAGCTTCACTCGTACTGCACACACAGCTTCACTCGTACTGTACACACAGCTTCACTCGTACTGTACACACAGCTTCACTCGTACTGTACACACACAGCTTCACTCGTACTGTACACACAGCTTCACTCGTACTGTACACACAGCTTCACTCGTACTGTACACACAGCTTCACTCGTACTGTACACACAGCTTCACTCGTACTGTACACACAGCTTCACTCGTACTGTACACACAGCTTCACTCGTACTGTACACACAGCTTCACTCATACTGTACACACACAGCTTCACTCGTACTGTACACACAGCTTCACTCGTACTGTACACACACAGCTTCACTCGTACTGTACACACAGCTTCACTCGTACTGTACACACACAGCTTCACTCGTACTGTACACACAGCTTCACTCGTACTGTACACACACAGCTTCACTCGTACTGTACACACAGCTTCACTCGTACTGTACACACAGCTTCACTCGTACTGCACACACAGCTTCACTCGTACTGTACACACAGCTTCACTCGTACTGTACACACAGCTTCACTCGTACTGTACACACACAGCTTCACTCGTACTGTACACACAGCTTCACTCGTACTGCACACACAGCTTCACTCGTACTGTACACACACAGCTTCACTCGTACTGCACACACAGCTTCACTCGTACTGTACACACAGCTTCACTCGTACTGTACACACAGCTTCACTCGTACTGTACACACAGCTTCACTCGTACTGCACACACAGCTTCACTCGTACTGTACACACACAGCTTCACTCGTACTGTACACACAGCTTCACTCGTACTGCACACACAGCTTCACTCGTACTGTACACACACAGCTTCACTCGTACTGTACACACAGCTTCACTCATACTTCACTCGTACTGTACACACACAGCTTCACTCATACTGTACACACAGCTTCACTCGTACTGCACACACAGCTTCACTCGTACTGTACACACACAGCTTCACTCGTACTGTACACACAGCTTCACTCGTACTGCACACACAGCTTCACTCGTACTGTACACACAGCTTCACTCGTACTGCACACACAGCTTCACTCGTACTGTACACACAGCTTCACTCGTACTGTACACACAGCTTCACTCGTACTGCACACACAGCTTCACTCGTACTGTACACACACAGCTTCACTCGTACTGTACACACAGCTTCACTCGTACTGCACACACAGCTTCACTCGTACTGTACACACACAGCTTCACTCGTACTGTACACACAGCTTCACTCATACTTCACTCGTACTGTACACACACAGCTTCACTCGTACTGTACACACAGCTTCACTCGTACTGCACACACAGCTTCACTCGTACTGTACACACACAGCTTCACTCGTACTGTACACACAGCTTCACTCGTACTGTACACACAGCTTCACTCATACTGTACACACAGCTTCACTCGTACTGCACACACAGCTTCACTCGTACTGTAACACACAGCTTCACTCGTACTGTACACACAGCTTCACTCGTACTGTACACACAGCTTCACTCGTACTGTACACACAGCTTCACTCGTACTGTACACACAGCTTCACTCGTACTGTACACACACAGCTTCACTCGTACTGTACACACAGCTTCACTCGTACTGTACACACAGCTTCACTCGTACTGTACACACAGCTTCACTCGTACTGTACACACAGCTTCACTCGTACTGTACACACAGCTTCACTCGTACTGTACACACACAGCTTCACTCGTACTGTACACACAGCTTCACTCGTACTGTACACACACAGCTTCACTCGTACTGTACACACAGCTTCACTCGTACTGTACACACACAGCTTCACTCGTACTGTACACACAGCTTCACTCGT
Source organism: Squalius cephalus (assembly GCA_022829025.1). Lineage (NCBI taxonomy): Eukaryota > Metazoa > Chordata > Actinopteri > Cypriniformes > Leuciscidae > Squalius > Squalius cephalus. The sequence continues at coordinate 1,485,559 of CM040798.1, forward strand.
ACTGCACACACAGCTTCACTCGTACTGTACACACAGCTTCACTCGTACTGTACACACACAGCTTCACTCGTACTGTACACACAGCTTCACTCGTACTGTACACACACAGCTTCACTCGTACTGTACACACAGCTTCACTCGTACTGTACACACAGCTTCACTCGTACTGTACACACAGCTTCACTCGTACTGTACACACAGCTTCACTCGTACTGCACACACAGCTTCACTCGTACTGTACACACACAGCTTCACTCGTACTGTACACACAGCTTCACTCATACTTCACTCGTACTGTACACACACAGCTTCACTCATACTGTACACACAGCTTCACTCGTACTGCACACACAGCTTCACTCGTACTGTACACACAGCTTCACTCGTACTGTACACACAGCTTCACTCGTACTGTACACACACAGCTTCACTCATACTGTACACACAGCTTCACTCATACTGTACACACAGCTTCACTCATACTGTACACACAGCTTCACTCGTACTGTACACACAGCTTCACTCGTACTGTACACACACAGCTTCACTCGTACTGCACACACAGCTTCACTCGTACTGTACACACAGGCTTCACTCGTACTGTACACACACAGCTTCACTCATACTGTACACACAGCTTCACTCGTACTGTACACACACAGCTTCACTCGTACTGCACACACAGCTTCACTCGTACTGCACACACACAGCTTCACTCGTACTGTACACGCAGCTTCACTCGTACTGCACACACAGCTTCACTCGTACTGCACACACAGCTTCACTCGTACTGCACACACAGCTTCACTCGTACTGTCACACACAGCTTCACTCGTACTGCACACACAGCTTCACTCGTACTGTACACACAGCTTCACTCGTACTGTACACACAGCTTCACTCGTACTGTACACACAGCTTCACTCGTACTGTACACACAGCTTCACTCGTACTGTACACACAGCTTCACTCGTACTGTACACACAGCTTCACTCGTACTGTACACACAGCTTCACTCGTACTGCACACACAGCTTCACTCGTACTGTACACACAGCTTCACTCGTACTGTACACACACAGCTTCACTCGTACTGCACACACAGCTTCACTCGTACTGTACACACAGCTTCACTCGTACTGTACACACAGCTTCACTCGTACTGTACTACTGTACACACAGCTTCACTCGTACTGTACACACAGCTTCACTCGTACTGTACACACAGCTTCACTCGTACTGTACACACAGCTTCACTCGTACTGTACACACAGCTTCACTCGTACTGTCACACACAGCTTCACTCGTACTGTACACACAGCTTCACTCGTACTGTACACACAGCTTCACTCGTACTGCACACACAGCTTCACTCGTACTGTACACACAGCTTCACTCGTACTGTACACACAGCTTCACTCGTACTGTACACACAGCTTCACTCGTACTGTACACACACAGCTTCACTCGTACTGTCACACACAGCTTCACTCGTACTGTACACACAGCTTCACTCGTACTGCACACACAGCTTCACTCGTACTGTACACACAGCTTCACTCGTACTGTACACACAGCTTCACTCGTACTGTACACACACAGCTTCACTCGTACTGTACACACAGCTTCACTCGTACTGTAACACACAGCTTCACTCGTACTGTACACACAGCTTCACTCGTACTGCACACACAGCTTCACTCGTACTGTACACACAGCTTCACTCGTACTGTACACACACAGCTTCACTCGTACTGTACACACACAGCTTCACTCGTACTGTCACACACAGCTTCACTCGTACTGCACACACAGCTTCACTCGTACTGCACACACAGCTTCACTCGTACTGTACACACACAGCTTCACTCGTACTGCACACACACAGCTTCACTCGTACTGTACACACAGCTTCACTCGTACTGTACACACAGCTTCACTCGTACTGTACACACACAGCTTCACTCGTACTGTACACACACAGCTTCACTCGTACTGTACACACAGCTTCACTCGTACTGTCACACACAGCTTCACTCGTACTGTCACACACAGCTTCACTCGTACTGTACACACACAGCTTCACTCGTACTGTACACACAGCTTCACTCGTACTGTACACACAGCTTCACTCGTACTGTACACACAGCTTCACTCGTACTGCACACACACAGCTTCACTCGTACTGCACACACAGCTTCACTCGTACTGTCACACACAGCTTCACTCGTACTGCACACACAGCTTCACTCGTACTGCACACACAGCTTCACTCGTACTGTCACACACAGCTTCACTCGTACTGTACACACACAGCTTCACTCGTACTGCACACACAGCTTCACTCGTACTGTCACACACAGCTTCACTCGTACTGTACACACACAGCTTCACTCGTACTGTACACACAGCTTCACTCGTACTGTACACACAGCTTCACTCGTACTGTACACACAGCTTCACTCGTACTGTACACACAGCTTCACTCGTACTGTACACACACAGCTTCACTCGTACTGTCACACACAGCTTCACTCGTACTGTCACACACAGCTTCACTCGTACTGTACACACACAGCTTCACTCGTACTGTACACACAGCTTCACTCGTACTGTACACACAGCTTCACTCGTACTGTACACACACAGCTTCACTCGTACTGCACACACAGCTTCACTCGTACTGTACACACAGCTTCACTCGTACTGCACACACAGCTTCACTCGTACTGTACACACAGCTTCACTCGTACTGTACACACAGCTTCACTCGTACTGCACACACAGCTTCACTCGTACTGTACACACAGCTTCACTCGTACTGTACACACACAGCTTCACTCGTACTGTACACACAGCTTCACTCGTACTGTACACACAGCTTCACTCGTACTGTACACACACAGCTTCACTCGTACTGTACACACAGCTTCACTCGTACTGTACACACAGCTTCACTCGTACTGTACACACAGCTTCACTCGTACTGTACACACACAGCTTCACTCGTACTGTACACACACAGCTTCACTCGTACTGTACACACAGCTTCACTCGTACTGTACACACAGCTTCACTCGTACTGTACACACAGCTTCACTCGTACTGTACACACAGCTTCACTCGTACTGTCACACACAGCTTCACTCGTACTGTCACACACAGCTTCACTCGTACTGTACACACAGCTTCACTCGTACTGTACACACACAGCTTCACTCGTACTGTACACACAGCTTCACTCGTACTGTACACACACAGCTTCACTCGTACTGTACACACAGCTTCACTCGTACTGTACACACAGCTTCACTCGTACTGTACACACAGCTTCACTCGTACTGTACACACAGCTTCACTCGTACTGTACACACAGCTTCACTCGTACTGCACACACAGCTTCACTCGTACTGTACACACACAGCTTCACTCGTACTGTACACACAGCTTCACTCGTACTGTCACACACAGCTTCACTCGTACTGTACACACAGCTTCACTCGTACTGTACACACAGCTTCACTCGTACTGTACACACACAGCTTCACTCGTACTGTACACACACAGCTTCACTCGTACTGCACACACAGCTTCACTCGTACTGTACACACAGCTTCACTCGTACTGTACACACACAGCTTCACTCGTACTGTACACACAGCTTCACTCGTACTGTACACACAGCTTCACTCGTACTGCACACACAGCTTCACTCGTACTGTACACACACAGCTTCACTCGTACTGTACACACAGCTTCACTCGTACTGTACACACACAGCTTCACTCGTACTGTACACACAGCTTCACTCGTACTGTACACACACAGCTTCACTCGTACTGTACACACAGCTTCACTCGTACTGTACACACAGCTTCACTCGTACTGTACACACACAGCTTCACTCGTACTGTACACACAGCTTCACTCGTACTGTACACACAGCTTCACTCGTACTGTACACACACAGCTTCACTCGTACTGTACACACAGCTTCACTCGTACTGTACACACACAGCTTCACTCGTACTGTACACACAGCTTCACTCGTACTGTACACACAGCTTCACTCGTACTGCACACACAGCTTCACTCGTACTGTACACACACAGCTTCACTCGTACTGCACACACAGCTTCACTCGTACTGTACACACAGCTTCACTCGTACTGTACACACAGCTTCACTCGTACTGTACACACACAGCTTCACTCGTACTGCACACACAGCTTCACTCGTACTGCACACACAGCTTCACTCGTACTGCACACACAGCTTCACTCGTACTGTACACACAGCTTCACTCGTACTGTACACACAGCTTCACTCGTACTGTACACACAGCTTCACTCGTACTGTACACACACAGCTTCACTCGTACTGCACACACAGCTTCACTCGTACTGCACACACAGCTTCACTCGTACTGCACACACAGCTTCACTCGTACTGTACACACAGCTTCACTCGTACTGTACACACAGCTTCACTCGTACTGTACACACACAGCTTCACTCGTACTGCACACACAGCTTCACTCGTACTGTACACACAGCTTCACTCGTACTGTACACACAGCTTCACTCGTACTGTACACACACAGCTTCACTCGTACTGCACACACAGCTTCACTCGTACTGTTCACACACAGCTTCACTCGTACTGTACACACAGCTTCACTCGTACTGCACACACAGCTTCACTCGTACTGTACACACAGCTTCACTCGTACTGTACACACAGCTTCACTCGTACTGTACACACAGCTTCACTCGTACTGTCACACACAGCTTCACTCGTACTGTACACACAGCTTCACTCGTACTGTACACACAGCTTCACTCGTACTGCACACACAGCTTCACTCGTACTGCACACACAGCTTCACTCGTACTGTACACACAGCTTCACTCGTACTGTCACACACAGCTTCACTCGTACTGTACACACAGCTTCACTCGTACTGTACACACAGCTTCACTCGTACTGTACACACAGCTTCACTCGTACTGCACACACAGCTTCACTCGTACTGTACACACAGCTTCACTCGTACTGTACACACACAGCTTCACTCGTACTGCACACACAGCTTCACTCGTACTGCACACACAGCTTCACTCGTACTGTACACACAGCTTCACTCGTACTGTACACACAGCTTCACTCGTACTGTACACACAGCTTCACTCGTACTGTACACACAGCTTCACTCGTACTGTACACACACAGCTTCACTCGTACTGCACACACAGCTTCACTCGTACTGTACACACACAGCTTCACTCGTACTGCACACACAGCTTCACTCGTACTGTACACACCAGCTTCACTCGTACTGTACACACAGCTTCACTCGTACTGTACACACACAGCTTCACTCGTACTGTACACACAGCTCACAGCTTCACTCGTACTGTACACACAGCTTCACTCGTACTGTACACACAGCTCACAGCTTCACTCGTACTGTACACACAGCTTCACAGCTTCACTCGTACTGTACACACAGCTTCACTCGTACTGTACACACAGCTTCACTCGTACTGTACACACAGCTTCACTCGTACTGTACACACACAGCTTCACTCGTACTGTACACACACAGCTTCACTCGTACTGTACACACAGCTTCACTCGTACTGCACACACAGCTTCACTCGTACTGTACACACAGCTTCACTCGTACTGTACACACAGCTTCACTCGTACTGTACACACAGCTTCACTCGTACTGTACACACACAGCTTCACTCGTACTGTACACACACAGCTTCACTCGTACTGTTCACACACAGCTTCACTCGTACTGTACACACACAGCTTCACTCGTACTGTTCACACAGCTTCACTCGTACTGTACACACAGCTTCACTCGTACTGTACACACACAGCTTCACTCGTACTGCACACACAGCTTCACTCGTACTGTACACACAGCTTCACTCGTACTGTACACACAGCTTCACTCGTACTGTACACACAGCTTCACTCGTACTGCACACACACAGCTTCACTCGTACTGTACACACAGCTTCACTCGTACTGTACACACACAGCTTCACTCGTACTGTACACACACAGCTTCACTCGTACTGTACACACACAGCTTCACTCGTACTGTACACACAGCTTCACTCGTACTGCACACACAGCTTCACTCGTACTGCACACACAGCTTCACTCGTACTGCACACACAGCTTCACTCGTACTGTACACACAGCTTCACTCGTACTGTACACACACAGCTTCACTCGTACTGTACACACAGCTTCACTCGTACTGTTCACACACAGCTTCACTCGTACTGTACACACAGCTTCACTCGTACTGTACACACACAGCTTCACTCGTACTGTACACACAGCTTCACTCGTACTGCACACACAGCTTCACTCGTACTGTACACACACAGCTTCACTCGTACTGTACACACAGCTTCACTCGTACTGTCACACACAGCTTCACTCGTACTGTACACACAGCTTCACTCGTACTGTACACACACAGCTTCACTCGTACTGTACACACAGCTTCACTCGTACTGTACACACAGCTTCACTCGTACTGTACACACACAGCTTCACTCGTACTGTACACACAGCTTCACTCGTACTGCACACACAGCTTCACTCATACTGTACACACACAGCTTCACTCGTACTGTACACACAGCTTCACTCGTACTGTACACACACAGCTTCACTCGTACTGTACACACAGCTTCACTCGTACTGTACACACAGCTTCACTCGTACTGTACACACACAGCTTCACTCGTACTGTACACACACAGCTTCACTCGTACTGCACACACAGCTTCACTCGTACTGTACACACAGCTTCACTCGTACTGTACACACAGCTTCACTCGTACTGTACACGCAGCTTCACTCGTACTGTACACACACAGCTTCACTCGTACTGTACACACAGCTTCACTCGTACTGTACACACAGCTTCACTCGTACTGCACACACAGCTTCACTCATACTGTACACACACAGCTTCACTCGTACTGTACACACAGCTTCACTCGTACTGTACACACACAGCTTCACTCGTACTGTACACACAGCTTCACTCGTACTGTACACACACAGCTTCACTCGTACTGTACACACAGCTTCACTCGTACTGTACACACAGCTTCACTCGTACTGTACACACACAGCTTCACTCATACTGTACACACAGCTTCACTCGTACTGTACACACACAGCTTCACTCGTACTGTACACACAGCTTCACTCGTACTGTACACACAGCTTCACTCGTACTGCACACACAGCTTCACTCATACTGTACACACACAGCTTCACTCGTACTGCACACACAGCTTCACTCGTACTGTACACACAGCTTCACTCGTACTGTACACACAGCTTCACTCGTACTGTACACACACAGCTTCACTCGTACTGCACACACAGCTTCACTCGTACTGCACACACAGCTTCACTCGTACTGCACACACAGCTTCACTCGTACTGTACACACAGCTTCACTCGTACTGTACACACAGCTTCACTCGTACTGTACACACAGCTTCACTCATACTGTACACACAGCTTCACTCGTACTGTACACACACAGCTTCACTCGTACTGCACACACAGCTTCACTCGTACTGTACACACAGCTTCACTCGTACTGCACACACAGCTTCACTCGTACTGCACACACAGCTTCACTCGTACTGTACACACACAGCTTCACTCGTACTGTACACACACAGCTTCACTCGTACTGTACACACAGCTTCACTCATACTGTACACACAGCTTCACTCGTACTGTACACACAGCTTCACTCGTACTGTACACACAGCTTCACTCATACTGTACACACAGCTTCACTCGTACTGCACACACAGCTTCACTCGTACTGCACACACAGCTTCACTCGTACTGTACACACAGCTTCACTCGTACTGTACACACAGCTTCACTCATACTGTACACACACAGCTTCACTCGTACTGCACACACAGCTTCACTCGTACTGTACACACAGCTTCACTCGTACTGTACACACAGCTTCACTCGTACTGTACACACACAGCTTCACTCGTACTGCACACACAGCTTCACTCGTACTGCACACACAGCTTCACTCGTACTGTACACACAGCTTCACTCGTACTGCACACACAGCTTCACTCGTACTGTACACACAGCTTCACTCGTACTGTACACACAGCTTCACTCGTACTGTACACACAGCTTCACTCGTACTGCACACACAGCTTCACTCGTACTGTACACACAGCTTCACTCGTACTGTACACACACAGCTTCACTCGTACTGCACACACAGCTTCACTCGTACTGCACACACAGCTTCACTCGTACTGTACACACAGCTTCACTCGTACTGTACACACAGCTTCACTCGTACTGTACACACAGCTTCACTCGTACTGTACACACAGCTTCACTCGTACTGTACACACAGCTTCACTCGTACTGTACACACACAGCTTCACTCGTACTGTACACACACAGCTTCACTCGTACTGCACACACAGCTTCACTCGTACTGTACACACACAGCTTCACTCGTACTGTACACGCAGCTTCACTCGTACTGTACACACAGCTTCACTCGTACTGTACACACACAGCTTCACTCGTACTGTACACACAGCTTCACAGCTTCACTCGTACTGTACACACAGCTTCACTCGTACTGTACACACAGCTTCACAGCTTCACTCGTACTGTACACACAGCTTCACTCGTACTGTACACACAGCTTCACAGCTTCACTCGTACTGTACACACAGCTTCACTCGTACTGTACACACAGCTTCACAGCTTCACTCGTACTGTACACACAGCTTCACTCGTACTGTACACACAGCTTCACAGCTTCACTCGTACTGTACACACAGCTTCACTCGTACTGTACACGCAGCTTCACTCGTACTGTACACACAGCTTCACTCGTACTGTACACACACAGCTTCACTCGTACTGTACACACACAGCTTCACTCGTACTGGTGTGTGTACAGTATGGAGTATGGAGATTAAGTTGAAATGATCTCTTACCTTTTTAAGGCCATTTTTATTTGATATATATCAGAATCTATATTTATTATAAGTTTAAGATAAACGGGTGAGCATTTACACTTGAAGGTTTACTTAATTCAATTCAATTCACATTTATTTGTATAGTGTTTTTCACATCGTTTCAAAGCAACTTTACAGAACTCAACAGTTTTCAAATAATTACAAAGAAACGCAAGTAACACATTGGATTAGATGTGACATTTTGAAGTAGAAATATTAAAATAGTGTTTTCTTCCTAAACGTTCTCCAATAGTCTTTGTGTAGAACTTTGAGCATTGCTTTACCGTGCGCTTGCTTCAGAGACACTGTTTCTGCGCTCGCTCGTGTCGGAAGACCTCGGCTTTACTGTCAGGAATAACTCCATCAACACTTCCCAGGGGACTTCGCATGGGGTCACTATGGGATGGCAGTTTCCCGCCCTGTTGCATTATGGGAGCTCAGGTCTCGGGGTTTCCATGAGCATATGGTCACCAAGTTGTTCCCGTCTATATTCCCGTGGATCTCCATGAGAGAGCAGGTTTGGCTGAAGAACAAGCTTCTGCTGCGAAGGGTGATGTTTCATGTCGAGGTCCACAATGGCAGAACGCGTCTCTCCGTGTCTCAGGCTGTTCTGGGAACAGCTGGTCCGCTCTGAACAGATTGAGTCTGTGTGTGAGACCGTCTCTGATCAGTCGCCTACACACACACTTTTGGCCCACTGTCGGACCAGCCCTCAATACTGTAGCTATCGGTCACAAGATATGAAATATTCTCTTCTGCTCACCAAGGCTGCGTTTATTTGATCAAAAATACAGTAAAAACAGTGAAATATTATTATAATGTAAATCATCTGTTCTCTATGTGAATATACAGTAAAGTGTAATTTATTCCTGTGATCAAAGCTGAATTTTCAGCATCATTACTCCAGTCTTCAGTGTCACATGATCCTTCAGAAATCACTCTAATATGATGATTTGATAATCAAGAAACATTTAATAACAACTGAAAAAAAACAGTAATTTTTGCCGCTTTACATTCATGTGGAAACTGTGATACATAACGA
>CM040798.1:1498176-1505676 GCA_022829025.1 Squalius cephalus
CTGAGTTATGTTAGTTGATCTAGCATATGGGCACATAGTTAACGCAGTGAGAGCTTAAGTACGTGAATGAGTGTCTAGATATATGCCAGCTTAACGTATTGCAGTAGTGAACAAGTGTTGTTATTGTGGACACTTCAAAATAGTGAATAATTCTAGATATCTTATCTGAATGGTTTATTTTATGTATCTTATTTTTTTTTTATTCACATTAGATTCTCTTCCATCGGCTGGTTAAAATGTACTTCACTGAATGTACTGTATATGCTGCGTAAAAACTTGCCTTTAAGAAACCGCTATTCAGATTTTTGTACAACAACAAATCCGTAAATACACCATTCAAATTTGTTTACACTTATACCTTTTTTACATTTTAATCTGTACTAAAGCATGCCAGCCCTTTTCAAAATGTTCTGATTCTTTATTATTGTTCTATTGCACATTAATCTGTGCAAATTTAAATTTAAAACGTATTATTAAGAGGACAAAAATTAAGTTTAACTTTTCAACCTTGTTTTTTTTTTTTTTTTGTAGTGTGATACAATTTAGTAATGATAGCGTATACAGTGATACAAGCTTCAGAAATTATCGTAAGACTGTCACATGTCTATGTGTGTGCTATGCATAGCATCTCTGTTGTTCTTACAATTCCATACTCTTAAAATTAATAAGTATTAGGGCATCCGAGCATTTCCCATGAGCTAATCACTGTCTTGGCTGGCCAAAAACATCATTTGCATCTTCAGAAACCACAGTTAGTCCCATCATAGACCAAGAGAGATTGTGTAAGGGAGATTTCATTTATTAGAAAGGGAGCAATTATGCAGAGTGGTGTTGGCAATCAACTGCGATGTGCTTAGAGGTTGACAACCGTTCCCTCAGGCATTGTAAATGCCTCTCATTTCCACCTCATTGTGTGTGTCATGTACAAAATGATGTCTTGTCATTTTGTCTCCGTGTCTTGGGTTGCTGATCATTAACAGGTCTAGGGTTTTTAGTGTTTTAGCAAAACTTTAAACCAGTTTAGCTGAACCTGTCAGAGAACAGTACACGAGCAGTGACCCTTTCTTTCTGTGGTGTACCTCAGGGTTCTGTCCTGGGCCCGTTCATCAAGTTTAAAAGCATGACTGGTGAACAATAAAAGAGGCATTTGCGCACATATATATATATATATGTGGCTAACCACACTAAAGCGACACATTTCATTTTGGTGTCTTTCAGAAAGGATTGTGGCAATTCGCCCCCTAGTGGCAGCTGTAATGAACTGTCATGAACAATGTCAATGAACTTTTCAGCCATACTGATCAGTGTGTTTTTGTTGGTTGTCTCCAGTAAAAGAGTGCGACAACATTTGGTAACACTTTATTTGACAGTGTCCTTGTTACATGTAGTTACTATAGTAATACCAGAAAATTATGCATAATTACATGCAACTAACCCTTAACTTATCCGTAATCCTACCCTAACCCTATAGTAAGTACATGTTGTTAATTATTATTACTCAGTACTTAAATATATAATTACACTGTAACAATGACACCTTAAAATAAAGTGTAACCCAACATTTATTTAATAGGATAGGCTATTGATGACTTTACTCATAACCATCAATTCTACAAAAGTAGCATGTATTTAGCATAAAGTTAGACAAAACAATTCACAATTTTCAGCTTGTGCACATAGCTTTTATTGTAATCCATCACATGCACTCAGATGGTTAGAGTTTATATGGAAATCTCAAACTGGATCACCTGTGTCTGATGGCCAGGCATCGTTTACTCTCCTTGCTCATGGATATCTTTTCATTGGTATGCAGCCTAGTAGCATTCTGTTCCTGAACTCCAGCTTTCTCTTATATCTGACATTCTCTCCTCAGACTCACAGGCCCACAATCCATTTCTGAGGCTCCCAATGCATTATTGCAGTTTCATAGTGAGTAATTGGGACTCAGTGGGACGTGGGCACTCCTCTGTGAATTCACTGAAGTCATGTCGGATTTGTCCCAGAACTCCCGCTCGCTGACCAGCCTGTCCGATCCATTTCTCAGTCCAGTCTGCTGTCATTTATTCATAACCAGATTCAGACTCCGTGTGCCCGCTGGAGTTTGTGCTCTCTTTTGTTCTGAGCCCAGTCCTCCATCTCCCCGGAGACAGTGCTGTCCTATATTTGCATCGGCAGTCTTTAACTCATCCGGGCCCTGTTTGAAAGCGCTCTTAAAAGACCCTGGATGCAGATGGATCTGCTGTTCGCAATCTGTCTAGCTGATTTTCAATGCAAGAACACAGCAGGGTTACGTGAACTCAAAACGGTGTGATGATTATTGCTACAAAAACTCATTTTGACTTATTTCTCCTTTTCTACTGAATATGAAAAAGCAAAACTTGAAGTTACAGAGATGCACGTAGTGGAAGCGAATGAGGCCAATTTTTAGAAGGGACTAAAGGTAGAAATGCGATGCTTATAATTTTATACACTTACATTCATTCTTTAATTAAAACTTTAGATTTGAAGTAGTTAGTAATTCGAGGTTAGTAATTCATCTAATGTATGTCTGGAATGTGTGGTATTTGTCTTCTACAGTAATATTATAATTGATGTGCGAGCTGATATTGAGTATGTCACTCACTCAGCAAAAAACTAATAAAAACACAGTTTGAGAGTGAGATTTAGTGGCAAAATCCCATTAAATATCGAGTTATAATTACTCTTAAATATTGCACACCCATATTAGGGTCTTGTTATCTACTATTGAAACAATGAGAATTGAACATTTATGGATTGCCTTCATTCATTTTAATTGTAAAAAAATATTTTTTTTTAAGGGTCAATTAGAAAAATGAATACAATTTTGTGCAAATACACATAATGCTACAAGTGCTGTCAATTTGAGCCTAAATGAATAGTTCAGCCCAAAATGAAAAATGTCCTGATTTTCATCACGCTTGACCACACGAAAGGTCGTGAACTCAACGGTGTCATGAACCCGCTTCGCAGAGCTGGACCAAGGCGCGGATCTGTAGTTAAAGTACATCATTCTGCATTATGTAATTCTGGAAATGACTGATTGTTTCGTTAGAGAAGACACTAATTGGTTGTCTGGGGTTGTGTGAGTGCTCTGTCTACGCTGACTTGCATTACGCCCAGTACACTATACGATTATGCGCCGTCCCAGACGAAAGAAGACCAATCATGGCGATTTGAGATTAGAGTGAGAGAGGTTCAAAGATGGCCGTCGTCACGGTCTGAGACCAAATATCCTGCGATCATTTTCCGACAGGTTCAGGAATGTATCATGATCATATCACAGTGTGTTTGCTGCTACGACCTGCGTATACTGACTAGCCTATAGGCGTATTGATCAAGGTGACGTGCTAAAACTGAAAGCTACTCATCTCAAGCTCCAAATAAAATTTCTGTGCACATAAACCACAATTGCCAAAGTGCGATTCATCTTTCTAGCGCATGCTAATGACACTGTGTTCTTCTATACTAACATCCAACATCCAACAAACTGAAAGACCTGCTAGTATCGTCTCTGCCTTAGAGAAGGCTGTTCAGTCTGTGTGTGTATGTGTGTGTTGTGTGTGTGTGTGTGTGTGTGTGTGTGTGTGTGTGTGTGTGTGTGTGTGTGTGTGTGTGTGTGTGTGTGTGTGTGTGTGTGTGTGTGTGTGTGTGTGTGTGTGTGTGTGTGAGTGAGTGTGTGTGTGTGAGTGTGTGTGTGTATGTGTGTGTGTGTGTGTCTGTAAGTGTGTGTGTGTGTGTGTGTGTATGTGTGTGTGTGTCTGTAAGTGTGTGTGTATGTGTGTGTGTCTGTAAGTGTGTGTGTGAGTGTGTGTGTGTGTGTGTGTGTGTGTGTGTGTGTGTGTGTGTGTGTGTGTGTGTGTGTGTTAAAGATAGACAGTCCTCTCACGTACATGATCTTGCTCGAGGAGCTTCACATTGCTGGGCATGTTCAATATTTTGTGTCCATTGTTCCTCCTCTCCTTCTCTCTCCTCTCCTCTCCTCCTCTGGCTTTACCTTTCCTTCAGAAGAGAATTACATAAGCTCTCTCTCGGCCGGCTCGAGGGAGGATAATTGAAAAGCGGAGCCGGGGATGAAAGCTCGCTGTTCTATTTGGGTCTCTCAGTTCTGTGAAATAACGCAGACGAAATGAGCTGTACTGAGGAGCCGGAGCGCCGGAAAATAGGCCAGCTCTTAAAGCCGTGTCTGGGAGTTTGATACAGCTGTCATGAAACGGGATGGGAGACTTTGTCATCATCTTTCTTTAATAAAGATGCATGACGGCATGTGGCAATTTGCGATAAATGACGCCCAGTGCAAGAGACGAAAGAAAAGAGACAAATGAACTTTCACTGACTTTTTGAGAAGCAAGTGAAGAGCAGCTTTACTGGATCTGTGCGTGTGTGTGTGTGTGTGTGTGTGTGTGTGTCTACTTCTGAAATAAGGCAAACTCAAAGGTTATAGTTCCAGTGTATCTGCTTTAATAGAGTTGAGTGTCACTAAGAACTGAATGTATTCAGAAGTTAAAAGTGAGTAAATGTTGCGTGTGTTTTCACCACTCGGACGAGTTTGCTGTCCAGCATTAACCGGATAATCAGCCAATCACAGCGCTGTATCCCTCACAATCAGGGATTTTACATTAGAAATGAACTGACAGCTGTTGTTTGTAATTAAAAAAATACATATTTACAGCAGTGTTATTTTTAATATCTATATTTCGAATTAGCTTTTATTTTTAGATTTCATGTTAACCTTTAGTCTATTCATTGTGTGCTTTTGTTATTTTATTAGTTTTATTGTTTATTAAATATTGCTATTTAAGTTGAGTTTATTTTTTTTGTTTTAGTTTTTATTTATTTCCAGTTAATATATTTAGTGCTTCAACTTAAACTTGTTTCAGTTTATTGCCAAAGCAAACAATACAATAAACACAATAAAGCAGCAGCGTTAACCAGTTCTCTGTCATTTAATACCAACTAATAAAACACAAAGTATAGTGTTATACAGGTTTAATTTACTTTTTACTTGACATACTTTTATAAAGTTGAGAATCCTTCTGATCAACACGTTACTTGTGGAAACACGAGAGCTTTATGCTTTTCATTTCACCTCATGTTTCATAGTAATTGATTTGTTATATTTAGGGATGCACCGATATTAACATTTTGTCCGATACCGATAATTCTTTGTATTTGAAAGCCGATAACCGATATATCGGCTGATAAATCTAAATCCAAATTTTTACATAATTTCTGAGAGCCTGATTACAAAATCAAAAGTCTCACCATTAAAATCCATGACCCAAACACACAAATGATGTTCTCATTGTAACTTTATATATCCGATATGACGGACTTGCGCCGCACATGTTGCACTGAACTGTATTTTCCCTTTTTTCAATCATATTTCAAGCAACTCAAAACCATCGTGTTGAACAGTGCGCATCTGAAGCGTCTCAAATGAGGGAAATAATCCATTATTTATCAGTTTTAACATATCAGACAAATTTTCTTATCTAGCCGATACCGATAATAACATTATAAATGATCATATATCGGCCGAAACCGATATGGTGGCTGATATATCGTTCATCCCTAGTGTTATTTTAGTACTTGTTCATTCTTTCTCTCATGCAAACGTTTTCAATCAGACACAACAGCAGGAACACACGTGTGTGTGTGTGTGTGTGACGCGGTGAGATTAGCGAAGCGACTGCTAGATTCAGGTCGGGGCGAACACAAGCGCTGTGTTGTTCTCCTGATAGCAGAAGCGCTGGTGTGTTACAGAGGTCAGACAGAGAGATGTGTGCAGGATAAACCTCTCTCAGTCTCTGTCTCACTCACACTGAATTACAGCGGTGTGTTTTCCTCTTCAGCCTCTTCTCCTGTCGACCGCCAGACGATGCTCTCGTGTTGAACTGCCGTCGGTGAGAGTTTTCAGATTATTTATTCAGGAGAGCAGCGTGTGAGAGGTTAAGAGGAGGGAGGGCCGAGTCAGTCGCCTATTAATTGCGTTTGATCGCCTCTTGATGTATAATTGATAACTCTGAACCCTGAACAGACTGAGGCAACATCTCGGGGAACACACATGAATACGGACGAGACACACTCGACATGATGACCTCTCGACCCGTTACAGAATAAACGAGGAGCCGGCTGAAACTGTACTTTATCTTTTAGTTTTTATAAAACTAGAGTCTCGGCGCTGAACGCTAAGCTGTCTCGACTGTCAACGCCAACAAAGTCTTTATCAAGACGCCGTGAGCGCTGAGCGTTGAGGGAGAAAACACACACTGAAACGCTCCTTCAAAGCCTAAAGACAACATGTTTAGATGCCGGCGGTGTCAGATATGATCCGGAGGAGGTGCAGTGCATCTAAAGTTAAACTTACTCAGAGAATACGCTTCCTACTTTTGCTGAAAGACAAGCCTGAAGTGGAGAACTTGTCTTGGTGTTTCTGACAGCTAAACACCAGCTCAGCATCTTACTCTAAAGTCACTTTTTTTTTAATGGAATATTGCAGTGTTTATTGTAAATGATTTATCGGTTAATAATCTTGAATCAGAATAACAGCAGCATCTCTTCTCTTCTCTGATAACGAGGGCGGGGCAACCTGTCACTCACATGAGATCAGCCAATAGCAAACCACAACCAGCCAATCAATTCCCCACAGACACAATCAAGCCCCGCCCACATTTGCTCTTGTTCCTGAAGCGTTTCACTCGATATACGGCACAATAGAGGAGACGAGAGCAACTTCTGTTTCATGTCGAGTTTTATATACACTATTGCTAAAAAAACTATTGTTATTTTTTTGAAAATGTAATACATTTATTCATCTAAGACACATAAACTTTATCAAAAGTAGCAGTAAAAACATTTATAATGTTATAAAAGATTCTATTTCAAATATATGCTGGTCTTTTGAACTTTCTATTCATCAAAGAATCCTGAAAAATTAAATGTATCACAGTTTCCACAAAAATATTAACAGTTTTCAACATTGATAATCATAAATGTTTATTGATCATCAGATCCTCATATTAGAGTGATTTCTGAAGGATCATGTGACACTGAAGACTGGAGTAATGATGCTGAACATTCAGCTTTGATCACAGGAATAAATTACACTTTACTATATTCACATAGAAAACAATAATATGTAATAATATTTCACAATAGGTTAAGTTTAAATCTTAAAACACTATTAATAACACTGTTAAATGTAATCTGCAGCAAATCTCATGATAAATATTAATTTTTCATAAAGTTGGAATGCCTAAATTCACTTCGACCATTTAAAACAATTGATTTTAATCTTCAGTGTTTTATTGTCTTTAATATATTTATAAAATAGTGTAGATTTGTAGCCATATCATATATATATATATTAAACAAACAAATCTACACTGTTTAAATTGTTAACAATATATTGGCTTATTGGTATCGATCAGAAATTCTGCATGATTCTGGATCTTCCAACACATTCACACAAAAGTTATT
>CM040798.1:1510676-1518176 GCA_022829025.1 Squalius cephalus
CCGGACGGTGAGTAAAACTGTTTGTTGAACAAATGTCTCTGTGTGTTGTCACTAGCTTGGCGCGTTAGCACAGCTAAGCTTCACCCACAGGGCCCGCCCCCAGCCGCTCGGTTTTTTCCGGAAAGACTCGGTACAGCCTATCTTTATGTTAAAAATTTAATAAAACAAAATACTTTTTGGAGATATGAAGGATGCAATATTACTCTATAGGTACTCAAGATTAACAGGAGATTGAGTGAAAATGAGCATTTCACCCCCCCTTTACTAATTAAAAAGGTGTCTAACCAATTGAATTCATAATTTCATTCACGCACAACATGCAGACTTACATATGTATCAGTCTTTAATATAATCCATATCACCATTTGATGAAGTGTTTATTCATCCAAAAGTTCCATGACATTCCTTATTATACAGTAAATTCCATTTTTATGACTGGATTTCATGATTCAGTTTATGCATCGAGGAAATCATATGGCACTAAATGATATATATTATTATGTTAACTTATATATCAAATCAATATTTTGGAAATTGGAATCTTCGAGGACCCTCGGATGAATTAATGGAATAAATGACTCATAATTAAAGTCTTTCATCATTAATTCACGCTTTTATTCCAAACCAATAAAAAATCCCTCACCAGATTGACTTTGTTCCCTTTCTCTCAGTATGATAATTCATCATTTATCTCTCGTTGTTTATGATAATTCATCATTTATCTCTCGTTGTTTATGATAATTCATCATTTATCTGTTGTTGATCAGTCTCGTCTTTGCAACAGGAGACTCAGTGTTCTGAAGCTCATTTGTGCTGTCCGAGAGTTGCAGATGGTGTGTGTGTGTGTGTGTGTGTGTGTGTGTGTGTTCGTTCGTTCCAGGGTTCGGGAAGCTCTGAGTGTGTTACAGCAGATGGAGGATTATCCAAACAAGCGGACAAATTACCCATAATCCCGTTGTGCTCGGGCCGCGTGAGGGTGGCGGCTCGCCCGGGCTGGAGAATCGGAGCCAGTGGGTCACTCCAGCTCCAGCTTTTATGACAGAGTCGCCTTCATTTGCATGTTTTGTGCAGTGTGCTTTATGTCGAGCTGTAAAGCAGTTTCATTTTTATCTTTTTGTTTGCGTTAATTTGCATGCTTTTTTTGTGCTGTGATTTATAGATTCAACATGTAATGCATCTTAATTTTGGGCTTTTTGCTTTTTTGGTATCTTATTAATTTGCATGCTTTTATAGATTTATAGATTCAATGTGCAATACATTTTATTTTCTTCTCATTTTTTTTTTTGCTTTTTGTATCATTAATATGCATGCTTTTCTGTGCGGTGTGCTTTATTGATTCAGTGTCTAATACAGCTTAATGTTCGGCATTTTGCTTTTTTGTATCTTATTAATTTGCATGCTTTTTTTCTGCAGTGTGATTTATGGATTCAAGCTGTCATGCATCTTAATTTTTGGCTTCTTGCTTTTTTGCAATGTTATTTATAGATTCAATGTGCAATACATTTATTTTTTCTTCTCATATTGGCTTTTTGCTTTTTTTTTTGTATCATTAATTTGCATGCTTTTGTGTGCAGTGGTTCAATCTTTAATGCATGTCCATTTTTCTTATCTCATATTCTTGGATTTTGGCGTATTTGACAGGTTAGTTCCTGGAGCTCAACAGGAATTGTTTAGGGCAAGCACGTTGCAGGCCAGGCTTGAACCTGTATAGTACATATGAGCACCAAGGCTGAAAATACTTTAAAATCACATGCATCTTCTCATCTTTTCTTTTTCATTCTACAACCAAGAGTTGTTTGAGAGACAGTGCTAGTGTGCTTCTCTATAAATGCTGGTGTTCTTCATAAACCCACAGTGTTCACTAATAAATAGCTTTTTATTCCCGCGAAGTGCCATTGACTTAGTTAATTCAATCAGAGCTAAAACACAGAGGAGCGGCGGCTCTCGAGCTCTTTCCTCTTCAGTCAGTCGAGCAGCCGAGGCGTTTGATGCTACTCGTTTCCAGGAAAAGAAAAGTGATTTAAAAGCTATAAGCATGAGATGCGCTGTAACCCACATCATCACACGAAGAGCCGGCAGAATCCCTCATTCGGCTCATTCTCCAGTGTGTGGAAGCAGATCGTGAAGAACTGGATCTTTAACCTGATCCTAGACTCACACTGATCAAACACTCTTGTGTAGTTGTGTAATTGTGTTGCTCTGTTTGCTGCACACTGACTGATGTCGCATCATTGTCTCGATACGACAGCGTTTCCCTGTGTTGCTCAGAGAGACTGTGTGTATGTGTGTGTGTGTGTGTGTGTGTGTGTGATTAATGTATGCTGTGATTGTGTAGATCTTCACACTTCAGAGGTTATTGAGACTCTGACAAGCCTAGAAATCATCATAACACAACTCTCTTGTGTGTTTTCTGTGTGCTTTATCTGAGAATGTTCAGAAGTCAGCAGTGTTTGTCATGATGTCAGTGAAGGGGTGCTCGAGCTGTTTTGATGGGGTTTATGAGAAAGAAAGTGCAATTGTGAGGTATGAAGTCATAATTATGGGAAATAAAGTTGCAATTATGTGAAATAGTCACAATTTCTTTGCTGCTTGTTTTACTTTGAGGCTCAAGTGGCTTTCCTACACTCTGAAAAATAAAGCAAAGAATCATGGGTGGAGTAAGACACCCCTCACTGTCCATTTGTAGTTTGGCAAATACAAAAAAAAACATATTCATTGATTTCAAGGCATCTTGAAGTAGAAGAACGATTAACGGGATTTTAAGGGGAACTGTGAGTTCTACTCCTCCTCTTCTGGACAGGAGTCAGTGACTTACTGTGTCTCAGGAGGAAGAGCAAGAAGTTAGTCTGGAGTCACACACTCACACGCACACACACTCGCACACACTCTCACACACACACTCACACGTTGACAGAGCTCCTCTCACACGTGGATGTAAACTGTTGCGTCGCTCCTTCACACTCGTGTTTCTGCTGCCAAGATCTTGTTGTTTTTGGCCGTTCGCTGAAATACCAGAGCGATGATGCAGATCTCAGATCTGTGAATGAACGAGCCTCGTCACACTGGAGGAACCGTCACTGCTGGGAAACACACACCTGCGTCTGACCTCAGTCGACCTGTTCAGTCTCGGCAGAAACTGCTGAACTGGGGTCTAACTTTTATATTGAGCAGAAACTTTTCTGAAAAGAAAAGCATCCAAATGGTTCAAATACCATTTTTCTGCTATGTGTGTGTATGTGTGTGTGTGTGTGTGTGTGTGTGTTTCTGTGGATCATCTCTCCATCATATTAGAGTGATTTCTAAAGGATCATGTGACACTGAAGACTGGAGTAATGATGCTGAAAATTCAGCTTTGATCACAGGAATAAATTACACTTTACTATATATTCACACAGAGAACAGCTGTGTCACTGTTTCAGTGTGAAAGGCACTTTGAGAGCGAGTGTGTGTGTGTGTGTGTGTGTGTGTGTGTGTGTGTGTGTGTGTGTGTGTGTGTGTGTGTGTGCGAGTGTGTGTTTGCTGTCTCACTGTTGGCACAGTGTCGTCTTCTTTCGGGAAGCGATGAGTGCGACTTCACACGCGTCATCCGTTCATTAATCCCTGCTGGATGTGGAGTTGTGTAGATGTGGACCAGCTTTAGCAAACACATCATAACTTGTAGCGTTTAGGGAGATCTTGTGTGTTCAGGATGAAAACGACTCATAGACTTCATTAGCGGATCTCTCTTCATTAGTGGATCTCTCTTCATTAGTGGATCTCTCTTCATTAGCGGATCTCTCTTCATTAGTGGATCTCTCTTCATTAGCGGATCTCTCTTCATTAGCGGTTTGTCCCAGATTCCCGCTGTGAGAGAGCCGGTCTGGGAACGGGCCAGAACACCAATATTAACCAACTGCAGAACTGCAGAACCATACGTCATAGCAGTGTGAGGATGACAGCGCCAGCCTAACAGTCTGATGCCGGAAGTGGGCGGGGTAAAAGCATCTAAGGGGTGGAGATGGGTAGGTTTAGGGGTGGGTTTAGGGGTCAGGGGGTGGAGATGGGTAGGTTTAGGGGTGGGTTTAGGGGTCAGGGGGTGGAGATGGGTAGGTTTAGGGGTGGGTTTAGGGGTCAGGGGGTGGAGATGGGTAGGTTTAGGGGTGGGTTTAGGGGTCAGGGGGTGGAGATGGGTAGGTTTAGGGGTGGGTTTAGGGGTCAGGGGGTGGAGATGGGTAGGTTTAGGGGTGGGTTTAGGGGTCAGGGGGTGGAGATGGGTAGGTTTAGGGGTGGGTTTAGGGGTCAGGGGGTGGAGATGGGTAGGTTTAGGTATGGTATATGTAAGGTGGATATGTATGGTATGCGGTTCCGGCATCAGACTGTTAGGCTGGCGCTGTCGTCCTCACACTGCTATGACATATGGTTCTGCGGTTCTGCAGTCAGACCTATCTCCAGAACACACTCTCTCCCGGCAGAGACGAGAGGTTCGGGATCGAGCGACACACGTTGACATTGTTTAATACGTTGCTTTGCAAGATGTGATGCGTCTCTCTATTAAAGTGTGTTTTCCAGGACGTTGAACACTGGGAATACTGGCTCGTTAAGTTTATGTCGGACACCTGTTCCTCAGTAAACCATTAGGCTGTTTTCCGGATTCTTAGCATTTGGAGCGAGTGGCTGTTTCAGTGTGTGTCTGTGTGTGATGTTGGGATTTAATTAAACAGAGCAGCACTGATCAGTGTGAGGTTTAGTTCAGAAGTGTGTGTTGAGTGAGAAGTGTAAATGCGTTCGCTTGCTGGAAGTGTTTCTCCATTAACGTCCGATGACTTGAGTCAGAAGATATAGCAACTATTTTTTATCTTATAATCTTTATTATTTTTATTTTGATATTTTATTGCATTGTATTGTTGTATTATTATTTGATACACTGCCGATTTTGCAGTTTTTCCCACTTACAAAGCATGTAGAAGTCTGTAATTTTAATCATAGGTACTCTTCAACTGTGAGTGACGGAATCTAAAACAAAAATCCAGAAAATCACATTGTATGATTTTTAAGTAATTAATTAGCATTTTATTGCATGACATAAGTATTTGATACATCAGAAAAGCAGAACTTAATATTTGGTTCAGAAACATTTGTTTGCAATTGCAGAGATCATACGTTTCCTGTAGTTCTTGACCAGGTTTGCACACACTGCAGGGATTCTGGCCCACTCCTCCATACAGACCTTCTCCAGATCCTTCAGGTTTCGGGGCTGTCGCTGGGCAATACGGACTTTCAGCTCCTCCAAAGATCTTCTATTGGGTTCAGGTCTAGAGACTTGCTAGGCCACTCCAGGACCTTGAGATGCTTCTTACGGAGCCACTCCTTAGTTGCCCTGGCTGTGTGTTTCGGGGCGTTGTCATGCTGGAAGACCCAGCCACGACCCATCTTCAATGCTCTTACTGAGGGAAGGAGGTTGTTGGCCGAGATCTCGCGATACATGGCCCCATCCATCCTCCCCTCAATACGGTGCAGTCGTCCTGTCCCCTTTGCAGAGGAGCATCCCCAAAGAATGATGTTTCCACCTGCTTCATGGTTAGGATGGTGTTCTTGGGGTTGTACTCATCCTTCTTCTTCCTCCAAACACGGCGAGTGGAGTTTAAACCAAAAAGCTCTATTTTTGTCTCATCAGACCACATGACCTTCTCCCATTCCTCCTCTGGATCATCTAGATGGTCATTGGCAAACTTCAGATGGGCTTCGACATGCGCTGGCTTGAGCAGGGGAACCTTGCGTGCACTGCAGGATTTTAATCCATGACGGCGTAGTGTGTTACTAATGGTTTTCTTTGAGACTGTGGTCCCAGCTCTCTTCAGGTCATGACCAGGTCCTGCCGTGTAGTTCTGGGCTGATCCCTCACCTTCCTCATGATCATTGATGCCCCACGAGGTGAGATCTTGCATGGTGCCCCAGACAGAGGGAGATTGACCGTCATCTTGAACTTCTTCCATTTTCTAATAATTGCGCCAACAGTTGTTGCCTTCTCACCAAGCTGCTTGCCTCTTGTCCTGTAGCTCATCCCAGCCTTGTGCAGGTCTACAGTTTTACAACAAAGACGCCGGTGTGTGTTAATGACGCTGGTGTGTGTTAAAGACACTGGTGTGTGTTAATGACGCTGGTGTGTGTTAAAGACACTGGTGTGTATTAATGACGCTGGTGTGTATTAAAGACGCTGGTGTGTATTAAAGACGCTGGTGTGTATTAATGACGCTGGTGTGTGTTAATGACGCTGGTGTGTGTTAAAGACGCTGGTGTGTATTAAAGACGCTGGTGTGTGTTAAAGACGCCGGTGTGTGTTAAAGACGCCGGTGTGTATTAAAGACGCTGGTGTGTATTAATGACGCTGGTGTGTATTAAAGACGCTGGTGTGTATTAAAGATGCCGGTGTGTGTTAATGACGCTGGTGTGTGTTAAAGACGCTGGTGTGTGTTAAAGATGCTGGTGTGTATTAAAGACGCTGGTGTGTATTAATGACGCTGGTGTGTGTTAATGACGCTGGTGTGTGTTAAAGACGCTGGTGTGTATTAAAGACGCTGGTGTGTGTTAAAGACGCCGGTGTGTGTTAAAGACGCCGGTGTGTATTAAAGACGCTGGTGTGTATTAATGACGCTGGTGTGTATTAAAGACGCTGGTGTGTATTAAAGATGCCGGTGTGTGTTAATGACGCTGGTGTGTGTTAAAGACGCTGGTGTGTGTTAAAGACGCTGGTGTGTGTTAAAGACGCTGGTGTGTATTAAAGACGCTGGTGTGTATTAATGACGCTGGTGTGTGTTAAAGACGCCGGTGTGTGTTAAAGACGCTGGTGTGTGTTAATGACGCTGGTGTGTGTTAAAGACGCTGGTGTGTGTTAAAGACGCTGGTGTGTGTTAAAGACGCTGGTGTGTGTTAAAGACGCTGGTGTGTATTAAAGACGCTGGTGTGTATTAATGACGCTGGTGTGTGTTAAAGACGCTGGTGTGTGTTAAAGACGCCGGTGTGTGTTAAAGACGCTGTAATGAATGCTGATCTCTGAGAGATATTGGCATGGCAGCAGTGATATAACCTCAGTCTCAGAGCTGTGAGCTAAAATCATTATTCCTAATCTCTGCTGGAGTCACACTAATGCCGCATCAATCACGGGTTAAACTCGCGCACTAGAAGCCGGAGTGTGTTTGAGTCCCGTTTACAGTTGCAGTTTCTCCTGAAGATCTGAACAGACTCAGGTTTGATGATGAACATGACGGAAGCATTAACGTGATGCACAGACTGAAGGATCTGCTTCATACATGAGGGTGTGTGTGTGTGTGTGTGTGTGTGTGTGTGTGTGTGTGTGTGTGTCTGGTTTAGTGTGTGTGTGTGTGTCTGGTTTAGTGTGTGTTTGTCCGGTTATAGTGTGTGTGTGTGTGTGTGTGTGTGTGTGTGTGTGTGTGTGTGTCTGGTTTAGTGTGTGTGTGTGTCTGGTTCAGTGTGTGTGTGTGTGTGTGTGTGTGTGTGTGTGTG
>CM040798.1:1523176-1565676 GCA_022829025.1 Squalius cephalus
CTTCTGTTTATGATATTTCATACAGCCAGACCTGTAATAACGACAAGACATAGCCAAGCAATAGCCTATTGACATCATATCCGGGAGATAAGTCAGTAAATTCGAGTAAAATTCATCCATCCATCATCCATCCATCCGTCCATCCATCCATCCATCCATCCATCCATCCATCCATCCATCCATCCATCCATCCATCATCCTTCATCCATCCATCCATCCATCCATCCATCCATCCATCCATCCATCCATCCATCATCTGTCCATCATCCTTCATCCATCCATCCATCCATCCATCCATCCATCATCTGTCCATCATCCTTCATCCATCCATCCATCCTTCATCCGTCCGTCCGTCCATCCATCCGTCCATCCATCCATCCATCCATCATCCTTCATCCATCCATCCATCCATCATCCTTCATCCGTCTGTCCATCCATCCATCCATCCATCATCCATCCATCATCCTTCATCCATCCATCCATCCGTCCATCCATCCATCCATCCATCCATCCATCCATCCATCCATCCATTCATCCATCATCCTTCATCCATCCATCCATCCATCCATCCATCATCCTTCATCCATCCATCCATCCATCATCCTTCATCCATCCTTCATCCATCCATCCGTCCATCCATCCATCCATCCATCCATCATCCTTCATCCATCCATCCATCCATCCATCATTCATCCATCCGTCCATCCATCCATCCATCCATCCGTCCATCCATCCATCCATCATCTGTCCATCATCCTTCATCCATCCATCATCCTTCATCCATCCATCCATCCATCCATCCATCCATCCATCCATCATCCTTCATCCGTCTGTCCATCCATCCATCCATCCATCCATCATCCATCCATCATCCTTCATCCATCCATCCATCCATCCGTCCATCCATCCATCCATCCATCATCCTTCATCCATCCATCCATCCATCCATCCATCCATCCATCCATCATCCTTCATCCATCCTTCATCCATCCATCCATCATCCTTCATCCATCCTTCATCCATCCATCCGTCCATCCGTCCATCCGTCCATCATCCTTCATCCATCCATCCATCCATCCATCCATCATCCTTCATCCATCCATCCATCATCCTTCATCCATCCTTCATCCATCCATCCGTCCATCCATCCATCCATCCATCATCCTTCATCCATCCATCCATCCATCATCCTTCATCCGTCTGTCCATCCATCCGTCCATCCATCCATCCATCATCCATCCATCATCCTTCATCCATCCATCCATCCATCCGTCCATCCATCCATCCATCCATCCATCCATCCATCCATTCATCCATCATCCTTCATCCATCCATCCATCCATTCATCCATCCATCATCCTTCATCCATCCTTCATCCATCCATCCATCATCCTTCATCCATCCATCCATCATCCTTCATCCGTCCATCCATCCATCCATCCATCCGTCCATCTATCCAACAAATGAGGGAGAGAGAGAGGCAGAAATGAATTGGTAAACAAATATTTTTGGTGAACAGCTTCAAATGATTCTGTTCGCTTGGATGAATCAAAGTCTTCACCAGTAGCTTGACAAACCTCTAATGTAACATAAAATAACATTTGTTTTTTGGAGGTCTTGAATGAACCATAAACGATCAGAGGATGATTATATAACTCTTGTGTTCAGCAGCAGTGTTTGAGGTGTGAAGGTCAGAGCTTTGATTCCCTCAGTCAGTCACGCAGAGAGACTGTAGATCATCGGACCACCCAGCCTCCTCTCTCTCTCACACACACACACACACACTGACACCGCGGTGGGTGGCCAACATGTGTGTGTGCCGTTTGACCTCTGATCCCTGAACTGTTGCAGACGTTGAAGGCTGAAAGAGCAGAAGCTCCTGGACTGGATTCGGTTCCACCGGATCCGGTGATTATCGTTACGAGCTCCGGCAGATTCACTCGTTTGTAACGTGTCTGGACGAGTGTATGGAAGAAGTGTGTATGAGAGTTACAGCTGTGTGTCTGCGTGAGGTCATGTAAGCTGGTACGTTTGAGGTCTTAACACACACTCCTGCGCTTCATGCCGGGTCACTTAAGCCTCTCTGACCTTTACTCTGGTAATGTCATGCTGCCGGTGATGTGGATGCTGCTGTCAAACGCTTTTGATGGTAAAATGTCTCATGCAGCAGTTTTCCATGCATTTACATTTACTGAATGATTTTCTTTCTAATAATGTGTTAATACTAACTCATAAACTGAGTTGTACTAACATGTAAGTTGCACATCAGGCAGGTTTATATCAACTTCTCGATAACAGAATCGATAATTGTTATTTAAACATTTCTATGGTGGCTGTAATAACTAGTTTTCATGAAGGAATTATTTAAACACCTTAAATAGTAAAGAACAGGTTAAGAACATGTAACATAGTGCATAAAAGTCTCATACAGGAGAGAAGCCAGTCAGTTGAGTTTGTGGCAAAACATTTTACAGTGCTTGTATATTGTTGTCTTTCAATGCATTTGATCATTCATACTCATAAAGTAGAACTGAAATGACATTCATTACAAGATTAGTTAAGATAGTTAAAACATTTCAAAATGCAACTGCAGACTATTTTTCCACACGTCATGAATTTTGTCATTGAGGATTTCTATAAAATATTGTGCAAAAATCTTGTCTCGTCTCGTTCTCGTGAACCCAATCTCGTGTCTCGTCTCATCTTGTGAGATAAGTGTCTCGTCACACCCCTAATAACTAGTAGAAAAGCGGAAGCGATGATCGGTTCTACAGCGAACTGTTGCGCACATTAAAGACACAAAACCACATTTATTGTGTGAATTTCATGATAAAACTGAGATTTGAACACTGAAACTTTGTTTCATATCAAAAGTAACAAAGCTTATTGCAGTTAATGGATGGCAGGAGCTTCAAATAATGTTTAGTGAAGCAGAAATCAGCATAGACTAAAAGATTGATCTTGAGATTTAAGAATCTATATTAGTATCGATTGAAAACAAGAAATCGAAATGGTCCACCAGCACTAGTGTTCACACCGCTGACATGTTTACCTGTTGTAGTTTATCAATGTTGTCTGCAAGAAATAGACACTGACACAGACAAAACGTGCAATCGGAGAAGCACTAATTAAACGTCATTGTTTCAATCAATGATTTCGCCCTGCAAAGCTATTTCAGCGGAAACTGAGAGGAGTTGTTTCGGACGGAAATGTGGTCGCCTAAATTGAGTTGTCATTACTTAAGAGGATAATGTAAGGAGAATCTCTCTCTCTCTCTCTCTCTCTCTCTCTCTCTCTCTCTCTCTCTCTCTCTCTCTCTCTCTCTCTCTCTCTCTCTCTGTAGTCTCCACACTTTTCTAATTTTTCCTCTTGAGCAGAGAGGCAATTATGCAGAGTTGTGGTGTAATATTTCATTCCTTGGGCGTCTCTGCATTATACCATGCCATTAGGAGCGGCTGCTAACAGCTTCATGCCACCAGAGAAGAAGAGAGAGGCGTTGAGAAACGTCTATCTGTTGATCAACGGTGAATGCTGGAGTGATTTCTGTGTTTTGTGGTCCAGTTTCAGTGACCCCTGGAGGTCAAGGACGTTCAACATTCTACGTTGAAAGAGCAGAATTTGAGTCTGGAGGTTGACCAGTGTTCATTAAGACAATATATCGCAATACAAAAATGCAACAACATGTATTGTGTATAGTTCATCCAAAATAAAAATTACTGTGTGAGACGAATTTCAAGTTTTCAGAGTTTTAGTGTCAGTACTACATTAAACTACTATATATAATGTTGAATATAATGTATAATAATGCAAAGGGGGAATATCTGTTGGTCCTGATAATGACAAATGTCTGATGTTACAGTAAAAGTGGTCTACATTATAAATATATCAGTGACAGAGATCAAGCATATTCATCTACAATAAGTTTGTTTTCAGCTTCAGAATCATGAATATTGTTATTCTGGTGTCTCTATTGTCCTGTGCAACTAATTGTTACAATCGGGAATGTAAATAATCGCCAACAATTTTGTTCAATTAATCACATCTAAATGCTGTGCACAACTTATCAATAAAGTCAATGGTGAAATTAATTGACAATGAATTTGATTATTGATTAATCACATCCTTGCACTGTGTATGAATTAGAACATGATTAGGAGTGTGATAATTATGACTTTGATGTGTTAAATATCCATTTTGTTGAATGTTAAATGTATGTTACACAAGTTGTGGTGTTTTTATGCGAGCAGTGAATGTAAAGGGACTGTTGTAATGAGGTATAAATGTAATTAGCCTACTATATGCAGATCTGTGTTATGCAGAATCAGATAGTCTATGCTTTTGGTTTTCTTTCTTATATTGGCAAGTTTTTGAATGTGATGTTTTTATTTTAACCCTTTTTGCAGGCAAAATGGAATGACTTTTATTTATTTTTTTAAATTTTTAATCCAGACATTATCAACATACTATGTTATTCAATTTATCAAAATCATGGTAAGCTGCAGCCTTAAAACGAATCACATTCTTCTGAAACACGAGCATGTCATTTTTCCAGCTTGTATTATTCCAGATAGTTTTTCCCAGTGTTGCTGGATAAAGTCATGCGGATCTCAGCTGATCTCTATTGTCTTTTCTTTGGTCTCACTGTTAAACATTGCATGTGTAGGTGTTTTGAGCTTGTTTTGGTTCATTTAACTGAAGCTTTTAAGCACTTAACATAAAAAAATAAAAATCTCGGCACCTTGCAGCTAAATGACAGGAAACTTTGGAAAAAGAAATGCTGGAATTTGACTGAAAATGTCAATAATTGGTACTCAAAGGGAAGTTGCTCTCATTTTCTCTTCTCTATTGTGTGGTTTAATCGAGTGAAACGCTTCAGGAACAAGAGCAAATGTGGGCGGGGCTTGATTGTGTCTGTGGGGAATTGATTGGCTGGTTGGATGGTTGTGGTTTGCTATTGGCTGATCTCATGTGAGTGACAGGTTGCCCCGCCCTCGTCATCAGAGAAGAGAAGAGATGCTGCTGTTATTCTGATTCAAGATTATTAACACAATAATCATGTGCACCGATAAATCATTTACAATAAACACGGCAATATTCCATAAAAAAACAAGGATTATCATTTGATTTGATGATGACTTTAACACACTCGACTTCTCTCTTCAGAAATCCGTGGTGGTCGAGCTCCTAAAGACGGTCCGGTTCTGCCTCTCTACGACACCCCGTACGAGGAGAACGGAGGAGATCCCGAGGCTCACCGGTGTTCCCGGGAGAGCCGGTTACCCCAGGACGACGACAGGCCGCCCGAGGAGTACGACCAGCCCTGGGAGTGGAAGAAAGAGCGCATATCCAAAGCCTTCGCAGGTTCGGCACGTTTCATTCGTTCTGTATGTGTGTGTGTGACTGTGTGTGGGATTTCCAAAAAGTGGTTCCTTCCTTTAAGTGATTCAAAACACTGAACAATCACTTTCTCAAATATATCTATAGTCAGCTGCAAATATGGCTTGACCCAAAAAAAATTCTAACAAAAGGTTTCACAGTGGTTTACAGTAGTATCAGATTTACTTAAAAACATACTAAAAGTTTACCAAAGTTTGACTCCAAGAAAGGCCCCATTTTCAAAATTGTGGCCATCAGGTCCTTAAAATGACCATTATATATATATATATACATATGCATTTGGCAGATGATTTTATCCAAAGCGACTTACATTGCATTTCAAGGCACACATTTACAGTCTTACCAGTTCTTGCTTTCCCTGGGAATCGAACCCAGGACCTTGGCGTTGCAAGCGCCAACTCTCTACTGTTTGAGCTACAGGAAAGCTATATATATACTTTTTAATACTTTTCTGTACTTTTTTTTACTTTTTTGCACTGTGACCTTCACTAGATTTACCATTAGTCGTCACACTCTTTCTCCCATAGAGGTTAATTATAGTGATTCTCACAATTCCCAACTTGACATGGTCCACAAACAGGGATGCGTGGTAGTCCATCTGCCCTGCAACTGCAGCGTTGTGTTCGGCAGACAGCTGTGCAGTTACAGCGGATCATCTGCAGGAGGCTTTCAGTAGTCTTACTGGTCATAACTGGCAGGAACCGGTTGTCCACCAGTTTCCATCCCCAATCCACTGTGTTCATGCCACCTTCCTTTCCAATCCACACCATGATCTGGAAGTAAACTCTTTGGCAGTGGTATTTGGTTGAGGACTCAGTTGGAGGCAGACGTTCCGGGGTAACAAATGATTTGGCGGTAACGATTTTCTTGCTAAAAAGGTTTTAGCGCAAAGAAACAAGTGAATCGGTACTCTCTCCGCCAAACAACACTGCCATTGCCTTGGTCCCATGGTCCTCTATGGCATTCCTTGCTTGATGTGGGAGCAGAAAAACATTTGCACAGGACTGGATGATTTATCATTCACATGTTTCTGGAATGCTGTCTGTGTGCCAACACTAAAAATGTTGTGTCACATCCTGTGAAGGCGTGAATAAACAGCAACTGCGAACACAAGTCTCTACCCAGGACTTGTTTCATCTCACTGATGTTGTACACTTTAGTAGCTTTGGACTTGTCTGAACGAAAATAGAGGCCTCTGTTGTTCGTCCCAGCATAGTAGAGGAGAAGAATGAGTGAGTCTGTATCCTCCCCTATCAAGGTTGTGGGCTGATGTTCTGAGGCCTTGACTGCAGCTTTGACAATGTCCACGTCTGCATCACCTGATGCCCTTCTTCTCCAACTCCCCGTCATACGATTGATAAGTCCTTGTTTGTTGCAAGATCTGGAAAGGAAATCATCCTTTCTTCCCACAAACTCAGTCTCTGTGTTGAAGTTTATGATGGGGTGAGTGTTTTCACCACGTCTCTGATGCGTATTGTCTTTGATGGAAGGACCTTCGCTATAACCATCAAAAACGACTGTTGCTTTACCTGCATATGACTGTCACCCTTTTCCCATGCCAAGCGGTGAACCAGGGAGCCACCGGACATCATGCTCAGTTGGTGGGATTGAATCCAGGACAGTTTTGTTAGATTTCTTGCTTGAGAACTCAGTGACTGCCTGCGCTTGTTGGGGCTTGTTGGCTTTACGGAAGATTTCCTTGCCTTCGAACAGGGAGCAGAGCTCATCGCTCATTACATCTTCCAGTGAAAACTGTTCAGTTTTCGACATGATCAGGAACCATTGGAACAGCAAAGCAGGATCAATGGTTCAGTCTTGGGCAACTTTGATGGTGGAGTCATCTGCAAGGGTTTTTGCCCGGTCTTTCCGTTTGAAGGATATTCCAAAAATGGGTTTTCCAATCATCTTTTCAATGATCTCATTGCCAGCAGTCTCAAACTCATGCACGTTCACCTCCTCTTTGGCAACAACACCAGCTACAATGTTTCTCAGAGATGGGTCTGGACAGAATGGTGTGTAAATGCTAAGCTTTTCCTTGATCTTTTCTAGATCAGAGAACTGAGTAGTTTACATGACATAGGCTAAATCGTTTACATCTCTGGTTCACCCCAAACAAAGAAAAAACCTTACAGTAATCTCACAAAATCATGTATTCCATAAGTATGTAATCATGTCAGGGCAATTTAGACAAGTCCAATGGATTCATAGACCCAGAAAACATGGGGTTACACACCAAGATTACTTGGCTAGGTCAAATAATGAAGGAGTTAGGATATTTTAAGGGCCATCTTGAAAATTACACCTTTCTAGTGGTCAAACTTTGGTAAACTTTTAGTATGTTTTTAAGGACACCTAATACTACCAAAAACAGCTGAGAAACCTTTTGTTAGAATATTTTTATGTTTTTTTTTCTTCATATATGCAGCCGCTTTCTAGTCTTGTGCCTCGTTCTGCTGGATGTCGGGGAGTCACTAACTAAAAGTGATGCTACTAACTTGACTATTTGTCTGTGGGCAAAACACTGTAGCTTTCCCACTACACTCTTAAAGATAAGGGTTCTGGAAGGGGGGTTTCACAGCAATGCCTTTGAAGAACCTGAACGAGGTGGTCTCGGCCCGGTTGAAAACAAACTCAACTGCGGTTCTGTTGAAATGTTTTTATTTTTATTTCATTGATTCAAAAAGCAATTCGAACCAATGAACCAAGCGGTATCATAATTCATAACTGGAAATGTGTTTGCATGTGTGACGACAGCTACAGATAAAGCCTCAATATGCTTGCAGTCGTGAAGCGAACTTGTCAATCATCTCTTGATGGATGATGCCGAGGAAGCTCTGACCAATAAGAGGACAGTTTTACTCACATGTGACTTGCATGAACACATTGTGGTACGCTTTGAAATGTTGCCTTATGAAAGCGAACTGAACCAAGAAGAAAATGGAACATTGTAACAAATTAAGTCCCTGTTCTTCGTTTGAAAAATGTGTTAAAATCGTGCGCAATAGAAAGATTAAATGGATGATAAAGGTTCTTAATGGAACCTTCAATGCCAATAAAGAACCTTTATTTTTAGAGTTTATTTTATTTTATTTGTTTTACAATTTTGTAGTGTTTGAAAGTCAGATTCATTTTAGTGAATCAGTTCGTATAGATGATTCATTTGACTTTCGTCATGACTCACATGTGGCATTTTGTAGTGAAATATTTAGTAAAATGCTGCGAGCGGCTTCACACTGCACTTTATATTCACACGCATGTAAACGCCAGAGGCTGGAAATAAAATGAAATTATGTTGAATTATGTTTTTAAAGAAATCTCTGCTGAGTGTGACGTGATATTATGATTGTTGCAGTGTTTGTGGAAGTTCTGCGTGCTGAACGTCTGGTGTTGCCGTGGACTCATTACGTGGGGTTACAATTAGTTGCTATTTATTGGATGTATTTAGTTTGTTCATTTTTGTCAGCTCTGATTGAAAAACAATAAATCATAGAAGCTGTTGGTAAAGGTCAGGGCTAGTATAGTTAAAGGATTAGTTCACTTTCAGATAAAATATTCCTGATAATGTACTCTCCCCCACGTCATCCAAGATGTTCATGTCTGTCTTTCTTCAGTGGAAAAGAAATGAAGGTTTTTGAGGAAAACATTCCAGGATGTTCCTCCATATAGTGTCTTCAATGGGGTCCAACGGGTCGAAGTCCAGATGTGAGTTTCAGTGCAGCTTCAAAGTCTCGACACGATCCAGCCGAGGAATAAGAGTCTCATCTAGACAAACCAGCGGACATTTAAAAAAAAATTTGAATTATATACTTTTTAACCACAAATTGCTCATCTTGTACCAACTCTGAGATGCGCCACACATTAACGTCATCAATGTCGCGCGTGTCATCGTTAAACACCCAGGATATGCACACGTAAGGACCATTTTAAACAATAAACTGACACAAATACATATACTGTAAATATGTCATTGAACAATAACTTTGAACGGTCTCCTACTCCTTATAAACACTGGGACGGTTCGTCCACCTACGTCATGCGTGACCTTTCCAACGCGATGCTCAGTCGCTCACACATTTTGTTTCCAAATTAAGCTGAATGTGTAAAAAGGCTCATTTTAACATGAGTTTCCGTTTCCACCTGTTCATGTGAACGCTGGGAGATTTACTGCTTACGGCTCTGTCCTCTCTCTCTCTCTCTCTCTCTGAATGAATGTGTGTGTCTGCGGATATGCGTGTGTGTGTGTGTGTGTGAGAGAGAGAGTCTGTGTGAGTGTGTGTGTGTGTGTGTGTGTGTGTGTATGTGAATCCATGTGTGTTAGTGTTTGTGCATGCATGCCTGTTTATTAAAGTGTGTGCTTGCAAGGGTGTGAGTGTGTGTGTGTGTGTGTGTGTGTGTGAGAGAGAGAGAGAGAGAGAGAGAGAGAGAGAGAGAGAGAGAGAGAGTGTGTGTGTGTGTGTGTGTGTGTGTGTGTGTGTGCGTGTGTGTGTGTTTGTGTGTGTGTGCATGCATGCCTGTGTGTAAGTGTGTACGTGCATGCGTGTGTGTGTGTGTGTGTGTGTGTGTGTGTGTGTGTGTGTGTGTGAGAGAGAGAGAGAGAGAGAGAGAGAGAGAGTGTGTGTGTGTGTGTGTGTGTGTGTGTGTGTGCGTGTGTGTGTGTTTGTGTGTGTGTGCATGCATGCCTGTGTGTAAGTGTGTACGTGCATGCGTGTGTGTGTGTGTGTGTGTGTGTGTGTGTGTGTGCTGCAGGTTTGGGACTCATGACTAACTCAGGTGTATATAAGTATGGCTGTTCAACAGAGTTATTGGGTTTCTTTGACAAATGAAATATAATAAGAAAAGAATATCCGCTGGATAGATGCTTGTGCTTGAGTTCTTGAAAGGTGTTTCCTTTTTTGTCCTGTGTGTGTGTGTGTGTGTGTGTGTGTGTGTGTGTGTGTGTGTGTGTGTGTGTGTGTGTGTGTGTGTGTGTGTGTGTGGAACAGCACTGCTTTGTTATGACTGCATTAGTCATGAGGACTCGAGCAGAGGAGCGAGCGGAAGAGATTTCCACATCTCTACAGGTACTGCAGGTCTCTCTCTCTCTCTCTCTCTCTCTCTCTCTCTCTCTCTCTCTCTCTCTCTCTCTCTCTCTCTCTCTCTCTCTCTCTCTCTCTCTCTCTCTCTCTGTCTTCATGGATTTATGACTGCATTAGCTTCATGGGAGTGTATTGATTGTGTTCTTCGCAGGGCAGAGTGGAAATTATTCTTATGGTTTCTCTTTCCTCTAAAAGGAATATTCTGGGTTAAATATAGAGCTTAAGCTTTATGGCACAGAATCTGATTACAGAGGAGATTCATTTCCCCATCCGTCAGATTATAAAAACTCAAAACCTCAAATACTTTCAGTGGAACTTGACAATACACACTTTTTTGTAAGTATAGTTTCATGGTGGTGGAAAAGCTGGAAATGCAATGGATTTTGAAAATGAGTAAAAGTCAATGATAAACTTAAACACACACACACACACACACACACACACACACACACGCAAACACATACAGACATAGGACCCTATTTTGACGATCTGAAACGCAAGTATCAAACGCGAAACGCAAGTAACTTTGTGGGTGGATCTCTGTTGCTATTATATCGGCGGGATAAATGACTCTCGCGCTCGACGCAAATCTAAAATGTGTTGGTGTGAAGTCGCTTCATTATTCATAGGTGTGGTTTGGGCGTAACGTGAAATAAACCAATCAGAGCGTCATCTCACATTCCCTTTAAGAGCAGGCGCGCTTGTTCCATGGCGGATTGCTATTATAACGGCGGATTTGCCAGGAGCGGTTCACAGCCGAGGAGACCGGCGTTCTCGTCAGGGCCGTAAAACACAGAGAAGTGACATTGGGGATGGAGAAACACACCCAGATTAGCTTCGGTTAAACAGGCGTATGATAATTTGGGTTAATGTGTAAGCTAGATTTATGCCTATTTTTTCACTACAATGATTTCCCTCGTGTGGAATATTTTTCCTTGTAATAATGTTTGGTTTTCTAAAAATGAGAACTGCTGCTTCTGTGTGTAGATGAGAGAAGCAAAGTGTGTGTGTGTTGTGCACACGCTACATTATGGCCAAGCATGCGCCCTTAAAATAGCATCTGAACGCGCCACTGACTTTAGACGAGGTTTCTCCTGGTCAGTGGCGGAATTGTTTTCTGAAACTGCAAAATGGCACCAGGGAACGTTTGCGCCGGAACACGCCTCCTCTTTTCCCTGAACCGCCCCCGGGAGCGCAAGTGCATTCCCTAGTTTACATGCGTCGGTGTACAAAGTCAATTGTGCTGGGTGCAAGATAGGGCTCACACACACACACATACACACACACACACACACACACACACACACACACACACACACACACAAACACTCGTACGCACGCACACACAAACATACACACACAAGCACACACACACATGAACACTTGCGCACACACACACACACACACACACACCCTTAACCATTGATTACAAGTGCCTGGAATAGTCCTGGAAATGTAACCTTACAATAATATGTTTAGCATCATCAAGAGACTATTTTAGATGTTCAGAAATGACATTGTAAATGCACTGATACACATACACGTATCTGATCTCAAAGGCTGTTGATTAAGCATAAGCTGCACTTAATGTGAAACATTCTTGTGTGTCATGCATTAATGTGTGATTAATCTAGATGTGTTTATCTGTAATAATCTGTTATTTCCTCCTGCGATGTGAATCATCTCCTCCTTTGAGAGGAAATCAGAGTAGTGTCAGTCAGACAGAAGCTTTCAGAGACTTTATTATTCCCCTCATGTCTTTGTCCCAGTTTTCCGACGTCTCACTCCGCCTCAGTGTGGAGGAAGACTTGCTTTAACTCTGTTTTCCGTCAGGAGCCAGATCCGCTCAGAGGAACCTCTCAATACTCCCAGAAAAATGTTCAAACGGAATCTTCAAGGCCCGTCTCGACGCCCGACCCCTGACCCCTGACCCCTGACCCCTGACCCCAGAGGTCAAAGGTCATCATGAGGTCATGACACGAGAGGAACGCTCATTAGGGTCTTTCCATAAATGGAGGCTTTTTGTCTCGGACGGTTGTGTGATTCTTATGAAGGTAAAACAGTAGCAAAACTCGAGAGCTTGCTAATTTGAATGTGAGAACTTGTAAAATTAATATTTGTATTTGTAAGTTGAAATTTATACTTGCAGCTCTGATGTGAAAAGCTGCATCCATCGATTTGCACACACAGACAATACTCAGAACACCTGTGTTTTGAATTCGAAGTTGCAGATTAATAGTTACAAATGTGTAAAGTGTCATTTACATAAACAAAATGACAGGCACAATTATGTACTACACATTTATCTTTGTGCTTTAGTTCAGTTTCGTTGTACAACCACAAGTCGGCACTCACAACCTCTCATATCTGGCAGTACAACTTCAAATCCTAGCGCTTTGACTTTTGCTACTCTTTTTGCGATATGCCTGTAGCAAAACTCACTCGTGCACTTGTAAATGCAGACTTGAGAGAGCAGAGTCGGGGGCGGGGCTGGGGTCGGAATGAAGTCATTTTATTGGTCGATGCCTCACCAATGAACAACGCCAGCCACAATGCAAACATTTGTATGCATATGTATCAGCTATTTTTTAAAACGCTTGGAAAATATTTTTTATGAAATATCATTAGTTTTACTGGAATAGTTTTACAGAATATGAACGCAACGCGTTTAACTGAGACAGTGGTATTAAAAGACCAAACAGGAAACACCATAAAGCATAGCCTATACAGAAAAAAATTGAGCACAGAATATGAACGCAACGCGTTTAATTGTACGTTTTCCTCGAAACCCAAGAAAACGCTTAATGAGGCTTAATGGACCAACAGTTATAAAATAAAAATTAAAAACAATAAAAAAAAACACATAATTTGTTACTTTATTAATAAAACATAGGCAGCAAGTTTATTTGCACTGAACACACATTTGCATATATATATATATATATATATATATATGAAGAGTTCAGATGCTCGTATATTTAAATTCAATAATTTCACTTAAATGGCAGTGAAGATTACCTATTAATTATCATTTAAGTGAAATTACTGAACTTAAATATACAAGCTTGATAAAAATGATCATTCTATAAGAAAATTTCAAATGGCATTTAGAGGCTTTTGCATCTGAACTCTTCATATATATATATATATATAGCCTATATATATATATATATATATATATATATATATATATATATATATATATATATATGTATATGTGCCAATTCCATTGCAATATGAAAATGCACCTAAATTATCTGATAAGAATGTAAAATGTATACCTTAATATGCAATGTAAGTCGCTTTGGAAAAATGTAAATGTTTTAAATATTCACCCTAGCCTAACTGTTGGACACACAAAAACAAACAAAACATAAATAAATTATATATATATATATACGTACGTGTGTGTGTGTGTGTCTTTTACAGTCTATGGTATATATACCATAGGGCATATATATATATGGCATACGTCATATGTTTTACGTCATATTCTGTGCTCATCTGCTTTTCTGTAGTATGCATTAGCATTGTGTCTACTGAGTTTGATAATTTCGTTTATTTATTTTAATATCAGTCTAATGCATTAAGCCATGTTAGTGTTTCAGTGCACGCGGGTTTCGTGACATCATCGAACTCCCATTTCATTGGCTAGGTGCCAACCAATAAAACGGCTCCTTTGACCCCCCCCTCCTCCCGCCCCCCTTTCCCTCTCACCGCCTCTGAGTTTCAAGTGCACAAGTTAGTTTTGCACCTGATATATCGCGAAAAGAGTAGCAAAAGTCAAGGCGCGAAATTTGAAATTGCAGTGACAGATTTGAGAAGCTGCAAGTGCCTAATTGAGGAAGTACCGCGAATGTGAACGTAAGATTAAACGCAAAATATATATTACAAGTTTGTGTCTGTCGTTGTAGTTCTGTGAATGGCATTTTACACATTTGTGTCTACTTGTCTGCAGCTTCAGATTCAGAATACAGGTTTGTGACTATTGTTTGCGAGTGCAAATTTCAACATTCAACTTCAGATTTTTATTTTACAGGTTTTCACATTGGAGCTGTGAGTGTAAATGTTCATGTACAAGTACGAATATTTATTGTACAAGTTCTCAAATTCACATTTACATGCTCTCGAGTTTTGCTACTGTTTTACCTTCATAGATTCTGGAGGCGTCAGTGTGTGTTGAAGAGTTTTACATCGGATTTGCATTTCGCTAGTTTTCATTATTACGTGAATAATGTAATATTCACCACTCATACACACACACACACACACACACACACACACACACACACACACACTACCATTTTGTTAATGCTGTTGTGACTCCCGGAGACGCCGAGCGAGCGCAGAACATACGAGTGCTGTAGTTATTACTCAGCGCTGCGGCTGATATACATTTCTTTCTCATCAATCTGTGTTCGGTCTGACGAAATGCACAACATTAAACCTGTGTGTGTGTGTGTGTGTGTGTGTGTGCTGCAGTGCGTTTGATTCACTGCAGTGCGTTCAGATCCTGATGTTTATGCACCGCCGGGGTTATTCATTAACGTGCGCTGTGTTATATTCACTCGTGTGTTTATCAGTGATGTGTGTTAGTGTCGATCACTGCAGGGTTGTGCACTTGTGTGTCTCCTAATTACTCACCTGGTTATCTGCTCACACACACACACACACACACACACACACACACACACACACACACACACACACATACATACACACACACACACACACATCAGCACAGCAGAGAGAGATTGATGAGTGCAAATACTATTGATGAGACGACACTTTAAAGAATGTGTGTGTGTGTGTGTGTGTGTGTGTGTGTGTGTGTGTGTGTGTGTGTGTGTGTGTGTGTGTGTGGCTGATTGTCTATGAAGATAAACCCACAAGGTGAAACCAAACTGCACACACAGTGTTTTCTGGAAAGCGTGTCTCGTTGTTACATATGGAAGGGCTTTGAAAACCGCAATACCTGCGATCTCAGAAGAAGAGCTTCTACTAGCTTCTGTTCTTCACCCTCGGGTGCTCTTCGGGTTCTGACCGCAAAATTGTAAGTTTTTATTTTATTTTTTTTACTTCAACGGAATGGTGCGAAACTTGGTAAAGGTTTTGGCACTTGCTTGTGTGCGCATAGGAAATTAATGTGAGACGAATCTCCTCTAGTGGAAGCGTTTGAAAATGTAATTTTCAGATCTATGCTCAATAGTGAATAAATGGATTATAAATACAGCGTAAATATAATGTAGTACCATAAAATCCCCTAAAAATACAAAATATTTCATAAAAACATTAAAACATTATCGAACTAAAATATAGTACAATAATTTCATTGAAAAAATAAAAAATCTGTCATTTTTGACCGACACGCAAAGAGCACCAGTTTCATCAGGCGCTTCACAACCTTTCAGGGTTGATCATCATGTGATCATTTTATCCATTTAGTTTTAACTAATTTGAATTGATTAACTTTATATTTTATGAATTAAACAGCCCATAAACATTCTTTATCACGAGAATTTTTCGTGTATATATATATATTTTTAAATAACCTATGAAAGTAAATAAACATGAAAGTATTATGCAATCATTTAAGACATTTGTCCTTATATAGAGCCATTTTGGCATAAAGCGTTATGTAATTCAGAATCCCTGGAGTTCTGTATGAAACACCATTTATTCTACGAGTGCTCTGTCATGATAGAACAGACAGGAAACAGTTTGCAGGTGCTCAAAAACGTTTAATATCTCAAATGGTCAGAAAACAGTTCAGGAACAAAGAAGGGCGGCGACTCAGGCTCGTGCAGGGACTTAAGATGGTCTGTGGTGCTCTGGTGCTGTGATGTGCAGAATCCCGATCCCGGTGAAGTGCGGTGTATCCAAAGACAAGGAACAGGACGGCAAGAAGACAAGGCAGGCGAAACACAGACACGGCAACTTCACAGGACGGCGACTTCACAGGAACACGGAACAGCAACACAGGACCTCAACAAACAATCCGACACTGGAACAGATAATGGTGTGAGTATATGTAGGCAATGGGAATGAACAGCAGCTGTGACCAGTGATTGAGATGATGATGATCAGCTGGAGCGCTGACAGACACGTGAGCGGGACAACGCCCACTCACACACACAACAACAATGACACGAGACAAGAAGGAAACAATGCATTCAACAACCGTGACAGTACCCCCTCCTCTAGGAACGCCTCACGGCGTTCCCAGACTCCCTTACCTGTCGATTGTAATCATCGATAAGAGAGTGATCCAGGATGTCACGAGCCGGAACCCAACTTCTCTCCTCCGGACCGTAACCTTCCCAGTCCACCAGGTACTGGAATCCGCGTCCCCTCCGCCTAGAGTCCATAATGCGACGGACCGAATAGGATGGTTCCCCATCTACGAGTCGCGGCGGTGGGGGAACCGGGACAGGCGGATTAATGCGGGAAAAAAAAACGGGTTTAATTTTGGACACATGGAATACCGGATGAATTCTCCTGTACACTGGAGGGAGGTTGAGGCGGACTGCCACCGGACTAACAATTTTGGTGACAGAAAACGGGCCAATGAATTTAGGAGCCAGTTTATTGGATACGGAGCGGAGCGGAATGTTCTTAGTAGAAAGCCACACTTTGGAACCGACGACATATACGGGAGGCCTAGACCGGTGGCGATCGGCTTTGGCCTTGG
This sequence comes from Squalius cephalus, assembly GCA_022829025.1. Taxonomy (NCBI): domain Eukaryota; kingdom Metazoa; phylum Chordata; class Actinopteri; order Cypriniformes; family Leuciscidae; genus Squalius; species Squalius cephalus. The sequence goes on from CM040798.1 coordinate 1,540,340, forward strand.
TGCGCGCCCGCATACGGAGGAGAGTCTCACGGGCTCTTGTCCATGTGCGGTGACACCTCTGGACGAAGGCGTGAGCGGAGGGGACCGCGACTTCGGATTCCAGACTAGAAAAGACCGGTGGCTGGTATCCTATACTACACTCAAAAGGAGATAGGCCCGTAGCTGACACTGGCAACGAATTGTGGGCGTACTCCACCATAGGCAGTTGCTGACTCCAGGAGGAAGGATTCCTGGCAGCCGTACATCGCAAGGTTCTCTCCAGATCTTGGTTGGCTCTCTCAGTTTGACCATTGCTCTGAGGGTGAAACCCGGAAGACAGACTGACCGTCGCCCCCAGTAACTTACAAAACTCTCGCCAAAATTTGGACACAAATTGGGGACCCCTGTCGGAAACCACGTCTGTCGGGAGGCCATGTAACCGAAAGACGTGATTAACGACTGCAACCGCTGTCTCCTTGGCTGAGGGTAATTTGGGCAAGGGAACAAAGTGGGCTGCCTTCGAGAATCGGTCCACCACGGTTAAAACTACCGTGTTACCCTGGGAGGGTGGGAGGGCGGTAACAAAATCTAGAGCGATATGGGACCAGGGTCTCGAAGGCACCGACAGCGGTTGGAGTAACCCATCTGGGGGTCGATTGGAAGACTTACCAATAGCACAAACTGAGCAAGCCAAAACAAAATCGTGAACGTCGCGAGCCATAAGCGGCCACCAGAATCGTTGTCTGACCAAATAGAGGGTGCGAGTAACTCCTGGATGACAGGCTAGACTAGAACAATGGCCCCATCGAATAACGTCTGGACGTAGTTCCTCCGACACAAATAAGCGGTTCGGTGGGCACCGGATCGGAGGCGTTACCCCTTCTAGAGCCTTCTTGACTCTCGATTCGACCTCCCAAGTGAGCGTAGAGATAATTAGGGTCTCAGGAAAAATACGCTCGGGAGTAGGTGCGTGTTCGGATCGATCAAAAATACGGGACAAAGAATCGGGTTTGATGTTTTTGGAACCCGGACGATACGAGAGGGTAAAATCAAATCGGCCGAAAAAAAGTGCCCACCGCGCCTGCCTGGAGTTCAACCTTTTAGCGGATCTAATGTACTCCAGATTCTTATGATCCGTCCAGACGATAAAGGGTACCCCGGACCCTTCTAACCAATGACGCCATTCTTCCAAGGCTAACTTGACCGCCAACAACTCCCTGTTGCCAATGTCGTAATTTTGTTCAGCTGGTGATAAGCGATGGGATAAAAACGCGCATGGATGCATCTTGTTGTCTGAAGGTGAGCGTTGGGAAAGAACTGCGCCTACCCCCACCTCTGACGCGTCGACCTCCACCACAAACTGACGTGAGGAATCAGGGGCGATTAAGATGGGAGCCGAAACGAAGCGGCTCTTGAGGTTGGTAAAAGCAGTCTCGGCTGCTTCCGACCACCTGAACGCAGTTCTGGGAGAGGTCAAGGCAGTCAGAGGTGCGGCTAGTTGGCTAAAGTTGCGAATAAAACGCCGGTAGAAATTGGCGAACCCCAGAAACCTCTGTAGGGCCTTACGGGAATCTGGGTTTGGCCACTCTACCACAGCCTTAACCTTGTCAGGATCCATACGCATACCCTCAGCCGACACGATGTGTCCTAAGAAAGGGACCGACTGTGCATGAAAAGCGCATTTCTCCGCCTTGACAAAAAGCCCATTCTCTAGCAACCTTTGGAGAACTCGTCGGACGTGCTGCACGTGTTCCTGGAGAGACGAGGAAAAAATCAGAATGTCATCCAGGTAAACATAAATAAACTGATCGATCATGTCTCGCAGCACGTCATTGACGAGTGCTTGGAAGACTGCGGGACTGTTGGACAAACCGAAAGGCATGACCAAGTATTCAAAGTGCCCCCTAGGGGTGTTGAAGGCAGTCTTCCACTCATCCCCCTTCCTGATACGAACCAAATGATAAGCATTACGTAAGTCCAGTTTTGTGAAGATGGATGCTCCCTGCAACCTCTCGAAGGCTGAAGACATCAACGGCAAAGGATAAGTATTCTTTACCGTGATGTTGTTCAACCCCCGGTAATCAATACAAGGTCGCAGCGATCCATCCTTCTTCCCCACAAAAAAGAACCCCGCCCCCGCTGGAGATGAGGAAGGTTGGATGAACCCGGATGCTAGAGAATCAGAAATATATTTCTCCATAGCCTCCCTCTCCGGAACCGAGAGTGAATAAATCTTGCCTTTAGGCGGAGACTTACCTGACAGTAAATCTATAGCACAGTCGTAGGGACGGTGCGGAGGAAGAGAAGCAGCCCTTGACTTACTGAACACTTCCCTCAGGTCACGGTACTCCGCGGGCACGTTTGATAAATCCACTGCTTCCTCCTGCAATACAGGAACAGAGACAACAGAACAGGCAGACACAAGACAAGAACTATGACATTCAGTGCTCCAGGCTGATATGGTTCTTTGTTTCCAGTCAATGCGGGGGTTGTGTTTCTTGAGCCAGGGGTGACCCAATACAATGGGGGTGTGATGGGAGTCCGTGATGTAGAATGATATTGTCTCTGCGTGATTTCCTGAGATGATGAGTGTAATGTTCTCGGTGGCCTGGGAGATGGTGGGTAGTGACTGTCCATTGAGTGCATGTACGGTGATGCTCTGGGGGAGTGTTCTGAGTGGGATTTGAAGCTGAAGTGCAAAGGTGCGATCCATAAAATTACCTTCTGCCCCGGAGTCCACCAGTGCGGTGCAGTGATGATCGTGGACAGACCATCTAAGTCTCCCCGGGAGGATGGTGGATGTAGATGAGGACTTTTCGGCGGAGATCCCACCCGATAGTAGCCTCATACTTACTATCGGGCTTGACCTTTTACCGGGCAGTTGTTGGCAAAGTGTCCTGCTCCCCCGCAGTACAGGCAAAGGCCAAGGGATCTCCGCCTCTCCCTCTCCTCCCGGGAAAGCCGAGCTCGACCCACCTGCATGGGCTCGGGATCGGAGGGACCGACCGCGTCCATGCCGCTGGATCGCTGATGTTCCACCCCCCCACGAGGCAGGCTGGGTGGAGCGCGTGGTCCGACCCGGGCTAGTCGAGCGTCCACCCTCAGAGCCAGATCGATCAGTCCATTCAGTGAGGGGGGTAGATCCAGGGCGTAGATCTCCCTCTGGACGCGGTCAGCCAGCCCATGCAGGAACCTATCCCACTGCGCTTCCTCGTTCCAGCGACACTCGGCCGCCAGGGTCTTAAACTCTATGGCATAATCAGATACCGAACGCTCTTGCTGGCGTAGCTCTGATAAGACCCTGGCAGCCTCTCTCCCCGCGACCGCGCGGTCAAAAACTCTCCTCATCTCCGAGGAGAGCTCCTGGAACGAGGAACAGCATGGTTCTTGATTTTCCCACACCGCCGTCCCCCATAGTGCCGCTCTCCCAGTCAATAATGTGAGAACGAAGGCCACCTTCGTCTCTTCCCTCTCAAATGTCCGTGGCTGGAGAGCAAAGTGCATGCTGCATCGAGTCAAAAACGGCCGGCAAAAGTTAGGCTCACCAGAATAGGGCTCAGGCGTAGGAAGGCGTGGCTCCGACTGGGAGGCGGTCATCGGTGGTGTGGGAGGGACGGGCGGTGCGGCTGGCGCAGCGGGAGGTTGCAGCTGTTGAAAACGCTGGGTCAGCTCGGACACCTGCGTGACGAGAGCCTGAATCGCGCGCGCCGCATCCCCTTGCTGACGGTCTTGGGCGTCCATCCTTTGAATACTTGCACGAACAAAGTCATCCATTGTAGCTGCGGCGCCACCTGCTGCTTCCATCAACTGGTCGGATTGTTCTGTCATGATAGAACAGACAGGAAACAGTTTGCAGGTGCTCAAAAACGTTTAATATCTCAAATGGTCAGAAAACAGTTCAGGAACAAAGAAGGGCGGCGACTCAGGCTCGTGCAGGGACTTAAGATGGTCTGTGGTGCTCTGGTGCTGTGATGTGCAGAATCCCGATCCCGGTGAAGTGCGGTGTATCCAAAGACAAGGAACAGGACGGCAAGAAGACAAGGCAGGCGAAACACAGACACGGCAACTTCACAGGACGGCGACTTCACAGGAACACGGAACAGCAACACAGGACCTCAACAAACAATCCGACACTGGAACAGATAATGGTGTGAGTATATGTAGGCAATGGGAATGAACAGCAGCTGTGACCAGTGATTGAGATGATGATGATCAGCTGGAGCGCTGACAGACACGTGAGCGGGACAACGCCCACTCACACACACAACAACAATGACACGAGACAAGAAGGAAACAATGCATTCAACAACCGTGACATGCTCAAATACAGTGAGTGTTGACAAAAGATGACTTTTATTTACATTCATCCTCAAATTACAAACGAGGAACATACTGTAAGCATTTGTCAAAAGACCCACAATATTTGTAATATACAACACCAGGTTTATTAGACAACTTGATTTGGAATCAAACTAGACAAGAGGAGAAATGCATTTTTTGTTTTTATCTCAACCCACTTTTTAAAATATAAAGTCTGCTTTTTATTTTCATACGTAAAAAAATCAAAACCAAAATAAGTGATTATGTCTTTAAGTGAACATTTATTTAGTAAAATGTCGTCAGTGAATGTTTTTCTGCACACTACTATTAATTACTCTTTTGGAAGTCGTTTTGGATAAATGTAAAGTAAAAAAGGTCCAATTCTGTAACTTCACTTTTCTTTTCGACATTTTCTTCCTTCTAATATTGTCTGCGAACACCCGATCAGACAGCAACTGGATCTAAACCAGATATCACACACACACACGCACACACACACACACACACACACACACACACACACACACACACACACACACACACACACCGATCAGCTTACTGTCAAAACTGCGGATCACATGACCTGATGTGAATATGTAACACAGTCAGTTTGCTGTGTCTGTGAATATAACCATATACATAAGCGCTGTTTAGTGTGTAAACGCAGACAAGGACTGTATTCTGTGCTCGCGATCTGTCACATTATTAAATACAGTAAATATATGCAATTTTGTCAGTCTCAAACGCCTCAGTCTCACACACTCCTGATGTCTGACGCTGACCTCCGTCTGATTCTCATGCTGCTGCTGTGGTGTGATAACAGTCTTCTGTCATGAATCACACAAACACACACACACACACACACACACACACACACACACACACACACACACACACACAACCTCATGGTTCTTTCTTGGAGCTCAAAGGTGCCACTTCAGAGACAGAAATGCCAAAGGGCTTATCTTCTCTCTCTCTCTCTCTCTCTCTCTCTCTCTCTCTCTCTCTCTCTCTCTCTCTCTCTCTCTCTCTCTCTCTCTCTCACACACACACACACACACACACACACACACACACACACACACACACACACACACGCACGCACACACACACACACACACACACACACACACATACACACCTGTGGCCAGATTCATGACACATTCTTAAGAAAAAAAATAACTATTTATGAATCAAGTTGTATATATTTTATTCCCAAAAATGTTTATCTTTTCTTAGGATGGTTCTTAAAGTCACCATGAAATCAAAATTGTCAATTCCTATATTTTTTATTAAATATTGCAGTGTTTATTGTAAATGATTTATCGGTGCACATGATTATTGTGTTAATAATCTTGAATCAGAATAACAGCAGCATCTCTTCTCTTCTCTGATGACGAGGGCGGGGCAACCTGTCACTCACATGAGATCAGCCAATAGCAAACCACAACCAGCCAACCAGCCAATCAATTCCCCACAGACACAATCAAGCCCCGCCCACATTTTTTCTCTTTTTCACATTTTATCTGACTCCATTTTATATCTGACTCCATTTTATCACGACCTTGAATTTAGGTTAGATCCAATTGGTTATTGGTCAATTATATAATAGTTTATCAATACATTTAATTGTTGTATTTAACTCTTTACTTATATTTTACCCATTCATATTAGGAAGCTGTGTCGCTCAGAGGTCCTCACGCCTTGTTTAATGCGGGTCTCACGATCACAAGCTCTCCAGCTTCGGTCACTAAACAGAGGTAATGGCTATGTACCTGAGATCGGTCGCATTCACGCTTACACAATCAAAGATACTTTGATATATTCCCTGCGATTGCATACACTTGAATTTAACGTAACGTTTACTTCAGTAGAGGTATGGCCACTACTACAGATATAAGCTGACCAACATTACTCCTCTTATAATAGCTTTGGATTGGCCATGCTGTGGTTTTCCTAACTTATCTAAAGAAACATTACATTAAACAGAAGTAAGACACACCCAGATTTAGGTTGGTCAAGCAGCATTGGCTGTTCTAAACGGAAATTCACTTCTTGTCTTTGCAAACCCAGTACACTTGAATTAGAGCCAAATATTATTTGTTATTTGTTATTATTATTTTTAATCTACTTGGAAAAAAATTGGGAATAAAATCAAATGTAACAATTTACTAGGTCAGGTAAATGTATCATGCCAATTTCATAATCAGTTCAAAGATAATCAATACAATGACATCAAATGCTCAGAGATAAAGAGTAAAAGATGAAGGTTAAACCCGACATTAATACAAAATACATGATGCTGAAGTCTTTGAGGTCCTTCAACATTATGGGCTGATCTGAGGTACAGAATCGCCACGAGCCTCTTGTTGCGTTTCTTTATATAGACAGAAACTTCTTTCACATGGAAACATTTGCTAACGATGTGAATTTGCATTCAGCATTTACACCTTTTGGGAGCCAGATGCCATTTGCCTGGAAGACACACCCTCCTCTGTGTGCGAGTTATCTCTAAACTCTTAAGAACTTTATTACCTTTTGCCTTACTTCTTTGGGAATGAGACACCAGTCGTACTGAGACATTTCAAATGATACCAAACATGTAACACAGTATGCTAATTATTCACATTAAACCATATAGATGTTTGGGTGAATATCTGGTGATCTCAGCGTGAGAGAGAGCATGGGCGAGGTGATCGACTCGGGGATGCTGGCTTCTCAAGAGAGAGTCAAATGTTAATTTCGAGAAAGGTCCTTTGTCTTCTCTGGGAGTGGTCGTTCCTCAACCAGACTGTCTGGCATTTTCTGATTTCTCTATTCTGACAAGACCAAAGAAAAGACAACTGAGCTGAGATAAGCATGGCTTTATCCAGTAGCAATACTGGGAAAAAACGGACAAACGGCACAACAGGGAAGAAAAGATGACAGCAACTTCCCTTTCATGTCGACTTTAAGAAGATTTCAGTGAATCTGTATCTCTCCTATCAGACGTATCCAGCAGTGTGAAGAAATCTGCTCCCGCTCACACACTAACTGAACATTTATCATCTTATTTATCACAGATGGCAGCGCTGAAATGCCACAGAAACTGCGGTGAGCTTTTCAAAAAGGTGCTTGACTTTTCTAATTGCACCCGAGGCGTAGGCAACACACTTTACCGCATTTCCACAGCTATACATACTGTATAATTACCGCACACCCCCAAGCTTTAAATATGCATACAATTTGCCAGCAGTGCTAACCAGAAGCCGATCGAGAGACTCTTTACGAAGTCGCTTTTGGCTTGAAGTGAGTCTTAAAGACTGATTCCTGTAGAGGATTGAGGATGTTATTGAGTCAGTGTATCATCTACTCTGAGGCTTGATGATGTTTCTGAGAGATTTAGACACTGTCAGATATTATTAACGCTAACTTGTGTCGTCTAAACGCTCCAGTACATCGGGCCCTGAGAGTTTAATATTTCATATTGGATTTGTCTTATCGTGGAATCTGTTCATCCCGCCTGAAGCTGATCGTGTCTAAATGGCCTTTCTTCTGTCTTGATGCCTTAATTAGGTCTGATGATGAAAGTGTGAAATGAAATCAATCCGTTGTGCTGTTTTACAGGGGAACCGACCCGACAGCGTCTCGGCTGGAACATGAGATAAACCCTGAGTTCTGCCCAGGGGGATTGTGGGAAATTGAGGCCGTTTTTTTGCACACTGTTCCCCCAATTTTGGTGGCGGTTCAAGGAAAGGACAGGGAATACACACTCACTGTGTGTTACACACACACACACACATCAACTCAGAGCCGTGGCAGACTGTGAGCTCAGCCAAAGTTCAAAGCTGTCGCTGACTGTGTGTGTGTGTGTGTGTGAATATTAATCTTAGGCTGGTGCTTGTAATATTGCAACACTTGTCAGTGTTTACTATGTGCCCCGGTCCACGACTGCTGCTATGTGTGTGTGTGTGTGTGTGTGTGTGTGTGTGTGTGTGTGTGTGTGTGTGAGTGTGTGAGTGAGTGTGTCCGTGCGTGTGTGTGTGTGTGTCAGTGTGTGTGTGTGTGTGTGTGTGTGTGTGTGTGTGTGAATATTAATCTGAGGCTGGTGCATGTAATATTGCAGCACTTGTATTAAATTGGCTATTATTTGGTGACAGCGGGTTGCTTGAGAAACTCAATCGTTGTAATTTGGTAAAATGAGCTGTGAGAGAGCGTGTAGAAGTGTGTCTATCAAAGGAGCAGTGTGTAATCGGTGTTGTAATTGGTATTGTTGCTCCTTTGCGATCATAAAAATCATTTATTTTTGAGACTAACGGCAAATGGGATTGATGTTCTCGAGTCCTCATGATCCCGCTGTTCCTGCTTCACCTTTCTGATGTTTTTTTTTTTACTTCTTCAAAACTCAGATTTCTGTTTGTCTCTAAAATAAATAAATAAAATAATAAATATAAATTAAAGGGTTTTTATTTGGGCTGCTGATTTAACTTGTTTATTTAATTAAAGGGGAGGTATAATGCCCTTTTCACAAGATGTAAAATAAGTCTCTGATGTCCCCAGAGTGTGTGTGTGAAGTTTTAGCTCAAAATACCCCACAGATATTTATATACAGCATGTTAAAGTTGTCACTTTTAGAGGGTGAACAAAAATGCACCGTTTTGTGTCTGTCCCTTTAAATGCAAATGAGCTGCTGCTCCCGGCACAGGGGGCGGAGCTTCAAGAGTTTGCTCTCAGACACACACGCACTGAAAATGTCAAAAACTTGTAGCCTTTTATGTTCAAACCGGAGTCAGACAATGATGGAGAGACTCGAGAAGAAGTGACAACATGTAGAAGCAACAGGACATTTCTGAATGGTTAGTTGATGAGTTTATGAAGCTGATGTGTAGTTATCTTCTAGTCATTGATTAGCATATTCTGTCTTGATAATCTATAAATCGTGTTCAGGGGGCGGGGTTTATGTAAATTCTAGGGTTGGTGATGTCACTAACCCGTGAGGAATGTGGTGTAGTCTCTACCAGCCGTTTGTTGTAGTCCTTAAAAAGTGATTTCTGTGAAATCAAATATCTCCCTTTGCTTTGAACTTTGAGCGCTGTAACTTTGCAGATGTTGTTTATGATCAAACAGCAACATTACACACTAACTAAAGTTAGAAAAGTCAAATCATAATCAACCACCCCTTTAAAGTCCCCCTGTAGTCAATACCTCACTATATAGTCTCGGCTCAGTTCATTTTGAGTTTTGACACACAGTACAAGCCAAAATTGTTGCCAGACCTCCTGAAATGAGCAAAGTGTAAAAACACCCAGAAATGAAGACAAAACATCCCACTCCTCCTCCTCTAGCGCTCCTGTTTACCAACACAGTCATTTAGCATGAGGGATTTTGCCAAGGCTGTAAAACGCAATAATCCTCACAATATGCTGCATTACCTCAGGGCCGAGCGCTTTTCAAAAGACGCCAGCAAATGCTTTCTGGCTTAACGCAAGAAGCATTACAGCCTGTTAACTGAGTTCAGCTTCAGCTGAGATGCACAATTCATCTTATCTGGGTGTCAGCGAAAGTGTGTGACCTGGGAGAATTCACTTCTCACACAGGGACGCGAGACGGAGCTTCCCTCTCCCAAAACAATTACACACTAATCTGCAGCAGCGAATGAGAATTAGCTCTTTAATCAGGCTTCTGGCAGGCCTTCACTTCACCCGCCGTGAGGAAGTTATTATATTATCTGTCAGAGTGACTGACCTCGCGTTCACTCGCTGGATCGGGACAATTCAGCAGAAACCAGCGGATAATGGCGGCTCTGTCAACTGACATCATATCACGCCGTTGGTGAACAATGCTAATCGTTCTCAGAAGAGCGTTATTCTGCTGGCTCGAGATCCTCGTCTATTATCCTTTATCTGTCTTTAGTGTGTAATGTTGCTGTTTGAGAATGAAAAAGGTTTCAAAGTCCCTCCAGCGGGAGTTATTCTCTATGTTAGGGATGCACCGATATGAAAATTTTGGTCGTTACCGATAACCGATAATTCTTTGTATTTGAAAGGCGATAACCGATATATTGGCCGATAAATCTAAATCTAGGTTTTTTTTATCATTTTTGAGAGCCTGATTAAAAATCAAAAGTCTCACCATTAAAAGCCATGACCTAAACACACAATTATAATGATGTTCTCATTATAATTTTATGTAGCCGATATGACAGACTTGTGCTGCACTAAACCTTATTTTCCTTTTTTCAAGGGATTTCAATCATATTTCAAGCAAATCAAAACCATCACAGTGAACAGTGCGCATCTGAAGTGTCTCAGCTGAGGGAAATAATCCATTTTATATCGACCAAAATTTCTTACCGTGCCGATAATGATAACATTAAAAAAACGATAACATATATCGGCCGATACCGATATGGTGGCTGTTTCCCAAAACCATATTGTCGCATATTGGTCGTTCAACCACGTTGGTTTAATGATATCACGAAATTGGTGGAGTAATAACTTCTTTTAATGAATGTTTTGAGATCAAATTAATGCTAGATGTTTTGCTATAAATTACGCACATTGTATATTATTTTGCTCAAGATCAGGATTTATTGAGTCCACATGTCATGCAAACAAGAAACTCTTCTTCTAACTACAGGTGGAGATCTGTCGTTCACACACACAACTCTGCGATGCTGTTTGCGAATGTTCATTGGAACGATGGTTTCGGGAAACACCGACTCGTTGAATGATGATAACGACGGAACTTGCGAACATAGTTGGCTAACGATGCCTTCGGGAAAGCGTTACTGACAGACTGGGAAGAGAGGAGCCGCAACAATGGAGAATATGAGGAAAATAATCAACATTCAAGCAGGAAAACCTGTTCTAGTAGAGCCTGAAACAACATCAAGCATTATAGGTCCTCCTCAATGTTTTATTTCTCTCTCCTAGAAGTTGATTAAATGATTCCCCTCTGGAGTCAAAGACAAGGTCGAGTTCATAACCGAGAGCTTGAGTCCGTTTATCGTCTTGTAAAGCCTGACAGGCGGTCAACAAACAGCCAGCTTTATTTTGGATGCGCTGGCAGTTTCAGTCGTTCGCCTGTCAAGTGCTGAGAGCAGCCGATGCCAAGAGAATCACAAGTGTGTTTGCTCTGAGTTTCAGCCGTGCATTCGCATCTGTTCGCAACGGAGCCGTTCTGTGTGTGTCTGGTGTTTGTTTGGGATTGTGTGTCTGTTTCTGTCAGCGCACCGACAGGGACAAGATGCATGGAAAGCAAAATGAAGGGATTTGTTCCTTGTTTTATTAATAAAGAGATGCAGCTCGGGGCTTAAGTGACAGCGACGTCTCATTTCTTCCACATCAAACTCCCGGCGCGCATCAACTCACTCTGTCGTGTTTTTAATTAACTGGAGCATGAAGTTAATTCATGCACAGAACTGGTCACTGTGAAGAGTCAAGATGCAGAGAAACTGCACTAAGAAACTCTGGCAAATGTTGCAAATGATTTCATATACGGTTTTTGTCTCCTAAAAGAAAGAAGTGATTCTGAACTGAAACGAGTCGTCAGTGATTCAGTCTCACTCCTGCTGTAGGTTTGTAACTCATTTGCATAATGCCAGCCTGTGGTCCTGATTGGCTGAGCAGTGTCTCTTAGCTCCGCCCTCAAACACTGTAGTTTATCTGAGACTGGAAGAGTTTGGCTCGTGTTGTTCGTGTCGAGAAGACGCTGTTTTCTGCTGACAAAGCAAATCCACTTTGATGAGATTGATACGGTAAAACCCACGCCATCGTTACTGTTCGTATCACTGTGATCAAGAGCTGAGATTCAGATATGCTAATGAGTGTTTGCTCTCTGACCAATCAGAGCAGAGCAGCTCTCAGAGAGGCGGGGCTTAGAGAGACTGAATCCTCGATGGAAGCGTTTCAGACACTGAGAGGAAAGAGCTGAATATTATGAGAATATTTTTGTTTTTTGGCCTTGAATGCATGTAAACCTGTTGCAGGAGACCTTTAAAACAATATTAAGAACCTTTAATATAGCATAATGGGGGCACTTTAATTACTTGGTATGACATATGTAGCTCTATTCATGCGCTCTCTGTTATGATATGGATCCGCTTCTCCTGTAAACGAGTGGGACGTTCCCGGGAATAGATTTGCTGTCACTGGATGGCTGCACTTGGGCAAGATTACGTCCAGGAAAGATGCATTAATAGAGAGAGAAAGAGAAAAGTGCATTTGCTTTACACCGTTTATTGTCTTTGAATAACACACTAGACAAGATCTGACACGTCTGTAATGAACGCAGCGTATGGAGATGCTACTGTGTGTGTGTGCGTGTGTGTGTGTTCTTATTAAGGAGCCGTATAATAAGGAAATATAATAATTTGAATCCCACAAAGACTTCTGTCTTTACTAGGAGTCAAATCTGTTCACCTCACTCTCTGAGCATTTATCAGTGTTTTATTAGTTAACCTTTTAAATCTGTTGTTTTAGAAATGGAACAGTTTATTAAACCTTTAGGCAAACAATAATAATTTTGCATTTGTGTTGATTACTCATATTTTATGGCTTATGTAGTCTGAAATAGTGAAAATATGAAGGAAAAAAACAGCTCGATTTCATCCAGAGGCCAAAACTGAGCAAAAATATGCATTCTGGTGCAGATGCTGATATTTATATGGACACAAATAAATGAAATTCTGATGCTTGTAAAATAAATCACTGAGCTCTTTATAACAGTACAGCAGATATTGACATAAAATGCATATAAATATCAGTTACTCTATATATAACTCAATATCTGCCAATAATATAAGATGATATTTAAATGCTTAGTTTTATAATCAAAGCTTTAGTTTTCAAACGTAAAATGCAATGCAATACAATGATTAAGAGATGAACAAATAAACCTTCCTCAAAAGCCTGATGATCATATTTGATATTATTAGTCCAGTAAGTGTTCATCTTGAAATATTATTAACAATATAAAAGTTATTCTGACGTTTACTTAATTTACTAAAAGGCTTTTACTTGCTACAGAAACCAAGAAGGCATGCAGTAGATTGTGTGCGGCAGGTTTTTCAGCAAACTTTTGATCATTTATAGGCCTATAAATCCATGTATGTAATATGATGCAGCAGGTTTGTGTGTGTGTGTGTAGCGGAGACCTGAACACACTGCATTGCTGTTTGTTTCCTTTCCTGTTTCCGTTTCCAAGTCTGTGTCTGTTTTCCCTGCTGACCTGATCCTGCTTCACTGACGCTCCTCTCCTCTTTCTCCTCTTTCTCCTCTTTTCTCCTCTTTCTCCTCTGTTCCTCTGTTCCTCTGGCTCTCTGCAGTGGAGATTAAGGTGATAAAGGACCTGCCGTGGCCTCCTCCGGTCGGGCAGCTCAACACCAGTCCTCCTGTAATGGAGTTGGTGGAGTCTCCATCCTCTCCGGGTCTCAGAGATACAGCGAACGCCTGTGACCAGCACACGAACGGTGGGTCCGACCTCGACCCTTGACCCCCGACACGCTCATTATCACTGTCCTTCACGAGACACACACGGAGACACTGGATTTCTGAGGTTCAGAAGAGATCTTAATGTCTCAAGCTTTATATCTCATAATTGATCTTTTATTTCACTGAAATTTGACTTTATGGGCCTTTTTAATGGACACCCTGCAGCCAAGACCATGGTGTAAACAGTAATAAACAATGATGTCGATTTCCTCAAAGTAGTGAGAACGACAGACGACCTGCATTAGACACAGTTATAGGTAATCGTGGCCCACCGCTGATCAGCAGAAGTATTTCAGTAAGACAGTGATAACGGGAGTTAGCCAGTTAGCAGGAGACCTACACAAGATAAAACTCAAAACTAAGTATTTTGAACACCATTTTTCAAGAGCAAGCGGTTTGTGAATCCTGCATTGAACTCTGAGATTTGAGAAGTCGTCGTCAGTGAAATAAAGGGAACACAGCAAAAGTTTAGGATTATACTTCTGTGATGCCGTGGTAAAGATGAACTTTAACCTCTGATTCTCCACATGCTCGTCCTTGGGCAGTGAAAACACTGGGTTTACCTTCACATTGTAGAGTACGGGGTCTCCTGGACATGATGCTGTCCAGTGTCCACAGGAATCAGCTGCAGGTTTGAGGTTCGAGTTCTCCCTGGAGTCTGCACGCGCAATATGCTAATGTTTCGTCTTAACGTCACAGCGGATTATGACTCGTTTGAAAAAAGATTTGTTTCAGAGTCGACTCTTACTTTTGAAAGACAATAACTTTATATACGGTGCACTTTCAGATATATATAAATTACATTTTTATGGCTTTTCCAATTGTTTCTGAGTACTGGATTGCATTTGTAAAAGCATTTAGCATTTTTACACTTTTTAGAGCAAAAGTAACCCAAAAATTAGGAGTTCTACAGTCCTAGAAATCAACATTTCATTTCCATGATCATGAGATCTCTGAAGACATTCAACAACCAAAGACAGTCTCAAAAACACGCTTTGAAATCGCTGGTGTTTCTGACGTCACAAACTACCTTGTAACCAATCAGATCAACGTGTGATCGTCAACCAGTGGATCTCTGAGCTGAGTGAGTGAGTGGAGGCGGGGCTCATTTGCATATTTATACAACCGCGTATACTAAATGAGGCAAGGGTGTCGAGTTACATTCAAGATATTTTAAGGCATGAAGAAGGAAAAAAACTTTTAAATATGTAATTTTGATGATCAAAGTATGTAATTGATGATACAATTATTGACTACAGGGGGACTTTAAGTTATTATTATTATTATAACCTTTATTTGACCAGGAAAGAAGCACATTGAGATTAAGAATCTCTTTTACAAGAGCGTCCTGGCCAAGACTGACAGACACAGCACAAAGTATTATTTAAATAATAGTATATATATACAGTGGTGGCCAAAATTATTAGAACACCTGACAGATCTGAAAATATAGATTTTTTTTGGCCTCCAAACCATTAATCATGAAACTTGCAGATGGTTGCTCTGAGCACAACAAATATCAGATGAAGTGAGTCGTACTGTTTTTATCCACTTTTAGCGTTTATTATGTCCACTAGGGGTGTAACGATATTCGAACCGAACCGAAAAACCGCGATACACCACCAACGATACGAATCGCGATACTCTCATGGTGTACCGAACACGCCCGCCCCACCCCCATTGGACCTCATGTCTTATGTGTACACAACGAATACAGCGTTGTTGCCTAACCACCATTAACCACATTTAATCGCAATAAGCTCAGTGTTTTGTTACTTTCGATAATAAGCAAGGTGTAATCTTTCAGATTCTGTCTATTTGATCACGAAATTCAAACATTAAATGTCGTTTTGGCGCTCTTTGATGTGGCGTGACCGGCTCCTCATTTAAAGCGGCAGCGCGGAGCGCGAGTAAACGCTAGCATCTCTTTTCAGTTACAGAATAAACATGAATGGACACCTGAAGGTATGTTGAAAGATACAGTATACTTACTGAAAGGCATCATAACTCGTGTAATCGCTAAGTCAGTGTTTCAACAGCGGAAATACGTCAATAAAATGACAGCAACTGTGTAAATTATTATATTTCAATAATAAATTAGAGTAAAAACATTATGTTAATGTAAAAACTGCCTTATGTACAGTTTACATGTTTTCATAAAATTTGTTACTTGAGTGTTGATTATTATTATTATATCTAAAAATAAATAGCAACTGAATTTAGGCTAAAAGTCTAGGCTCTGTTGTTAAGCTTTAATGTTATAGTAATGTGAAAGTAAGGGCTCCTATATAGTTTACAGCATTAGCAGATTTTTTTTTTCCTCACGAGACGTTTACTTGTAATTGAATTAATTTAAAGACAAGGACACAATTTGTTAATTAAAGCACTGTTTAAAAAAAAAAAAAGCAATTTTAGCTTTCTAAACCCCCCACCCCACCTAAATGAACCGAACCGAACCGAACCGAGACGTCAAAACCGTGGGACGTACCGAACCGTCAGTTTTGTGTATCGTTACACCCCTAATGTCCACCTTTTGCAGATATACAGCAGCACATCTCTCTTGTTATCCCATGACCTCTGCATCTGAAGCCAAACGCTTGCCTTTGAATGTACAATAGATCTGTCCAGTTTATTCTCCAACTCGCCCCACATGTTCTCGACGGGGTTAAGGTGTGCACTTTGATGGGCCAGTCCATCATTTCCAATGTTCCAGCAGATTCCTTCGGTCGCCGGTTAGAAGAATGTTTAGGGTCGTTGTTCTCTAGGAAAATAACAATTGAAACCTTAAATATGGCCACTACTATATGTATATACACTCACCTAAAGGATTATTAGGAACACCTGTTCAATTTCTCATTAATGCAATTAGCTAACCAACCAATCACATGGCAGTTGCTTCAATGCATTTAGGGGTGTGGTCCTGGTCAAGACAATCTCCTGAACTCCAAACTGAATGTCAGAATGGGAAAGAAAGGTGATTTAAGCAATTTTGAGCGTGGCATGGTTGTTGGTGCCAGACGGGCCGGTCTGAGTATTTCACAATCTGCTCAGTTACTGGGATTTTCACGCACAACCATTTCTAGGGTTTACAAAGAATGGTGTGAAAAGGGAAAAACATCCAGTATGCGGCAGTCCTGTGGGCGAAAATGCCCTGTTGATGCTAGAGGTCAGAGGAGAATGGGCCGACTGATTCAAGCTGATAGAAGAGCAACTTTGACTGAAATAACCACTCGTTACAACCGAGGTATGCAGCAAAGCATTTGTGAAGCCACAACACACACAACCTTGAGGCGGATGGGCTACAACAGCAGAAGACCCCACCGGGTACCACTCATCTCCACTACAAATAGGAAAAAGAGGCTACAATTTGCACGAGCTCACCAAAATTGGACAGTTGAAGACTGGAAAAATGTTGCCTGGTCTGATGAGTCTCGATTTCTGTTGAGACATTCAGATGGTAGAGTCAGAATTTGGCGTAAACAGAATGAGAACATGGATCCATCATGCCTTGTTACCACTGTGCAGGCTGGTGGTGGTGGTGTAATGGTGTGGGGGATGTTTTCTTGGCACACTTTAGGCCCCTTAGTGCCAATTGGGCATCGTTTAAATGCCACGGCCTACCTGAGCATTGTTTCTGACCATGTCCATCCCTTTATGACCACCATGTACCCATCCTCTGATGGCTACTTCCAGCAGGATAATGCACCATGTCACAAAGCTCGAATCATTTCAAATTGGTTTCTTGAACATGACAATGAGTTCACTGTACTAAAATGGCCCCCACAGTCACCAGATCTCAACCCAATAGAGCATCTTTGGGATGTGGTGGAACGGGAGCTTCGTGCCCTGGATGTGCATCCCACAAATCTCCATCAACTGCAAGATGCTATCCTATCAATATGGGCCAACATTTCTAAAGAATGCTTTCAGCACCTTGTTGAATCAATGCCACGTAGAATTAAGGCAGTTCTGGAGGCGAAAGGGGGTCAAACACAGTATTAGTATGGTGTTCCTAATAATCCTTTAGGTGAGTGTATATATATGAGCCAGACCGCCAAATAATCCTGTTTATTTTAGTAGATTAAAATATTTGTTAGTGTTTTTTTATATTTTTTAACAAAAATATTAATATTATTTATATTATTATTATTGAGTAGTCACTCAGTTACTCTAGATCCAACTTTTTATTCCATTACGCTGAATAATCTGAAGAGGTTTTCCCTCTGGATGATCAATGCTGTGTTGTGGCGTTCCTGCTCCTGCAAACGTCTGAAGAACATGAAGTACATGAAGCACATATGCTCAGATAAAGTTAATGAACTGCGGTCAGAATCGAGCGTCTTTCTGCCGAAACCGTCCAAATTAAGCATTTGCTTCCAGTGAAGCAGAAAATCACCGACGGCTCGAGTCCAGCTTTCCTGAAAACACCTCGCTGGCTTTTATAGACCCACATCTGACACTCAGAAACATCCACTTCTGAGACGCTTAGTGCTTCTCTTCACAGTTTACCACCTGTGTGTGTGTGTGTGTGTGTGTGTGTGTGTGTGTGTGTGTGTGTGTGTGTGTGTGTGTGTGTGTGTGTGTGTGTGCGTGTGTGCGTGTGTGCGTGTGTGTAACCCAATCACCACGTTCCCATTTCATGCATTCGACAGGGACATGTGGAGAAGCAATTGTTCCTGGAGATTACAGATGTTCCTCAGGAATACGGATCAAACTATCAGATGACTAGAATTCATGTTTCCGTCTCAGACTTCTGGACGGCGTACGCTCACTCGATCTGCGTGTGTATCAGGGTGCCACAATAAAACCAAAAAAATGCTTAAAAGTGGTATTGCGTGTCACTCATGAACTCGCTCCAAATCCAGATTTATGTGTGAGACGGGATGGCTTTCTGGCACTGGTGTGTGTGTGTGTGTGTGTGTGTGTGTAAGCACGTCAGGTGGCTGTAAATTAACCTGGATTGATCCGGGTTTTCCTCCAGAGATTAAGCGTAAGATGATCCCGTCACTCCAGTTCCTCTCAGGAATAAACCGGTTAAAGGCTGGTTTCAGGGAGTTCAGTGGGGAACGCTGCTTTCTGGATGAGCCCAAGCTCAGATTCACATCCAGAAACTATTAAAAACATTTCAAGTGCTGCTTTAAAGATGAACTAAGTCACAAACAAGAACACGCACAGTCAAAGCAGACATTACTCAGACACCAGATATAATGTGTGATATTGTTCCACTAGTGTGATCAGGACACTATAGTTCATTACTGTGAGTGAGGAGAGCAGAATACAGTAAACTGTGGCATATTACACCCAGAAACTCTTCACACAGAGACTACCAGTGACATTTATAACAATCTGGGCCCAGAAACTCTTCATACAGAGACTACCAGTGACATTTATAACAATCTGGGCCCAGAAACTCTTCATACAGAGACTACCAGTGACATATATAACAATCTGAGCCCAGAAATGATTGGGACACTTTGAGCTGATCATGTTCTGCTGAAGTGTGTGTTCTTTAATTGCTAATGCTCTTTTTACACACAGACTGAACACAATGAAGCATTGCTTGGTGATTGGTTGAGCTAAACTGGTATTATCTAATTGTGTAGTTAAATTTAACAGCTGACAGATATTCAACATAATTCATGTGTGAGACAGTCTAACAGAAGGACGGACAAAACCAGTCAAATATCAGCTGAGTTCTGCTCATATTTTACTACCGTTCTCTAAATGTCTGGAGTCTTTAAAGCACCAGTTGACCTCACTAATCAACTAGCCACTACTAGTCGACGTTTATTGTTCTGAACTATAGCGTTTGACAAGCTGTCTCATTAATCTGACGAGATTTTAATTTCCGCGTGCTACTCGATGGGCCAGAAATCAAATTTGCATATAAATATCGGCAAACTCTTTTGTTTGCACCAAGAAAAGCGGGAGCCTTTTGTTTTCGGCTCTGAATTAATTGTTGCCTCTATCCGGTCCTTTCTTTCAGGCTTGAGTCTCTGTAGAATATGAAATAATATAATTAAAATATATCTAGATTTCATTATGCGAGCGTGACTGTGAGGAATAAGCCCGTGGAGATCTGCTTTTCTTAGGCACTGAACACACACGCCCGGGGTTTAATGAAGGGAGGAACAAAAGACGAGTGTTTAGCGTGTGTGTGTGAGTGTTCTGTGACGTCCAGCTGTTATCAAATACGTGTTATTTCACTGCACAGTTCAGCCGAGCAGGATCGACCCGTTGAGTGAGGAGTATGGATGATGTCTTTATTACGTGGTTCGACGTCTGACGTTCGTATGCGTTCAGAATGTGAATGTCTATTAATCACGGCGGAAGAGCTTCATTACGTCCCGCTGAGCTCTGCACTCGCCTGGTGGAACTGCCATTAGTCAATTAGTAAATGAGAATTAATTAGCAGCTTTAATTAGCAAATGCGTTCAGAAGAAGCCCTTTCAGTGAGGAATGGAGGCGTTTAGTGTCTGTATGCGTCGTCTGTCAGTGTGTGTGTGTGTGTGTGTGCTCTCAAGACAACACGGCGTGTTTAATGTTTTTATCATAGACTGTAAAAAATATGGACAAAGCGACTGTGACGTCACCCATAGACTTTCTGAAGAACGGTTTTGAAGCCGTTTATGGGGGGTATGGGCGGCGCCATCTTGGAAAATCTTGGGAAATCCTAACCCCGCCCACCTTCTGGCCAATCCATATATGGGTAAAGGATGCAGCGCGCGTCACTCAGCTCGCTCTGCTACTCCGGTTATCTCTGTGTATATTTTAGGCAACGAAATATGTTATAAAACACCATACTAACTCTTTTCATTTTCATTTAAAGAAATCTTAAACATTATAGCCACACAAATGCAGCCGCGGCGCTACCATTGGGCCCGGGTGGGCCTGGGCCCACCCATTTTAGGTCCGGGCCCACCCATTTTCTACTATGGTTTTGTACGTTTCTTCATTCGGATCTATTTGCGATCCATTCCATTCTAAACAAACAACACAGTTTACATGCTTTGTCCTAGTTACATTATTAATTAAGATAATAATTAATAAATGCACGCATAATTATCAGTGAACTTGATAAATATTGCAGATATGTTTTACATGCATGCACAAACAAATGCCTTTCAACTTGTGTGTGCAAAATTCAGAATAAAATGAATGTGCAGCAATTTGTACAAATAGAGAGTCTAGGTCTACTATACGTGTTGTAGCATTAAATAAGCTTATTTAGTTTAATATTTGTTAAAATATTATAATGTTATTTTTTAATTTATGTTGATTATGAAAAGTGAACCGCACACACGAGTAGCCTACGCAATATCAAGAGACATGGAGCGGGTCAAACATGATTTTGACCACTTAATTAAGTTTTGTTTTGCAGAAAACAATTTTTTTAAGTGAATTTCGTTTTGTATAAATTGTATCTTAATTTTATTTATATTTTTTTTAATCAACCAATTGCCAAATACCAAAAAGGCTAGCAGACAACACAATCATAGAGGCGCCCGCGCGGTCACTTGCACTGCTCGTAAACAGGAGCGCATCTCATCCTAACTTAACGAAACTCAGCATATGCCTCACAGACATGAAACATATCTTAAGAAAGCTTGAAATGTCTTTTTAACCATTTAAAACGAAAAGAAATAGTCTACTCTCTGGTTATGTAATGATGTGCATTTCTCTCTATAGGCGCGTTCACTAGGCTACTGAGATGGCGATCGTCAACTTCATCTTTACAGCTGTTGTTGCTGTTAATAAACTAAAAATAATAGGCTTATAATTTTATTAAACAATAAATTAAATGAAATTTTAATTGTATTAAAAAATCACACACAAAAAAATCCTGTTTATCAATAGTGTGTGTGTCGGGAAAAAATAAATAAATAAAAAATAAATAAAAAAAACGTCAAAAACCCCACTGTCAGTGTTTTGTAAGGAACAGGCAAATATGTTCAATATAGCAGGAGACATTTTAAATTGTTAACTAATAAAACAGTTATTTTTTTATGTCAGTGTCGGCTATGAAGTTGACGACTCGCGATCTTCGCAGCGCCAGAGAGAAATGCACATTTCATTTCATACGAATTACATAAGCAGCGCAGCAGTCTGTTTTCTTTCGTTTTGAATTGTTCTGCTTAAAAGTAGACATTTCAAGCTATCTATATGTCTCAGGTCTGTGAGGCAATAGCTACCTATTATAGATCTACGCTGAGTTTCGGTTCATTTATGAGACGAGCTCCAGGTTCGCCAGCGCCTCCGTATCCTGATTATCTATTTTCTAATAGCCTATATTTAGCTACTTCTTATTAAATCCAGACAATTTGTTGATGAAACATCGATTAAAATTAAGATACAATTAATACAAAACGAAATTAAATTTAAAGACAGGATTTGTGCTTTCAGTTTGAGGTCTCTGTGAAAGTTTTAAAACATTATTTTAGTGCCGCTTTAGAGCGCTCACGTCCGTAGCGGAGAGCTGTCTGTTACTTTTTTTTTGTGTGTGTGTGTGAAATACATTTCTAAAAAAATGCGACTTAGTCCAGTGCGGCTTAGGCATAGCCTATGTTTTTTTCTTCCTCGTGACGCATTTTTTGACTGATACGCGACTCCGGAGCGACTTATAAAATAGGCTACGGTAAGTTATTTATTCTTTTTGTGCAAATGTCCCATAAAGTCCCATCCTTTAAGGATTAATTTATGTCCCGTTGACCGGTCCATTGCATTACGAATAAAAGCAGAATCAATAAAGTAAAAAATGTGATGTGCAGTCAGGTGGTTTGAGTGTGTGCGCGTTTTTTGACGAGTTTTATAGTCTTGATATTGTTTCTTATTCAAAAGTGGTGACATGACGCCCCATCCCCCCCGCGCTGAAACGGAGATGAAGGGGAACCCGTATTTTTTTTTTTTTTTGGCTTATTTTAACTGGCCCATCCAGTTTTCTGGGGGCCCACCTACAATCAAAATCCTGGCGCCGCTAGTGCACAAATGTGGTTCAGGCAACGCATATTGATTATATTCACTGCACATAACGTTTGCCTATTTATAACAAAACAAAATATAAAACACACCTGCCTCTTTTCGTTTTAAATATAATATAAAAACATTAAACATTTTAATATGGTCCAGGCAATATGTGCATTTGTACTAAACAACATTACAGATCATCTTTGTTGTATTAACATTAAAATGACAAAACTCAACCCAGTCTCTTTTTGTTACATTTCAGTTTTATCATTATTAGCCATTATAAAAGTATAAGTAAAAGGTACAAGAAGCTATACAAATAAAGCAAACAATTCAGTCAAACATCAGCGCTCTAGTCTAACGTTAACCATACAACGGTAAAGTTAAATACTTATAAAGTTATGAAACTTCCCCTCAGCCAAAACGATTGGCCAGGGAACATATTATAGATTCACGAGACCAAAAATCGCCCGTTAGATATACACAAGACGAATTATACCTCATGTTTAACCACTACAGAGACGCCAGAGTCAGCGGCAAACGTCAGAACGACTAGCCGAGGAAAGGCTGTTCCAGGCGGGGTACATGAGCGCCGAGCGCCCGGTCATCGCTGGATCTCACAACTGGATAAAATTTTCATAAATCTTTAAATAAACCACAGATTTGAGCTTTAAACAACTACATTCTCGCCTGAAAAACTCTTAAAACTACATTTCAGGATACAGAAACAGTAGTATTATACTTCAACTGTGTAAAAAAAAATGGCGCTTCTTATGTTGTCATTCTCCGTGGCGCAGCCTATGCTCGTTATCAGCTGTCAATCAAACTGTCAATCAAAGTTAACCACGCCCTTATTTGTCATACATTTTATATCTAAATACGATCTAAACTAACGAGTTAGAAAAAAATTCACCCCCCTCGCCGTTGTCAGGCACTCGGAACCTATCGAAAAATACAATAAAAGTCCATGGGACCAACCTGTAAAAACATGAATTTATGCTGTGAAAACGGACATTTTAACATGGGGGCTATGGACATTTGCTCCCTTTTGGGACCTTCTCCTAGCGGATTTTCGATGTATTGCAGTTTTTCGCACTTCCGGGTAGGCTTCATTTTTCAGATCAGAATGTTGCCGCTTGGTTTTTATTCATCACAACCTTCTCAAAATGATGTTTTAGGAAACAGGAAATGATGTTATAAGCTGGAACAGGAAATGCTCCAAACCAGCTGTGAACTCGAGCCGCACAAATGACTACAAATTATTATTTAATATTTAATATAAAAAATAATATTTAATTTTTATTTGTTATTAATTGTTATCAATAATATAGCTGTTGATGTTCTTAAGTACCACTACTTCTAATAATAATAATTGACCTACACATACACAAATGTTTATTAATAATAATAGTAATAATAAATATAGCTGTTGATGTTCATACTAACATTAATAATAATAATGAATATTATTATTATTATTTAAATAATACTTAATGTGTTTATTACTGACAGGGATCTCATGGTCATGGGAAGCCTGGAAATATCAGGGAATTTTGATATTGTGATTTCCAGGACTGGAAAAGTCATTTCTGTGTGTTTGCTCTAAAATATTGAATACAACTCAAACAACTGAAGAAGTAAAGGATTAGTCAGAAGATGTGGAAACCTGATTTATAAATAAAAAATAAATTAATGCAGTTTAAACTAGTGCGATTGTATATCTGCCGCGATATAAGAGTCACAGTCCTTCAAGATGATGTTGTTTATCTCACATGGACTTGATTTAGATCATCTATTATGAAGACTTTCATACAGGAACACTGATGATTGACAGGTCGCATCTGTCCGCATCATTCCTCCAGTCCTGATCCTTATTCCCAATTAAAGTCAGATGTTTGAGTTCTCTTATCTCTGCTGTCTGATGACACCCGTTCCTTCACTCTCCGTCAGGCTCTTGATCTGATAAATCTGATCGCATTTACTCGTGTGTCGTTACGCTTCTCCTTCTGCAGTCTCCTTCTTTACTGCAGCTTCATGATGGAGATTGTGGTTAGAAGTGACAAACTTTGTTTAATATATGTTAATAAATCGGCTTTAGATCTCATATATTTCTTTTTACTCTCTAGAAGGACGAGATGAGTCTGTTTGATATATAATAATACACATACTGTGATTTTATAGCTGCATTTGTGGCCCTTCTCTGCATCACGCCAAAATAAAAGTTTAGCTTAACTTGAAGAAATTGTGACAGATATATTAATTTTATACACCAGAATGCACTTTTCAAAGTAAAATTATAACAAAATTAATAATGAAATTTATTAAAACATAATTTTTTTAATGAATATAAAAATAATCACGGAAAAGAAAAAGAAAGGAAGTGTTCAAATTTCACTTGATTACATATTAAAATATGAATTACATTTATTAGGTTTAAGTTTCACGCATTTATTTGATTACCGCCATTTTGACAATAAAGTTGTATTAAATCATAAAACACAGAAATCCAGAAAACCTAAAACATTTCATAGTGCCCTTTTATTGTTAGTTTTGCCAAATTTGTTAAATTATAAGTTTTTATTTTTAAGATTTGCAGAATTT
>CM040798.1:1568176-1573176 GCA_022829025.1 Squalius cephalus
AGGTCTTTGTGATGTTCTCGGCTCTTCTCCAGCAGCTGCCTCAAAACAAAAACCATGTCTATCGTGTCCCACGGCTGTTGACGCAGACTGCCCTGTCTCCATTCTGCTTGTAGATGACCACGATGTTAGCATCCTTCCAGTCATGTGGGAGGGTCCCGTGTTCCCAGATGTTTTGGATCAGGAGGTGCAGATGACACGTGATGGTGTATCCTCCATGTTTGAAAACCTCTGCAGGGATTCCATCGGGTCCAACGCTTTTGTTGTTCTGCAATAGCTTGCCGGAGTTCTGAGTAAAGTGGAGGAGTGTCCATGTGCATGGTTGGTGGCAGGTCTGGCAGATTATCCAGGATATGTGGATCAACAGGGTTGGTGTGGTTGAAGAGACTCTCAAAATGATTTACCCAACGGGCAAGAATCTCGTGGCGGTCCTTGAAGAGCGTGGACCCGTCAGCTGATCGTACTGGGGCAATCGCCTGCTTCTTGGGGCCGTATAATGCTTTTATGGCACCGTAAAAGCCTTGGGTGTTATTGCAGTCTGCCAGGTTCTGGATTTCTTGCACCTTTTGCACCCACCAGGTGTTCTCCATAGTCCGAAGGGCTCGCTGGGTTTCTGCTCTTGCAGCAGTGAAGGTGGTTATATGGGTGGGAGATCCAGGGAAGGACAGGAGAGCTTTGTGGGCTTCATGCTTGGTTTTGCTTGGAGTTACAGTCAAACCAGTCCTGGTGATGCTTCCTTGATTGGCCAAGCGTCTCTGAGGCTGCATTATGAATAGCCTGGCGCAGAGCTGGCCAGTCAGCTGATTCCTCCGGGATCATGTTGAGGTTTTCAGCAAGGAGCCGTCGGAGGTTGTCTTTGGTGGTGAGGCTGTTCAGCGCTGTACAGTTTAGTTCTTGTTTGGGGCTGTCCTCGGGCCACGGGGTTGACTGCTCATGAGTAGTTTGGATCTGACCATGAGGTGGTCATGAGCACTCAGCTCCGCGCATGGCACGGGTGGAGAGGACATCTTGTCTGTCCTTTTGATGAACAATCACGTAGTCAAGGAGATGCCAATGCTTTGAGCGGGGGTGCTGCCAGGTGGTCTTGAGCCTGTTCTTCATCTGGAAGATGGTGTTAGTAATGACCAGCTGGTGCTCTGCACAGAGGGAGAGGAGTCTGAGCCCATTGCGGTTCATTTTCCCCACTCCATGCTGGCCAATAACTTTACTCCATACCAGATGCTCCGTACCCACTCTAGCATTGAAATCTCCCATCAGTATGAGCCTGTCCGTAGACGGGGTTTTCTGTAGGATGGCATCAAGAGCTCTGTAGAAATCCTCTTTGATGTGCTCGGCATCAAGAGTTGGAGCGTATGCACTGATGAGAGTGGCGAAGCGTTCCTTTGCCAGGGGAACGCCATGTCATCAGCCTTTCATTGATGCCGATAGGGGATTCCGGAAAGCGCAGCAGCAGTTTAGACTTCACAGCAAAGCCAACTCCATGGCTACGACGAATGCCTTCAGGGACCCCCTTCCAGAAGAAGGTGTACCCAGCACCAACCTCTGTCAAGGAGTCCTCCTCATGTAGTCTGGTCTCGCTGACAGCTGCAATGTCGATGTTATATCTTGCGAGCTCCAGGGCCACCAGTGCTGTCCTGCGGTGAGGCCTGTCAGGAGTTTCGGCCAGGTCCAGCAGTGTGCGACCGTTCCACACAGCAATGCTTAGCTTATTTTTCACTTTGATTTTTCTTAGATCTGGAGTGACAATATTTGGACCACCTTTTCCAGGTCCTTCCCCATCACAGGGGTGAGCAGTGTGGGCTGCTCAGTCGCAGTGGAAGCTGACGAAAAGACGCGCTGCTCCATCCCGCAGTCCTAGCGACCATCACTCCATTGCCGTCTGTGTGCATGGTTTGGCTAGACACTCCCAGCCACATCCTTGGCCTGCAGGTTAGGTTAGGATTAAGGTGAGGGTGTGGGTGCGCAGACCTCACTCCCACCATCTTCACTCCTGCCAGATGGACCTCCAGTGGCATGAGAGAACCCATGACGACCTTCGACTGGCAGGAAGTTGCAGGAGGCTGCCGGTGGTCCGGTCAGTTGGACTCCGCCTGTGCCTGTCCCCAGGTGCAGATTTGTCTTCGGGGTTTTCTCCCCTAGCCCACTGTCCCCACTCTCTCTCTCTCTCACACACACACACACACACACACACACACACACACACACACACACACACACACACAGGTCTGCTTCAGTATTATCCCTTCTAATATTCAAGCTGCAACTTTTTTTACTTTGAATATTTATAATACTCATTGTTATACATTTGATCCTGATTATACATATATATGCACATAATCAGGTGTAGTTTAATTGAGTGTGTTTACATAAGAGGCTGGCATTACAGGTACCATGTTACTGATTTTTTACTGAGGTGTGTGTGTGTGTGTGTGTGTGTGTGTGTGTGTGTGTGTGTGTGTGTGAGAGAGAGAGAGAGAGAGAGAGAGAGAGAGAGAGTGAGAGAGAGAGAGAGAGAGAGAGAGAGAGAGAGAGAGAGAGAGAGAGAGAGAGAGAGTGTGCGTGTGGTAAATCTGGTCACAGACGCTTGAGGCCACAGATCCATCAGAAACATGAGCTCTCTCACTACAGCTACATCCTGTGACCTCTGTGACCTCTGTGACCCCTGTGACCTCTGTGACCTCTGTGACCCCTGTGACCTCTGTGACCTCTGTGACCCGCATGCAGGGCAGCAGCATCTCATGTGGGGATTGATGCCCTTTACTGGGCATATATATAATTGTGTGTGTGTGTGTGTGTGTGTGTGTGTGTGTGTGTGTGTGTGTGTGTGTGCGTGTGTGTGTGCGTGTGTGTGTGTGAGTGAGTGAGAGAGAGAGTGTGTGTGTGTGTGTGTGTGTGTGTGTGTGTGTGTGAGTGTATCTCTACTCAATAATTAAATTACAATAATTTCTAGATATTCGCATCTAAAGCAGCTGTCGTACAGTCAGCCGGATACTATCACAAAATAAACTCTTGACACGATGATCAGATAATTTTTTATAATAAAATACATTTTTTAAATAAAATAATCAAAATATTTAAAATAATTTGTATTTCTTATAATGCTAGTTTTTACAAAGGTATTTATATATTTAATCTTTTCTATATCTATTTATTTCACTACTCAGTATTGATATCTCATGCACATGATGTATTAATAAGGCGGATACGGTTATGGACTGAAATGTCAGAATGGCCAGACAAGTGCAGTAAAACATCAACTCATCCTCTCTCATTCTCTTCCCTTATTGTTGCATGTGTGTGTGTGTGTGTGTGTGTGTGTGTGTGTGTGTGTGTGTGTATGTGTGTGTGTGTGTGATCCTCGTATCCGTGCTCAGGTGAGATGCTTTATGAAGTGTGTGTGTCGTCTGAAGCTCCTCTCATTACATGGAGGATGAGCTTCGATCCCTCAGGCTCACACACACGTTGAGTTACAGTCGAGAGGGACTTTCTGCTCAATAAAACTCAAAGCTCATCTCTGGATTGTTGATCTTACAAGGTCATGCTGGGAATTTCCTTCAAAAACTATTTCTGGAGAGCAGTGACATGCTAGAGGAGTTACAGGTCACTTGTGGATGTTAGTTCAACATTTAAATTACTGCAAATACAGACACCGTTAAAAAAAGAAATAAGAAATTGAATATATGTTGTCAGAATTGTGAGATTTTTATTTATTCCATGGTGGAAACAAGTTTCCATAGAAAATAGCTTATTGCATGCAAAGTACTGTGGATACAGTCAGTAGTGTAATAGAGCACAAGACTCGGTTCCGGAAGAAAAACTACATTCATTTTCTCCATAGGGAAATAGATTTTTAACGATAACTTATAAACCTTTGTAGACAGACCTACTGTGAGCTATGAGGTTGTTAATCGATGATATTGAATCTGACAAACTACATGATTTCAACTTTTTTTTTTTTTATAATCATATTTAACAGTGGGTAAAACTACATTACCCATGATGCTGTGCAGAAAATCCACCAATCCACCAGTCAAAACAAGCAAAATGTGCCAATATTGTTCTTTAGCTCCGCCCACTCCCATGAAGCACTGCGAATGATGTAATCATAATCTCATTAGACAGTCCCCCTTTAGTCAATGATTTTATCCCTTAAAACTCATATTTGATCACCAAAATGACATATTTAAAAGTTTTTTCCTTCTTCATGCCTTAAAATATCTTCAGATCCCTCCGCAGAAGTAGCAGTGCTTCGTCATATAGTTCCCAGTGTGTGTACGGTTAGAAGACGGCTGTGTCTCATGTGACCTTGTTATTTTACACTCTGTGACTATACAAATCACAACATGTAAATAGGAGAATGTTGGCGTTATTTTGTCACTTATTGGGAGTGGTATGCTAGCTGGAGCCGTTTACCTCCAGTCTTTGTGCTAAGCTAGGCTAGCGGTGTGTGTGCGTCAGAGTTACGGCACGGAGATGAGAAGGGTGTGTGTGGACTCATCTAACTCTGGGGGATACGGGGAATAAGATAAAGTCCCAAAAAGTCGGCGTGTTTCTTTAAATAAGCAACATTTATAAATGAATAGTTTCATATTTCTCGATCGTTACGCTGTTCGCAATGCTTCATGGGATTGTAGTTCTTTAATGCACTAAAGCCATTAAGTCTGTGTATTTTTGTCTGATTTTTGCTTCAAATCAAGTTGTTGTTATGATTCTCCTGATGGTTGGTTTGGTGCTTATAACACTTAATTGAAGACTTTTCCTGTAAATCCGGTAACACTTTACAATAAGGTTCATTAGTGAACATGAACTAAGAATGAACAATACTTTTACAGCATTTAATAATCTTAGTTAATATCAATTTCAACATTTATAAATGCATTATTAAAATCAATACATTATTTGTGAACATTAGTTAATGCACTGTGAACTAACATGAACAAACAATGAACAGCTGTATTTTTATTAACTAATATTAACTAATATTACTAAATACAATAACAAAC
>CM040798.1:1575676-1605676 GCA_022829025.1 Squalius cephalus
CAAGTCTAAAATGTGCTCATAGACTAGTCTAATGCAAGTTTCACAAAAATAAAGACCGACTTAATTTACACCAAAAACATTAGACCCCTGACCCCAGGCTAACTTAGGTCTAAGACTCTGTTACCTTGGCAACCAGCAGTAACACTCAGTTACATTACACACAGCCGGAAGAAAAGGGGAAATGGCTCATAATTTAAACATTTCTTCTTGTTACTACATTCTCCGCTAAATTTCCCAAGTAAAATGTCCTTGTAACTGTTACACTCCTCCAACACACACATATTCTCCGCTGGGGTAAACTGCACTGAGCGGTTGAATGCGCTTACTCGGCCCGCCATGTTTTTCGTTTTTTGAAAAGTGTCTTATTTTACCCAGAATGCATTGCAGTGTAGTCCTACTTAAGATAGTCAGAGTCTTAAGTGTCTGATTTAGATGTCTATCTGAAGTCGGACTATCTACTATATCTAAGCCATAGTCAAAGTCTATCTTTGTGAAACCGGCCCCTGGAGCGTCTTTATCCCCAGTGTGTGTGTGTGTGTGTGTGTGTGTCGTGATTCCCTCACTGGTGTTGTGCTAAACCAGACCTGACAGCATGTAGAGACCCGAGACTTCACACACACACACTCCGTCCGCAGAGACTCGTACATGCAAACGATCGTGTCTGCGTCTGATGAAATATTAATGCACACTATCAAACGCTCCTGCAATACTGATGAGGATCTGAACTAGTTCATGAGGAAACCTTCTTTGATTGTTTTATTAAACATTTGCTTCATCTGTTGATCTTCTAATAGCTAATAAGGCAGTATGAACAAAACCACACACACATATGGGCATTTTAGAAATATTATATATTTTATTTTATTTAAACTGGCTTCAAATGATGAATGATGCTTTAAAGTGCATCTTATGTTTTTTCAGATATTATCTTTCATGTGTGTTTGTGAATGTAAAAGCTCTGCAAAGTTTCACAGATCAGAGTGCAGATAAATGGAGTTTTTGTCTCCTGAAAGAAAGAAGAGATTCTGAACTGAAACGAGTCGTCAGTGATTCAGTCTCACTCCTGCTGTAGGTTTGTAACTCATTTGCATAATGCCAGCCTGTGGTCTTGATTGGCTGAACAGCGTCTCTTAGCTCCGCCCTCAAACACTGTAGTTTATCTGAGACTGGAAGAGTTTGGCTCGTGTTGTTCGTGTCGAGAAGACGCTGTTTTCTGCTGACAAAGCAAATCCACTTTGATGAGACTGATACGGTAAAACCCACGCCATCGTTACTGATCGTATCACTGTGATCAAGAGCTGAGGTTCAGATATGATAATGAGTGTTTGCTCTCTGACCAATCAGAGCAGAGCAGCTCTCAGAGAGGCGGGGCTTAGAGAGACTGAATCCTCGATGGAAGCGTTTCAGACACTGAGAGGAAAGAGCTGACGCTGCAGTGGAGATTATGAGAGAATGAAAGTGTTTTTGACCTTGGATGAATGTGAAGCTGTTGTAGGAGACCTGCGAAACAAGTAGGACTCTTTAGCATAATAGAAGCACTTTAAAATGCTGTCTAGGTGTGCAGCTCAGGGCGATGGTCTAATCATATTTGTGGCTCAGAGCATAAGTGATATGAATCCAGTCTCATAAAGATCTTAAAAGGTAAAGAGGCTCTAGCGGTGAC
This sequence comes from Squalius cephalus, assembly GCA_022829025.1. NCBI lineage: Eukaryota > Metazoa > Chordata > Actinopteri > Cypriniformes > Leuciscidae > Squalius > Squalius cephalus. The sequence continues at coordinate 1,577,340 of CM040798.1, forward strand.
CGGCTTTATGGACGGAGAAAGACAGAGAATGGCTGAAGGGAGAGATATAAATCTCCTCTGAATGGAGGGAGAGTAAAAGTTTATGAATTAGCGGTGCGCTAATGTGCATCTTCGGCAGGACCGCAAGCCGGCGAGGGAATGGAGAGCGAAATGCACTCTTTGGGCCTGTAATTTAAACACACATTATAAACCCAGCTCTCATCTGCAGTTTCTGCTCATCTCATGTACAGTAAAACAGGTTATCAGCTTCCACAGAGTTCCCTTCCTATCACATCAATCTGCTCAGCTTTAATTAACATCGCAGCTTTCGCTCTGTATGTTAATGAAGGCTGTATTTCAAAGAAGTGTTCCGGGTGAAATGCAAGTAATATGCAATATATTATATATACATATAGACATATACATATATATATATATACATATTCAGTGCTGGGCAACGATTAATCGCTATTAATCAAATTAAAAATAGAAGTTTGTTTACACATAATATATATATGTGTATATATAATTATTTTGTATATATAAATACACACACATGCATGTATATATTTACACAGTACACACACACACACACACACACATATATATATATAGAGCCTATGTATGTAAAAACAAACTTTTATTAATTTGGAGGCAATTAATCGTTGCCCAGCACTGATATGCTATATATATCTTTATATTTTATTGAATAAATATACAAGCTACACATTTCTTTTTGTTAAACTCTCTGGAATTGAAAGTGCATGAATGTAAACACACACACACACACGTATTTATTTCTGAAAATGACGCCTGAATCACTTTCTGTGGTTTTCGACTGCATGTCAATAGTTCCTAACTTGTATTGAACCCAGAACAGGCTTTTTAAATATAGATTTCAAGCAGCAAAGAACAATTGAAAAGTGTAATCTCACGGTTCGGCGAGTGACACGTATGCTGTTAATGAGCCGAACACTAACAATATATTCACACACACACAGAACCGTGAATCGTATCATGAACCACAGTGAACCTTTCAGATCTATAAAGCGAAATGAATCCTCGGATTAAAGCAAAGGAATGATTAACGTCTTCTATAACGCCTGAAAGACTCGCTCTTTATCTGCACATTTACGCCCGTGATCTTGCTTTGTCCCTGTCGCTCGTATGATAAGAGAAAATCAAATCCTTAAGAGGAAGAGAATAGGAATGTTTTCCAGACGTCTCCTCAGGACGGATGAGGGATTGATGGGCTTTTAGATGCTATTCATCTTATTCATATCTAATTCATCATGTTTCATATGATTATAATAAGAGCAAAATCAAAACCCTCTGGTGCTCGTCAGTCAGTTTTGACCAGTTTTTTTTTTTTTTACTTCATTTGAATGATACGAAACTTGGTAAAGGTTTTAAGAAAATATCAGAGCCCGTCTACGCAGAGCCTGGCCACTCCCTATTAAGTCCTATTGTACCGAATGTTGGTTGCAGTTCCACCAGAGCTCCACTGGGGGCGATCGCCCATGAGTGCAGAATGAATGGGAGTCTATGGAGCTAGACGAATCCGTGTATCATTCGTTCAATCGTTTTTTGATTTAATATTGAAAGTAGAAAAATGAGAAAACAGTTCCTTTTTCGATTTTTCATCTTTTCCAAAAAAACGAAAAACAAGAATTCAGCTTGATTTTTCGTTTTTCGTTCTGAGGTAGCAAAATTAATAAACAGCTGGAAAATTCGATTTCTACACGTGGGCGGGAATGAAACGCCCCTTTCCTCTGATTTGTCAGCCGAAGATCAAACTGTCCCGTCATCAGCTCTTCCTCAGTTCTGCACTGCAGAATAAGAGTCCTCCGTTGTGTGGATTCTTAACGCGTTTATTGCAACTACATTTAATCTTTTTTTCATCAAACAACCAGACTAACGAATGGTTCGACACAACCCGTACTGGGAAATAAACTACACAGGGCTTTCTTCTGTGTAGATATAAATTCACCTAACTTTATGCTTTGCATCAGCTCGGTATGCAGGGTAAATGACGGCTGTTAGCCTAACATGGTCGCCCTCGATCGCCCAGTAATTTTTTTTTTAAATAATAAATGTAGATATAGATAATCAATATAATTAGTTGTAAATTAAATATTTTAACACTTATAGAAAAAGAAAAGAATAATGCATTGACTATATATATAGCCTAAGCCTAGGCTATATTAACATAAACGCATGAACTGTCATTCAGACTGACTATCTAACAACCGGAGAACAGAGAACAACAGAGATATTAAAATACATACTCTTCTGAGTTTTATAATGTAGGCCTTATTGTGTTTTATTAAAATGTATTAATTTATATCTCAAAGATGTGCGCTTGTGCGCAGTGCACTGGGTCATGTTGAGAGGGAAACAAACGCATTTTATTATTAGCCTATTCAGAAAAAGACCGGTAAATAAAATTCAACATTAACATTATAAACACTATTAATAACATATAGGCTATTTCTATGCGTATTTTACTTCCCCTTACCATTACTTCCCCTTTGACATTTGCCAATGTCAAATCCTTAAATGAATGGTATTCAGAAAACAACAAGAATAAAAATAAGTAGCCACGTATAATAAAAATATAACCTAATAGCTTATAATAATAGCCTATTGTGTCCTTATTCATTATAAACAACATTTAGCCTATTTTAAACGCCAAGCCTAAACAAATTTAGGCTATTTGAATCGAAACTGAAACTGTACCGACGTTGGTTTCGCGCATCTCGGTCCCAAGTTTCCATATTTGCAATGCAAAATTTGGATGCTAACTAGTAATGTAAAGAAGGCTTTAAACTTCAGTCGAGTCCCAATATAGGCCTACACGTATAGGCTAAATCATCATCTTCACAGCATGGGAAATGAGTTTGGAATAACTGCTGTGCGGCACAGCCTTTATATTGTACAACAGACGAATTAAATTAAGCAGAATAACTTTTTATATATTTGGTTGACTGTGTTTTATTTTAATAATGAACAGGCTGCGATGTCAAGTTAGCAATGCCAGAAGTGAACTGATAGTAGCCTATGTTGTTAGAGCGAGCGATGCGTCGGCGCCATCACTTGGAGTTGTTGCTCAGCAGGGGAAATAACTTTGTTATTCGTTACTCTGTCATTCGAAACAGTAAAAAAATATATTTTTATTTGTGTACATTCAAAATGACTACAAAATGTTATGCCTTTGAAAAATAAAGAAAACAACATGATTTCTACTTTAGTGCGTCTCAGTCTCCTTGAACATCTTTCTGGCGCACACCAAAAATGAACCAAAATAGAGTGAATAGCCTTCGGACGCGCCTACTTTTCAAAGTCAACATTTAGATTATTTGAAGTAAAATGCATTATATAGTCACTTAGGAATAAAACTCAGCGTGGTTCATGATAAAAAAATAAAAAAAACTTTACAGTTCGGAAAATATGAAAATAGCAATCCCCTGGCACTTGAGAACTCTGGTCTACAAAGAAGAAAGCCCCGTCTAGTCTATTCCCCAGTACGGGTTGTGTCGAGCCATTCATTCAGTCTCGTTGATGGGAAAACATGAAAAAGTTGCAATAAACGCGTTAAGAATCCACACAACGGAGGACTCTTATTCTGCAGTGCAGAACTGAGGAAGAGCTGATGACGGGACAGTTTGATCTTCGGCTGACAAATCAGAGGAAAGGGGCGTTTCATTCCCGCCCACGTGTAGAAATCGAATTTTCCAGCTGTTTATTAATTTTGCTACCTCAGAACGAAAAACGAAAAATCAAGCTGAATTCTTGTTTTTCGTTTTTTTGGAAAAGATGAAAAATCGAAAAAGGAACTGTTTTCTCATTTTTCTACTTTCAATATTAAATCAAAAAACGATTGAACGAATGATACACGGATTTAGACGGCTAAATGTGTCTCTTTCACCCGATTGCCGCTGAGAAATCTCAGATTTGATTGTAGGTTTTGCAAGTTCAACATGGGTTATAGGTCGAAAGTTGAATGAACGAGTACGTATGTCCTTTCCATTTCTTACAGGTTGAGTTGTTGTTGCCCATAACACGCTAGTATTCTGCTAATGAACACTGATTGGTCAGTGAAGGACTGATTACGACCAGAGACACCGCTTGATGGCATCGTGTGTGTGTGTGTGTGTGTGTATTTTCGGCTGGGAAACCCAGGCTAAACAATACACATAAAATTTTGTTACTTTTTTAAAACTTTTTCCACTCCAGCAATAATCTGCCAAGTGTCATCTTTGAACAGAGATCAGACTGAAGCCTGTGCTTTGAAGCATTCAAGATTTACCACAGTTTAAGATGGAAATTAAAATTTCAGTTTTATGCTCAAAAAGTGAATAAATGGATTATAAATACAACATAAATATATTATAGTATAAAAAAATCCCCTAAAAATACAAAATATTAAATAAAAAACATTATCAAAATAAAATATAATACATTCATTTCATTGACAAAAAAAACAAAAACAAAATTGTGTATGTGTGTATCTGTGTGTGTGTGTGTGTGTGTGTGTGTGTGTGTGTGTGTGTGTGTGTGTGTGTGTGTGTGTATGTGTGCTCTCAGGGGTCCCAGTGTTCCTCATCTCTATAATGATGATGAAGAGTCAGGTAATGACAGGCAGCCAATCAGAGGAGTGGAGGAGATGATTTATATTTAATGATCGCAAAGATAATTGCTCTAATTGAAGGATATTCTTGCTTCCTGGTGGACCATCAGGCCTTGCCTCTCATTTGCATAAAGATCTCAACTTTTTGATGATCGCACAGCTTGCCAATCCCACGATCCCTTGCTCGAGCTTCCGTGGAGAATGAGAAACTCGTGCACTAAATCTTCAGGCTGAATTTAACATCACGTTTAGGCATTTAGCATCGCCACGTTATCTTCCACTTTTCATCGGCCGGCTCACAGCGAGATCACAGCCGTTACAAATGTAATTAAGTGATAAGTGAGACGTGGACCGGCCTCGTTTAAGATGGACTGGACTGACTCCGGTAATGAGAGTAAGGCTTCGAGACACAGACTTCAGCTTCAGGGTCACTGATGCCAGTTAATGTGATGCGAGTGTTATTAGATGAAGAGCGTCTGCTAAATCCCTCAGTTTGTCTTCCTCTTTTCTGCGGATAACCTTGACTGATGTTCACAGTACAGCTGAATGCTTTTCCTCCGTGATTTTAATTATATAGTGGAATACTGTCATAAGAGCAATACAAAAATATATAATAATGCAAAATATAATTACGATTAATTTGATTCAATTTATTTAAATTCATTTATTTTATTTTATTTTAATTTATTTGATCTTTTTCAGCAAACCTGCCCTAAACTTAATAATAGTAAATAGTAAATAATAGTTAAGACACCTTTAAAATGTGACATTTAGTTCCTGATCTGATGGTGTGTGTAAACTCGTGAGTTTTGCCACAGACTCGTTCCAGCGTCTAGAACACAACTGATGCTTTTCCAGCGTCTCCATACTAGAAAAAACACGGAAAACTACTTTTAAACAGGAAATGACGGAATATTTACGTACATATTTACTGCGGGTCTGTCCGTACGGGATTACCTGAGGTCATTTATCCGGACCTTCTTACTGAAGGTAAAACTCTCCGTAATCTTTCCTGACATTATCCGTAATGATCTCTGAGATGCACATTCAGATGGGAATAAAATCACGGAGAAGCTCTGGTGATTATTCTGCTTATTACCGCACCTGTCCATGTTACACTATGGCGTTATATGTGTGACTCAATCCTGAGCGAGTAATTGTAAGTTTTGAGCACAGAGAACTATATTTTGCAAGCATATTACATTATATTTTGAACAGAAATTAACTATAACAAAAAAAAAATTTTGTTTGAGCAAAGAAAAAACAATTCCGTGCTCAATAAATGTATTTGCTTGTTTGCTATTATCCATATTAACGTGCAATAATAACCCCTCTCACGCAGTTTACTCAGGTGCTCTCTCACAAACTTATTCTCTGCGCTCCTGTCAAGTCCCTCTCTCTCTCTCTCTCTCTCAACCTCTTAATTCTGTGCGCGCTCAACTCTTGACACACACGCTCACTCAACTCGCAACAGCGTTACAAGTGTGCCACAAAATCAACCAATCAGAAAATTAAAGATCAGTTGTGATTGGCTGTTGGTCTCCAATCAAATCGCTTGTAGAACCAAAGCCTGTCTTGTAGAGTCAGTATTACTAATAAACAGCATTACATCCACAGCTCAGAGTATGTCAGACCGGTGTGACGGTTCTCTCTTTTAATCAGCTTCGTGTTCAGAGTATCTGTGATCCTGCCAGACTTTAAAAGGCTCTCGCGTTCATTAAAGCCCGCGGGTCCAACATCTCACCGGCACACGTGACGCGTTTACCAATGAGTCTGACAACTAATCACAAGTGTTTCTCTTCCCCTCTTTCCATTAACCTCTCTCTCTCTCTCTCTCTCTCTTTCAATCTCTCTGGCTCTCCTCCTTTATTATCTTTCAATCAAGTCAAGTCACCTTTATTTATAAAGCGCTTTTTACAACACAGAGCAGCTTTACAGAGATAACAGGAAAATAATGCAACAAAGTTTGTTTCCAGAAGAAAATAGCGTCACAGTCCAGCTTCAGTAAGTTCAGTGATGTTTCATTTTTGTTGTAAAAAAGTAATTTAGTTCAGTTACAGAGGAATAAAAAATCATATTTTGGAAATTGAACTTAATGCCTTAATTTAAAAAAATTGGAAAAATCCAACCTTTAAGGACACCAATTTTCTTTGTGAATGAATAATGTATCGTAAATAAATAAATGTTCTTCCTTAAAATACAGGGTGCATAAGTTTGGACACCCCTATGTTAAATTCCCATAGAGGCAGGCAGATTTTTATTTTTAAAGGCCAGTTACTTCATGGATCCAGGATACTATGCATCCTGATAAAGTTCCCTTGGCCTCTGGAATTAAAATAGCCCCACATCATCACATAGCCTTCACCATACCTAGAGATTGGCATGGAGTACTTTCCATAAGATCATCTCTCAATGCAAATCAAACCAGCTATTAGGCTAACTGAAATAAAACCATGCCAATCTCTAGGTATGGTGAAGGCTATGTGATGATGTGGGGCTATTTTAATTCCAGAGGCCAAGGGAACTTTATCAGGATGCATAGTATCCTAAAAATTAATTAAAAAAAAATACTTAAAAATAAAAATCTGCCTGCCTCTATGGGAATTTAACATAGGGGTGTACAAACTTATGCACCCTGTATTTTAAGGAAGAACATTTATTTATTTACGATACATTATTCATTCACAAAGAAAATTGGTGTCCTTAAAGGTTGGATTTTTCCTAATTTTTTAAATTAAGGCATTAAGTTTAGTTTCCAAAAGATGATTTTTTTATTCCTCTTTTTAGTCAACTTTAGCATGGGTGTCTAAACTTATGCATAGCACTGTATCTAGCCGCTCTGGAGAAAACCGTGATGTCATCGTCCAGCTCAGTTCAGTTCTCATATAATGGAGTCAATGCCGAAGATCAATAATATTGTTGAATATTAAATGAAAAGTCCCATGTCAATAAGCCTCTTCTTCTGTCTCGTTCCTCACAGGAGCAGTCAAGGGTTCATGCACATGAAGCTGTCCCGGACCAAAGACAACAAGTACGTGTTGGGTCAGAACAGTTGTGTGTTCGACAGCGTTCCCGAGATCATCCACTTCTACTCCAGCCGGAAACTTCCCATCAAAGGAGCCGAACACATGTCTCTGCTTTACCCCGTGGCCATCCGGACTCTATAGTGGATCAGACGGATCTATAGATCTCCATAAAGATCAAGCAGACGTTGATGAACGCGTCTGCAAGACCATCAGCGAACTAAAGTGCTACTGAGATCCCGAAGGCAAACATGGAGAATCCCGATTATCTCACACGAGATCGACCGTATGGAGGAAAAACTTCTTCGTGATTCCAGTTTTCTCTCGTTTTGCTCACATTCGTGGATCTTTAGTCTCAGACCTGCACCCACACTTTACACTCAACGCCATCGTGAAACTTTCACATTTGGATGTTTATCGTACCGATTCTCTGAGGACGTGAACATTGAAGAGTCGCCGTTCATATCCACCTTATTCCTGCATGAATTATGGGTGTTACTTCTGTTATGCTGTAAACAATCAGTGAAAGACTCGCTTTATGAACGCAATAATACGTTTTTTAAAAACTGGGTACAATGAGATGACATTATTCTACTCGCATTATTCTAACATCGAACATTAAAAAGACTTAAGGTACTTTCAACAGACCATGAATTACCCCAAAAGCGAGGTTATTTGTATTTATATATAGGCTAATATACATAAAATGAAATTTTATGTAATATACTGTACATAAAAGGCCATTTTATACAAAGTATACATAAAATGGCCAAAAAAAATTGCTCAAATATTTTCCTGTGAAAACAAACACGAAAAGAGACGTGAGGATTTGAGGAGAATAACGAGAGATTCTTTGTGCATTCCAGAGAATTATTAAAGGGATATATCGTAATTAAATGGGGAGAACAGACCACAGATGTGCAGTACATGTTGTCATGTTTCATACTTTTACAGCGGATTGCAAAGGAAAAAAAAAAAAAAAATCACGAGGAAAAGAAAGCAGCGACTGAAAAGAGCTCCTGCCGTTGATATTCGTGTTACAACATGTCACGTTAAAATACCAAGTGTAACGTTATTCTCATGATGTCTGAAAATAAAAACTGGAAAATGGCTCCAGCTCATCCAGTCAAACTGACGGATCAGCTTTATTTGCAACCTTTTTGAAATGACTCGTTTCAGTCTTTCTGAATGGAAGTTCCCCAAACCGGAAGAGTCACCCATAATTCACAGCGCAGTGAGATCAGGAATAATGTGGATATCTGGACGTGAACACACACTGAATCATGCGTTTATGAACCTGAACCTCCTCGTCTAGACTTTCTGTGACGGTATTGTGGTCAGCTGGTTTAGGTGGAATATCAGTCGTTGAACATGAACATTTCCAGATATTACTGAAATAGAGCATTCAGACATTTTCCATGCAGACCCAGAGATGTGAAGAGTGATGCTGACTTCATTCAGTCCCTTAAAATGGGTAATAACAGAACTGTGGAGGAGGAGAGATGGATGGTGCCATTTAAGTGTACTTGGACCGGGCCGCTATGCAGATATAAAGTAGTACACTAGATTTACCGCCTGCAGTAGGTGTGTGTGTGTGTGTGTGTGTGAGAGAGAGAGAGAGTTTCTGAAGCATGAAAACTGACCTTTTAATTTAAAGATTCAAAACGAGTCACTTTATACTAAAGCAGAGTTTAGGATGAGAATGAAATATGCCTGTATTGTCTACCTCAGAAAATCTATTTCATTCGTCCATCCGCCGATCGATAAGGTACAGCGACGTCGCAGAGATCGATTGGTTTGACTCGTCCCATTCTGCCGTCTCAAATGTCCACCAAATTTTGCCTTTTGCTTTAGGAATAGCTTCTTCTTTAGTTGGTGTGTTCGAGCGTCATTGATATGGAAAGTCACTGTATGCTGTCGTTGCTTTAATGCCTTATACTGTAAATGCATGGTTTTAAAAAAAGAAAACAAGTTGAGAATGTCAAGCTGACCTTCTGCTCTCAATGAATGTTTTGTGGCTGTAATTTATTATGGAGAAAAAAATAATACTATTGCTGATGTGTGTGTGTGTGTGTGATGCTCATATAAACTGATACTCTGATAGGAAGACTGTTTGCCATGAGAACCATTTAGAGCTGTTCAACCAATCAGATCGCAGATCTGCCCTGACCTTTCCTCTGACCTCTGGTTTCTTCATCTGCAGTTTCTTTTGCTCTCAGTGTCTCTCTGTTAATTCACGATACTCGAGCGATAGTGGTACAGATGAAAAGCTTGTGTGATTGGATTATATTCATTCCTTGTGCTGCTGTGTCTTCAGTGATACAACAAAGACTTTTATTTTGTTTTCTTTATCTTTTCCTCTCGGACACCTTTTGGGATATTTCTGTCCTTAAAGGGACGGTTCACCCCTAAAACTGAGAATTGTCATCATTGACTCACATTAATGTCATTATTAAGTGCCCAAAACGTATCATAATCCTAATCTTGCATCTGCTACAAGTTAATTTTGTCTCTAACATGTACAGTATATATATATGTACAACTGCTCAAGTGTTTGGGGTCAGTGTGATTTTTAATGTTTCTGAAAGAGTCTCTTCTGTTCAGCAAGGCTGCTTTTATTTGATTAAAATACAGTAAAAATTGTGAAAATTATTACAACTTAAAATATCTGTTTTCTATGTGAATATATAGTAAAGTGTAATTTATTCCTGTGATCAAAGCTGAATTTTCAGCATCATTACTCACATGATCCTTCAGAAATCACTCTAATATGATTTGATGCTCAAGAAGCATTTATGATTATTATATTTTGTTGTTGTTGTTGTTGTGATAAATAGAAAGTTGAAAAGAACAGCATTTATTTGAAATAGAACAATTGTGTAAAACTACAAATGTCTTTACTGTCACTTTTGATCAATTTAATGCATCTTTGCTGAATAAAAATATACGTCTTAAAAAAAAAAAATCATACTGACACCAAATGGCATGACCTCAAAACTATTGGACTAAATGCCAAAAAAAAAAAAAGGCATAGGCCTATCAAGATTATGCATCACAAGATAAATGTCTGAAATGCCATGAAGATGTGTAACCGACAGCAGCATTTAAATGTTTTCCTGAAATATCCCTTTAAAAGATTACAGTGATGTAAATCTGCATGAAAATCCAAGTTTTACATTTCAACATTTATTCCCAGACTCAATTCTCCATGACACTGAACCCGGATCAGTGCATCCCAACACCATCCGACTGAAATGTGAAACCGAACGCTCATTGTTAATCGTCGTCTGTATTTCCTCATCGTTCTGTAACGATTCAACCAAACCTGACGGCAGCGGCTCATCTCTATTCCCAGGAGTCTTTGCTGGGAAACATCAGTGTGTGTGTGTGGAGACGGACTCGGGAGAGAGTCATTACACTGACACACTCAGAGAGAAGATGAATGTGTGTGTAAAAGAGTGAAAAGATGTGTTCATGACCCAGAAGATTTGATGATGTTTCTGATTATAATAACTAACTCCGTGCAGGAATCAATGCAATCTAAGCCTCACACATGTATGAATATCATCACAGTATTCGCCTTATTTTCGAACGCGGAAGTAAATATGGGTCCAATTTCCGGTTTTTGTGCGGCACTTCCGTTTCCTCGCTTCCCTGGGCTAACTAACGATATTGATCGCGAAGGATTATGCTGAGTTGACAGACAAGTGTTACTCATGCCGTAGCAGATGGATACAACCAGAGCCATAGAGAGAAAGAGTTGCGACACTCCCATAGACCTCCGTTGTAAATAATGGCGGCGCTTTTAACCGCCTACTTCCGGGATTTGAAGATCGGAATAGTTCTAAACACTGTCATTTTGGCGTTGGACACCATTCACTTACATTGCTGCGCGTCGAGTTGTTCTAGAGTTAAGTTGCTGAAATATCGACCTCTTTTGATTTGTCAACTGTCTATGTTGTATCAGAGGCCCTTTGCGATGCTTATACTGGTCTTCATTTGTACATGCACAGCGTAATTATTTATATTTTATGTTGGTTGTTTCAACCAATTTTCAAGCACTGCCTGCTAGCTAGTGCGACTTCGTCAGCTGTGACAGTAAGAGTTCGGTAATGAATCGCTACCACCTTTATAGCAACTTTTATTTAATTAAATTTTTTGGGATATACTAACTTTTCATTATGTTTTATTGTCTTGAGTGAAGTGGCTTGTGAGAACAATGCTGGACCTCTAGGATTGTTATGGGATCACCAGTCCTGTGGATCACCTGCCCCTGGTTTTTGTTTTTCTTGTTCACACACACTCACACAAGCACACATTTTTGTTGTCTGTCATTGTTTAATAAAAAATATTTAAGCGAACTCTGAACGGACCGCCACGGCAGACCTCTTTGCGTGATCACGAAGGTAGGCTAATGGCTGAATCAAAATTTATAAGCAAAATCACGGGAATCAATAGCCTAATACAGCCCAGTTGTGCTAAAATAAATATCATGATACGTCCATCATCAGATGAATGATATGGAAAAGTTAAGTTAGAGCCGCTAAAGCCAGTGCTACTACCCATGCGAACATGAACACTAAGCTTTTCCCTCCAAAAATATAGCCTAAAACTTATCTCCAAATGCAAAACTGACATTAACAAAATGCAATAATGCAATAACAGCTGAAAAAGTACTTGGGTGTGTGTTTTATTTTATATTTACCGTTCAATAATGCAATCGCTGCTGTCTGTCCCATAGAAGAGCATGACAGCCAGCGTATGTTTTAGAACTATTGGGGCTTACATGAACCACGTGACAGCCATAGCGGCGACATCAAAGAGTGTCGCAACTCTTTCTCTCTATGGCTCTGGATACAACCAAGAACTAAAGCCCCGCCTCACCCAGTTCGGGTACCGGACCTGGTTGAAACACGCATGCATCTAGCTGGCAGAGTGCCAAAGCTTCGCCGGCTCCTTCAGCCCCGCCCTAAACACGGTCGAGCCAACGCTGGACTAATGGAGGTATTTTGTCATGTCAAAAGCATTAATAATGCCATCAGAATGCAACCAAAGCACAGGATAGCAATAAGTAGATGGCTATAAATAATTGTAAATCATACAAAATAAATGCCATGATCACTAGATTTTATAGGTGTTACTATAATGCTTTTGTTAATGGTGATCAGCAACCAAATATTGATAATGTGGAAGTTACTGTCTTTTGCCTTGGCATGACTTCTCACTTTTCGCTGACAATACAAAGGCAGAGTACAGTAACTTTAAAATAGTGGTCAAAAGTCAAGTTTGAGCTCAAGATTTTTAATGTATATAATTTTCATTACTAAAACATCTATTTGCCAGATCAGGTCTTGTGTTCACGAAATGAAAAGAACAAACATACGGTCGCTTCGGTGGTTTCTTCAACCACAGGCGAAGGGATTCCTCATTCTTCGGCGGGGGTTAAAGGTCGTAGGGCGCCTCGCAATTACATTCAGCTCTCGTACGCGTTCGAGGATTAAAACACTTCTCCAAGTAAATCTTTCTTTTGTACCAGTTATTATGACAACCTCTAACTGCACCAACAACCCCGGTCTTCCTCGAAGCCATAACGATGAGTTAGTTGTTACGAAGACTTGTTTGATTAACCGCTACGGTGAAAAGTGAGTGACCGGAAGTCTTGCACATTATACACGTAATAATATTATAATATTATAATAAGATCCTCTTCATACGTCAGAAGGAGAGCGAAATCTTATCGGCTTATTTTTTGACATGCTTGCAGAGAAAGGCTCACCAGAACACAGTTACTGGGTTTCACTTTTCACGTTATAGCACTTACACACGGAGAAACTCAGATTTTCTTCATGTGTCCCCTTTAAAGAGAGATATCACTCTTTAAGCTGTAAACACTAGATGAATTAACACACTTTCTAGTTGTCAAATGTCAGTAGATGTGTGTGAGATCAGCAAAACACCAAACGACTCGATTGAAATGAATCAGAAAAGTAGTTCTGAGAATGAATCTTTTTCTGCTCAGTAAAGTTGATATATTTGAACGTGTGGTTTGATGTGCAAGTATTTTCTGGAGGTTTTTGAGGGATTGAACACACAGATTATTCTGTAAACATTCAGTTTTAAAGTAACATTCTGTTTGTTATTGGGGATCATAAGATATCAGTTATGATTGACAGCTGTGTGGACGAGTGTGTGGAATAAAACATCGGGAGATTTTGAAAGTGTTGGAAAGAGTAAAATAAATGTGTAAAAGAGGAGAAGATGAAGACTGAAGGAAGAGGAGAGAGAATTAATGCAGTCAGTCAGATTCATTTACACTTCACTCAGTCCCTGTGGAGATCTGTGTGTGTATGTGTGTGTGTGTGTGTGTGTGTGTGTGTGCATTCGTGTTTGTGTGAGTATGTGACAGAGAGAGAGAGAGTGTGTGTGTGTGTGTGTGTGTGTGTGTGTGCGCATTTGTGTGTGTGTGTGTGTGAGAGAGAAAGAGAATGTGTATCTGTGTGTGTGTGTGTGTGTGTGTGTGTGTGTGTGTGTGTGTGTGTGTGTGTGTGTGCCCTTGTTTATATTACATTGTGGGGACCAAATGTCCCCATAAGAATAGTAAAACCTGAGATCACCTACATTGTGGGGTCCAGCCAGCGGTCCCCACTTTTCAAAAGGCTTATAAATCACACAGGATGAGTTGTTTTGAGAAAGTAAAAATGCAGAATGTTTCCTGTGATGGGCAGGTTTAGGGGTAGGGGCAGTGTGTGTGTGTGTGTGTGTGTGTGTGTGTGTGTGTGTGTGTGTGTGTGTGTGTGTGTGTGTGTGTGTGTGTGTGTGATGGGCAGGTTTAGGGGTAGGGTTAGTGTAAGGGGATAGAATGTACAGTTTGTACGGTATAAAAACCATTACGTCTATGGAGAGTCCCCACAAAGATAGTGAACCAGATGTGTGTGTGTGTGTGTGTGTGTGTGTGTGTGTGTGTGTGTGTGTGTGTGTGTGTGTGTGTGTGTGTGTGTGAGAGCGTGTGTTTGAGAGAGCATGTGTGTGTGTGTGTGTGTGTGAGCATGTGTGTGTTTGAGAGAGCATGTGTGTGTGTGTGTGTGTGTGTGTGTGTGTGTGTGTGTGTGTTGTTTTCCACAGGCTCCTGTTTGAGCGTGATCATGGTCTTCATCATACAGTATCTGTACAGTTCCTCTCCACCAAATGTAAATATGAATGTATTGTTTGGGGACTTCGAGATTCTGACAAATAAAGTTTATGGGTCCGACTCAACCAGGTGTTCATTCCTGTCGATTAATGCTCGTATCCGGAGACACAGAACACTCGTTCTTCTGTTGTTGGAGCATCATATATGCTCTTCTGCGCCAAGATATATATATGTGTGTGTGTGTGTGTGTGTGTGTGTGTGTGTGTTTTATTGTATTTATTCTTTTTCTTCTTTTTATTTATGTACGTGTGTGTGTGTGTGTGTGTGTGTGTGTGTGTGTGTGTTTTATTGTATTTATTCTTTTTCTTCTTTTTATTTATGTACGTGTGTGTGTGTGTGTGTGTGTGTGTGTGTGTGTGTGTGTGTGTGTGTGTGTGTGTGTGTGTGTGTGTTTTATTGTATTTATTCTTTTTCTTCTTTTTATTTATGTACGTGTGTGTGTGTGTGTGTGTGTGTGTGTGTTTTATTTATTTTTTCCATTTTTTATTTTTATGTACAGTATTATTTCCTTATTTATTTTGAACAAACATTTGACCTTAAATTCCTTTTCTTTAATGTCTTTTCTATATCAGAATTGTTAGGATTATATGTGACTGTTTTTACTTCTCTTAATTGTCATTGACTTTAATAGCATCAATCAACACTTCAGTGGGAAAGGAGGTTTGCAGGAACACATCCTCAGGTCTGATTGGCCGAGTGTCTGTCTTGAATCTTTGGCTTATGGAACTTTCTTCATTGACAGAAAAGAAATGTACAAACAAACCAACCAATTTTCAGCTGAAATGTAAGTTTCCTGAAATGAATGGCTTGTTTATTGACCGGTTGCGGCAGTAAGTAATCCTATCATGCCGTTGATCTGAATATCAGCTGCTTTCTGATGTTGGTTCATTGTTTCAAATGGTAAATAAAGAGTAAAAGCAGTATATACTGTAATTAGACATGTTTAGGACAAAGCTTTAGATGATGCGATGCAGTATAATAAACATGACAGAATATGCTTTTCCATTACTTTAACTCATCAAAATAATTAAACCCATGTCATGTTATTGAGATCATTTGAGATTCAACTTGCCCTGAAATGAAAGAACTTGTTTTTAAGTTGAATTAAGTGAATTTATTTATAAATAAATGTACATTAATTTATAGTGAGGAAACTGCTCTCACTATAAGAAGCTTGTTTTCACCATGGGTTAAGAAATTAAAAAAAAAAGTTTTTACAACACAATTCTGACTTTTTTAATGTTTTAATTCGATGAAAACAGTCTGGATTGTGATGTAAAGTGAGTGTGTTTTAGGGCTCACAGACTGAGCCGGTTTTATCTCCATCCCTCAACTTTACAACCAGGAGGAACTTCTAGACGTAATTAAAGGGTGAAAATGACATTTCAGTGCTTTACTCCCTGTGTGTGTGTGTGTGTGTGTGTGTGTGTGTGACATGAATGACGTGACGGAGAGTAAATTACATGTTGTCCCTTAAGATATTGAAACTTTATCTTTGTGTTGTGAAAGGTGTTTTCCTCCATTACCGGAGAGAGTGTATAATTAAGAGTCTCTTCTAGTCAAGCCTGTATGGGTGGATTCAGCGCAACAGTCTCGAGTGACCCGTCGTTAACCCGGAAGAGGGACAAAAACACACTAGAAGATCAGTTTATTTACTAGTAGACAAGCAGATACGTCCAGATACCAGTATATATGTGTGGTTCAGTCTGTGTGTGTTTGCGGGTCTGATGTTCATGTGTGTGTTTGCGGGTCTGATGTTCATGTGTGTGTTTGCGGGTCTGATGTTCATGTGTGTGTGTTTGTGTGTCTGATGTTAATGTGTGTGTTTGCTGGTCTGATGTTCATGTGTGTGTTTGCGGGTCTGATGTTCATGTGTGTGTGTTTGTGTGTCTGATGTTAATGTGTGTGTTTGCTGGTCTGATGTTCATGTGTGTGTTTGCGGTGTAACAAACTGGACTAATAATTTAACTAAACCAGTAGTCACTCAAAAGTTCAGGGTACTCACACTGCATTAATGAATAAGGGGAATAACTGAATAAACCCTTGTAATCAGACAAAGATAGGCATAAGCAGGTTATCCAACAAGGTATAATTGTAATTCAATAGTCAAATCAGAAAAATGACACTTATCCGAGAGTCCTTGATCAAATAGTCCATGCTTGAGAAGTATTGTCCTTATGTGTGAATCCGTAGTCCTTGAGCCCCAAAAAATGAATCAAAATGTCCAAGAAAAAAGATAATAATCCTCCAAATGTGATGAACCAGCAAAAACACCCCGAAAAAACAAGTCTTCTCTTGAATCTCGATGGGTAAATAATCCATAAACAACTTCAAAGGAGAAGGCTAAAAACTACCAATCCATTTCATTCAAACAGGATCAACTCACATCCCGCCTCCACTTGCTTAGGCCTTTTTCTTAAAGAAGGCCTTCCTTCCTCTAGGTGCTCTCCTATCAAAATAAAAGTCCATTTTGCTCACCCCAAGATGTTTCTCCCCCACACATAAAAGTCCCACATACAAAAAAGACAGAGAAATTCAACTAGGGTCTGAAACCAATTAAGTCATCCCTATACATATTTTACACAGTGTCTGACGTTCAATGTCTTCCTCACATTGGTAAAATAAAATATATTTGTGTATTTCTCTTAGCCCCAATATAGTGTCACAGAGTCCCCCCCCCCCTGCCAGCGGCTACTGAGGAAGACTTCCCCAGAAGGGTTTTAAATTAACAACGTTCACTGTCTCTTCTTTGTCATTTGGATGAATCCATCCGACTCGGTAATTCACTGGGCCAAGCTTCGTCTTCACCCTCGCTGGACCTGACCATCGTGGGGCTAATTTAGAGGAGAAATAATCAGAAGCTTTAGAAACAGGATGGGCCCTCACCCAGACCAAGTCTCCCACCTGAAATTGTGTATCTTTCCGGTGGGCATTATAATACTTGGCTTGTCTAAGTTGTGCCTTCATCATAGATTGTTTAACCTCTTCAGCAAGTTGATGCTGTCTTTCCATTATTGAGTAAGAAGATTGAGCGGGGTTCGGTGAAAAGTGGACCAATCTCTCAAGAGGTCCTTGAAGTTGTCTTCCCAGAGTAAGCTCCGCAGGAGTTCTTTTAGTAGTTTCATGTTTGGCATTATTTATTGCAAATCGAAATTCTGCCAGCCACATGTCCCACTCTCTGTGGTTCTCTCCCACATAAGAAGCCATCATAGTTTTCAAGGTCCTGTTAACTCTTTCGGTGAGGTTGGTCTGTGGATGGTAACTGGTAGTTAATTTTTGAGTTACCCCCCAGTTTCTGCACAAATCAACCAGGAGCTGGCTGAGAAATTGTGGGCCTCGATCTGAAAGGATGTACTTCGGGACCCCCCACCGATTGAAGATGTCATCCTTTAAGATTCGACAGATGCGTGGAGTCTTACTGTCTCTCAAAGGGAAAAGCTCAACCCATTTAGTAAAATAGTCCACCACCACCAAAAGAAAGATATTGCCCTTCTTACTTTTAGGGAACGGTCCCATAAGGTCAACACCAAGCATATGACCAGGCTCATTCACCACAGTCGATTGGAGGAAGCCCAAAGGTTTTAAATTGGAAGGCTTGTATTGCTGACACACAACACACTCTTTGACATGTTGCCACACATCCTTTCTGACTTCAGGCCACCATGCCACCTCCAAGATTTTCAAAAGGGTCTTCATCTTCCCAAGATGAGCTCCTAAAGGATTGTCGTGAAAGTAGTCAATGAAAGTGAGGACAAGGGACTTTGGCACCACCAGTTGGTATTTGGAACCACCAGCGTGAGGTATAACTCGGTATAACACGCCCTGTTGGATATCCCATCTTATCCGATCACTTTGTTCATTCTTCACTTCTACTTTACCCATCAATTCCTTTACCTGCTCGTCTTGGTCTTGAGCTTCTGCAATCTCAGCCAGAGAGGATGGCAACTCAAAGTTCCATGAGAAGGTCCTCTTTGCTACACATGCAGCCACAATTGCTTGATCTTGGATAGACCTAGATAGGGCATCAGGTACTACATTCATTCTACCTTTCCTATACCGAACTTGGAATTGGAATCGTTGTAGCCTCAATGTCCATCTGGTAAGTCTAGATGTTGTCTTAGGAGCGTTAAAGGCCCACGACAATGCTGCATGGTCAGTGTATACTACAAAGGGTACCCCCTCCAGGTAGTGATGCCATTTTTCTACTGCCCATACAACAGCTAGGCATTCTTTCTCCGAAGTTGAATAGTTTAATTCTGCTCCCCTTAGACTTTTTGAGGCATAAGCGATAACAAATTCTTCATTATCAATCTTTTGCACAAGTACTGCTCCAAGTCCGATGGCACTGGCATCGGTTTGTACTTGAAATGAATGAAGAAAATTTGGTTGGGCCAGTACAGGGGCTTGTTGCAGGGCTACTTTCAGACTCTCCACACTCTGCTGACATTCTTTGGTCCAAACCCATGAAACGTTTTTCCGCTGCAAATGATACAAGGGGGCAGCAAGCTCAGCGAAATGAGAAATGAACTTGTGGTACCATCCTATCAGGCCTAAGAACCTCTGCAAGGAAAGAAGATCATGAGGTATGGGATAGTTGGTAATAGCAGATGTCTTTTCCGGATCCACTTCCACCCCTTTTCCTGAGACTACATGGCCCAAGAATTTTAGCTCGGTCTTGAGAAAATGGCATTTCTTCAAATTCAGGGTCAAGTTGGCCTTCTGGAGTCTACAAAAGACTGCTTCGAGATCCTGAAGATGCTGCTGTTTAGATGGAGAGTATACAATAATATCATCGATGTATACAAAACAGATGCTGCCTCTCAACCCCTCTAATACCCTCTCCATGAGACGTTGGAAAGAAGCTCCAGCATTTTTCAGCCCAAAAGGCATTGTCAAAAAATGATATAGGCCAAAGGGGGTGATGAAAGCAGTCTTTTCCTGGCTACTCTTCTCCATCTCCACCTGCCAATAACCCGATTTCAAATCCAACGTGCTAAAATATTTGGCTCCATGCATGGATTCTAGAATATCATGGATGAGGGGCATAGGATAAGCATCTTGAGGCGTTTTAGCATTTAAACGTCTGTAATCAACACAGAACCGAAAGCTTTGATCAGGTTTAGGCACAAGTACCACTGGGGATGCCCAAGGAGATTGTGAGGGATCAATGATGCCATCTTGGAGCATCTTTTCAATCTCTTCCCGAATTATATCCTTCTTTAAAGGTGAGACTCGATAGGCTTTACACCTAACTGGGAGGTCATCAGTTGTTATTATCTGGTGGGTGGTTAGGTTTGTCTTCCCCAGCTTGTTGGAACAGACAGAAGGCCATGCGTGCAGCAGCTGTTGTATTACCTGAGGATAGCTCTGTATCAGGTCATCCCTCAATAAAGATTCCACCACAGTTACTGACTCATGTACTCCAGACTCTAGGGGCAGTGCCATAAACACACTGATAACCTGTTCCTCCTGCTGGCTCCATAATTGTTCCCCAAGGGGCTGGCAGAGAAAAGGAAACACAGTCATCCGTCCATTGATACACAGTTCATAACTATGTTCTCCCACATGTAAACGTACTCCAGTTTGACTTAAAAAATCCAGGCCTAATATAAGGGGAAAAGCAAGCTGCTGGTCTGCCATCACATAAGTGTCAACTGTCCACATCATTCCATGCCACTCATAGGTAATATGGACTCGGCCTTCTGAGGTTTGGGCCTTCCCATCAGCTAACATGAAAGTCCTGTTGAAATGTTTCCTCAGTTGCTCACCTGGCTTAGCCAACACTTCCCACAGCTGTCTCTGTATTAAAGTGAATGTGGAGCCAGTGTCTAGGATAGCTTCCACTTGCTTGCCGCGAATTCCCAAAACCGCTCGAAGCAACGGAGGGGTGGAAGCCTGCACCAAAGCTAGATGTTGACTTGGTCCAGACAGGGGTTTGGAGACATTGACATGACGGGCTGTTGGATTCTTCTTCCCTTTTTCATTGGCTTTCATCTGATTTATTTTGGCCCAATAGTCTCTTTTGGAATTAAGATCTCTTTCCACCAATGACCCAACCTTGACCAATTGCTCCACTGTATGCACAGCACCCCTTAGGCTTCCTGCTAGAGAAGGATTACAGTTATTTAGGATTCTTCTCACCACTTCTTCCTCAGGAAGGTCAGTCTTCCACTTTAAGCATAATGCCCTATAGTCATAAGCAAAATCTCTAATGCATTGATCAGGACCTTGAATCATAGCTTTAAGTTGTTCTTCGACCTCAGTGAGATAGTCAGTGGGAAGGAATGCTCCCAAGAAGGCTCTTTTAAACTCATCCCAGTTATGGATCTTGTTTCTTTCTGCCAGCCACCAACTCCTGGCAGGGCCAGAGAGAACAGCATTAAGGGTGGCTACAAGTTCGGTGTCTGACAAGTGTCTGAGTGTCAAGAAATTTTCACATCGCTCCACAAACTCCACTACATCACTGGTTTCTCTGGTTTCTCCAAAACTAGGGAATTCTAAATGAATTGGGGGTTTAGGGTAGGAAGCAGCTGGGGTAGTTGACTGCATTCTTTCATTATCTAAATTGGCAGTCCCAAAAAAACGATTAATTGGAGTGCTGGTTTTCCTGATACGGTCAACTTCCTTTCGCCACTTTTCATCCCTTCTTTGAAGACAGTCTATAACTCCATTCTCTAGCTTAGCCAAAGATCTTTGCATGAAATTTTCAATGTCATCAAACCGTTGATTCACCGCTTCTCTGAATACAGCTTCACGGTTTACTGCACTTTCACTAAATGAGCGAAGACCATCTTTCAACGTGTTAATTTCAGCACGTAATTCTTGGACTGATTGAGAGAGGTTTGATATTGCTAAATCTGTGTTTTCAATCTCATTTCTTCCCGGATTTACAACAGGTTGAGCCTCATCATCACTCTCTTCAGCTTGACTGTCAATATACATTTCACCCAACAGTGAGCTTATCTCAACCACGGATCCTGGATTCCGGTATACATTTCCAGGGGGAGCAGGTTTGAAAGGAAGGGACTCTGCTACACCCACCTCATCTACTGGAATTAACTCTGCCTCTGAATTAGAATTAGCAGTTTCCATTGCAAGTATAAAACACTGTTTGACCAAAATGATAAATAACAAATCAGATAACAGAGTTAAATCAACTCATACCACCATTCACATGAGTGTTCCCCGTACAGGCCACCATCTGTAACAAACTGGACTAATAATTTAACTAAACCAGTAGTCACTCAAAAGTTCAGGGTACTCACACTGCATTAATGAATAAGGGGAATAACTGAATAAACCCTTGTAATCAGACAAAGATAGGCATAAGCAGGTTATCCAACAAGGTATAATTGTAATTCAATAGTCAAATCAGAAAAATGACACTTATCCGAGAGTCCTTGATCAAATAGTCCATGCTTGAGAAGTATTGTCCTTATGTGTGAATCCGTAGTCCTTGAGCCCCAAAAAATGAATCAAAATGTCCAAGAAAAAAGATAATAATCCTCCAAATGTGATGAACCAGCAAAAACACCCCGAAAAAACAAGTCTTCTCTTGAATCTCGATGGGTAAATAATCCATAAACAACTTCAAAGGAGAAGGCTAAAAACTACCAATCCATTTCATTCAAACAGGATCAACTCACATCCCGCCTCCACTTGCTTAGGCCTTTTTCTTAAAGAAGGCCTTCCTTCCTCTAGGTGCTCTCCTATCAAAATAAAAGTCCATTTTGCTCACCCCAAGATGTTTCTCCCCCACACATAAAAGTCCCACATACAAAAAAGACAGAGAAATTCAACTAGGGTCTGAAACCAATTAAGTCATCCCTATACATATTTTACACAGTGTCTGACGTTCAATGTCTTCCTCACATTGGTAAAATAAAATATATTTGTGTATTTCTCTTAGCCCCAATATAGTGTCACAGCGGGTCTGATGTTCGTGTGTGTGTGTTTGCTGGTCTGATGAGTTCATGTGTGTGTGTTTGCGGGTCTGATGAGTCCATGTGTGTGTTTGCGTGTCTGATGTTCATGTTTGTGTTTGGGGGTCTGATGTTCATGTGTGTGTGTTTGCGTGTCTGATGTTCATGTGTGTGTGTTTGCGTGTCTGATGTTCATGTGTGTGTGTTTGCGGGTCTGATGAGTCCATGTGTGTGTTTGCGTGTCTGATGTTCATGTTTGTGTTTGGGGGTCTGATGTTCATGTGTGTGTGTTTGCGTGTCTGATGTTCATGTGTGTGTGTTTGCTGGTCTGATGTTCATGTGTGTGTTTGCGGGTCTGATGAGTTCATGTGTGTGTTTGCGGATCTGATGTTCATGTGTGTGTTTGCGGGTCTGATGTTCATGTGTGTGTTTGCGGGTCTGATGTTCATGTGTGTGTGTTTGCGTGTCTGATGTTAATGTGTGTGTTTGCTGGTCTGATGTTCATGTGTGTGTTTGCGGGTCTGATGAGTTCATGTGTGTGTGTTTGCGTGTCTGATGTTAATGTGTGTGTTTGCTGGTCTGATGAGTTCATGTGTGTGTTTGCGGGTCTGATGTTAATGTGTGTGTTTGCGGGTCTGATGTTAATGTGTGTGTGTTTGCGGGTCTGATGTTCATGTGTGTGTTTGCTGGTCTGATGTTCATGTGTGTGTTTGCGGGTCTGATGTTCATGTGTGTGTTTGCTGGTCTGATGTTCATGTGTGTGTTTGCTGGTCTGATGTTCATGTGTGTGTTTGCTGGTCTGACGTTCATGTGTGTGTTTGCGGGTCTGATGTTCATGTGTGTGTGTTTGCGGGTCTGATGAGTTCATGTGTGTGTTTGCGTGTCTGATGTTCATGTGTTTGTGTGTTTGCGTGTCTGATGTTCATGTGTGTGTGTTTGCGGGTCTGATGAGTTCATGTGTGTTTTTGCGGGTCTGATGTTCATGTGTGTGTTTGCGGGTCTTATGTTCATGTGTGTGTTTGCATGTCTGATGTTCATGTGTGTGTTTGCGGGTCTGATGTTCATGTGTGTGTTTGCGGGTCTTATGTTCATGTGTGTGTTTGCATGTCTGATGTTCATGTGTGTGTTTGCGGGTCTGATGTTCATGTGTGTGTTTGCGGGTCTGATGAGTTCATGTGTGTTTTTGCGGGTCTGATGAGTTCATGTGTGTTTTTGCGGGTCTTATGTTCATGTGTGTGTTTGCATGTCTGATGTTCATGTGTGTGTTTGCGGGTCTGATGAGTTCATGTGTGTTTTTGCGGGTCTGATGAGTTCATGTGTGTTTTTGCGGGTCTGATGTTCATGTGTGTGTTTGCATGTCTGATGAGTTCATGTGTGTGTTTGCGGGTCTGATGTTCATGTGTGTGTTTGCTGGTCTTATGTTCATGTGTGTGTGTGTTTGCGTGTCTGATGTTCATGTGTGTGTTTGCGGGTCTGATGAGTTCATGTGTGTGTTTGCGGGTCTGATGTTCATGTGTGTGTGTTTGCGGGCCTGATGTTCATGTGTGTGTTTGCTGGTCTGATGTTCATGTGTGTGTGTTTGCGGGTCTGATGTTAATGTGTGTGTTTGCTGGTCTGATGTTCATGTGTGTGTGTTTGCGGGTCTGATGTTAATGTGTGTGTTTGCTGGTCTGATGTTCATGTGTGTGTTTGCGGGTCTGATGTTCATTTGTGTATTTGCATGTCTGTTGTTCATGTGTGTGTTTGCGGGTCTGATGAGTTCATGTGTGTGTTTGCTGGTCTGATGTTCATGTGTGTGTTTGCGGGTCTGATGAGTTCATGTGTCTGTTTGCGGGTCTGATGTTCATGTGTGTGTGTTTGTGGGCCTGATGTTCATGTGTGTCTGTTTGCGGGTCTGATGAGTTCATGTGTGTGTTTGGGGGTCTGATGTTCATGTGTGTGTGTTTGCGGGTCTGATGTTCATGTGTGTGTTTGCGGGTCTGATGTTCATGTGTGTGTGTTTGCGGGTCTGATGAGTTCATGTGTGTGTTTGCGGGTCTGATGTTCATGTGTGTGTTTGCGGGCCTGATGTTCATGTGTGTGTGTTTGCGGGTCTGATGAGTTCATGTGTGTGTTTGCGGGTCTGATGAGTTCATGTGTGTGTTTGCTGGTCTGATGTTAATGTGTGTGTTTGCTGGTCTGATGTTCATGTGTGTGTGTTTGCGGGTCTGATGTTCATTTGTGTATTTGCATGTCTGTTGTTCATGTGTGTCTGTTTGCGGGTCTGATGTTCATGTGTGTGTGTTTGCGGGCCTGATGTTCATGTGTGTGTGTTTGCGGGTCTGATGAGTTCATGTGTGTGTTTGCGGGTCTGATGAGTTCATGTGTGTGTTTGCTGGTCTGATGTTAATGTGTGTGTTTGCTGGTCTGATGTTCATGTGTGTGTTTGCGGGTCTGATGTTCATGTGTGTGTTTGCGGGTCTGATGAGTTCATGTGTGTGTGTTTGCGTGTCTGATGTTCGTGTGTGTGTGTTTGCGGGTCTGATGTTCATGTGTGTGTTTGCTGGTCTGATGTTCATGTGTGTGTTTGCGGGTCTGATGTTCATGTGTGTGTTTGCGGGCCTGATGTTCATGTGTGTGTGTTTGCGGGTCTGATGAGTTCATGTGTGTGTTTGCGGGTCTGATGAGTTCATGTGTGTGTTTGCTGGTCTGATGTTAATGTGTGTGTTTGCTGGTCTGATGTTCATGTGTGTGTGTTTGCGGGTCTGATGTTCATTTGTGTATTTGCATGTCTGTTGTTCATGTGTGTCTGTTTGCGGGTCTGATGTTCATGTGTGTGTGTTTGCGGGCCTGATGTTCATGTGTGTGTGTTTGCGGGTCTGATGAGTTCATGTGTGTGTTTGCGGGTCTGATGAGTTCATGTGTGTGTTTGCTGGTCTGATGTTAATGTGTGTGTTTGCTGGTCTGATGTTCATGTGTGTGTTTGCGGGTCTGATGTTCATGTGTGTGTTTGCGGGTCTGATGAGTTCATGTGTGTGTGTTTGCGTGTCTGATGTTCGTGTGTGTGTGTTTGCGGGTCTGATGTTCATGTGTGTGTTTGCTGGTCTGATGTTCATGTGTGTGTTTGCGGGTCTGATGTTCATGTGTGTGTTTGCGGGTCTGATGTTCATGTGTGTTTGCGGGTCTGATGTTCATGTGTGTGTTTGCGGGTCTGATGAGTTCATGTGTGTGTTTGCGGGTCTGATGTTCATGTGTGTGTGTTTGCAGGTCTGATGAGTTCATGTGTGTGTTTGCGGGTCTGATGTTTCGTGTGTGTGTTTGCGGGTCTGATGTTCGTGTGTGTGTGTTTGCGGGTCTGATGAGTTCATGTGTGTGTTTGCGGGTCTGATGTTCATGTGTGTGTGTTTGCGGGTCTGATGAGTTCATGTGTGTGTTTGCGGGTCTGATGAGTTCATGTGTGTGTTTGCTGGTCTGATGTTAATGTGTGTGTTTGCTGGTCTGATGTTCATGTGTGTGTGTTTGCGGGTCTGATGTTCATGTGTGTGTTTGCGGGTCTGATTGTTCATGTGTGTGTGTTTGCGGGTCTGATGTTCATGTGTGTGTTTGCGGGTCTGATGAGTTCATGTGTGTGTGTTTGCGTGTCTGATGTTCATGTGTGTGTGTTTGCGGGTCTGATGAGTTCATGTGTGTGTTTGCGGGTCTGATGTTCATGTGTGTGTTTGCGGGTCTGATGAGTTCATGTGTGTGTTTGCGGGTCTGATGAGTTCATGTGTGTGTTTGCTGGTCTGATGTTCATGTGTGTGTGTTTGCGGGTCTGATGTTCATGTGTGTGTCTGCGGGTCTGATGAGTTCATGTGTGTGTTTGCGGGTCTGATGTTAATGTGTGTGTTTTCGGGTCTGATGTTAATGTGTGTGTTTGCTGGTCTGATGTTCATGTGTGTGTGTTTGCGGATCTGATGAGTTCATGTGTGTTTGCGGGTCTGATGAGTTCATGTGTGTGTTTGCGGGTCTGATGAGTTCATGTGTGTTTGCGGGTCTGATGAGTTCATGTGTGTGTTTGCGGGTCTGATGTTCGTGTGTGTGTTTGCGGATCTGATGAGTTCATGTGTGTTTGCGGGTCTGATGAGTTCATGTGTGTGTTTGCGGGTCTGATGTTCATGTGTGTTTTTGCGGGTCTGATGTTAATGTGTGTGTTTTCGGGTCTGATGTTAATGTGTGTGTTTGCTGGTCTGATGTTCATGTGTGTGTGTTTGCGGGTCTGATGTTCGTGTGTGTGTTTGCGGATCTGATGAGTTCATGTGTGTTTGCGGGTCTGATGAGTTCATGTGTGTGTTTGCGGGTCTGATGAGTTCATGTGTGTGTTTGCGGGTCTGATGTTCATGTGTGTTTTTGCGGGTCTGATGTTAATGTGTGTGTTTTCGGGTCTGATGTTAATGTGTGTGTTTGCTGGTCTGATGTTCATGTGTGTGTGTTTGCGGATCTGATGAGTTCATGTGTGTTTGCGGGTCTGATGAGTTCATGTGTGTGTTTGCGGATCTGATGAGTTCATGTGTGTTTGCGGGTCTGATGAGTTCATGTGTGTGTTTGCGGGTCTGATGTTCGTGTGTGTGTTTGCGGATCTGATGAGTTCATGTGTGTTTGCGGGTCTGATGAGTTCATGTGTGTGTTTGCGGGTCTGATGTTCATGTGTGTTTTTGCGGGTCTGATGTTAATGTGTGTGTTTTCGGGTCTGATGTTAATGTGTGTGTTTGCTGGTCTGATGTTCATGTGTGTGTGTTTGCGGGTCTGATGTTCGTGTGTGTGTTTGCGGATCTGATGAGTTCATGTGTGTTTGCGGGTCTGATGAGTTCATGTGTGTGTTTGCGGGTCTGATGAGTTCATGTGTGTGTTTGCGGGTCTGATGTTCATGTGTGTGTGTTTGCGGGTCTGATGAGTTCATGTGTGTGTTTGCGGGTCTGATGTTCATGTGTGTGTTTGCGGGTCTGATGAGTTCATGTGTGTGTTTGCGGGTCTGATGTTCATGTGTGTGTGTTTGCGGGTCTGATGAGTTCATGTGTGTGTTTGCGGGTCTGATGTTCATGTGTGTGTTTGCGGGTTTGATGTTAATGTGTGTGTTTGCGGGTCTGATGAGTTCATGTGTCTGTTTGCGGGTCTGATGTTCATGTGTGTGTTTGCGGGTTTGATGTTAATGTGTGTGTTTGCGGGTCTGATGTTAATGTGTGTGTTTGCGGGTCTGATGTTCATGTGTTTGTTTGCGGGTCTGATGTTAATGTGTGTGTTTGCGGGTCTGATGTTCATGTGTGTGTTTGCTGGTCTGATGTTCATGTGTGTGTGTTTGCGGGTCTGATGAGTTCATGTGTGTGTGTTTGCTGGTCTGAGTTCATGTGTGTGTTTGCTGGTCTGATGTTCATGTGTGTGTGTTTGCGGGTCTGATGAGTTCATGTGTGTGTGTTTGCGGGTCTGATGAGTTCATGTGTGTGTTTGCGGGTCTGATGTTCATGTGTGTGTTTGCTGGTCGGATGTTCATGTGTGTGTGTTTGCTGGTCTGATGTTCATGTATGTGTGTTTACGGGTCTGATGTTCATGTGTGTGTTTGCTGGTCGGATGTTCATGTG
>CM040798.1:1610676-1615676 GCA_022829025.1 Squalius cephalus
ATGGAGTGAGTGGGTCAGTAGTGGAGTGAGTGGGTCAGTAGCGGAGTGAGTGGGTCAGTAGCGGAGTGAGTGGGTCAGTAGCGGAGTGAGTGGGTCAGTAGCGGAGTGAGTGGGTCAGTAGTGGAGTGGGTGGGTCAGTAATGGAGTGAGTGGGTCAGTAGTGGAGTGGGTGGGTCAGTAATGGAGTGAGTGGAGTGGGTGGGTCAGTAGTGGAGTGAGTGGGTCAGTAGTGGAGTGGGTGGGTCAGTAGTGGAGTGAGTGGGTCAGTAGTGGAGTGAGTGGGTCAGTAGTGGAGTGGGTGGGTCAGTAGTGGAGTGAGTGGGTCAGTAGTGGAGTGAGTGGGTCAGTCAGTAGTGGAGTGAGTGGGTCAGTAGTGGAGTGAGTGGGTCAGTAGTGGAGTTTCCCTGGAGTTGTGGCGTGTGTTCAGTACGAGCTGTACTGTGAGCTGAAACTCCTGTGGCCTTGCCTGTCCTGATGCAGATCCTCTGCAGTCACTCCAGGGTTTTTCTGAACATGCCTTCTCAGAAATCTGGTTTTAGCCGTTGATATCTTCATTCTCCTGCCCGTCCAGGGAGTGTAACCACTGTTCCTTTAACTCTGAACTCGCAAACTACGCTTCCAATGGTGTCTCTAGGAACATTGAGTGCCTTCGCTATCTTTTTGTATCCTGTTCCTTGTTTGTGAAGGGCGATGATATCTTCTCTTAAAGGGGTGGTTGATTATGATTTGACTTTTCTAACTTTAGTTAGTGTGTAATGTTGCTGTTTGATCATAAACAACATCTGCAAAGTTACAACGCTCAAAGTTCAGAGCAAAGGGAGATATTTGCTTTTACAGAAATCACTTTTTAAGGACTACAACAAACGGCTGGTAGAGACTACACCACATTCCTCCCGGGTTAGTGACATCACCAACCCTAGAATTTTCATAAACCCCGACCCGGAACACGATTTATAGATTATCATGACAGAATATGCTAATCAATGACTAGAAGATAACTACACATCAGCTACATAAATTCATCAAATAACCATTCAGAAACGTTGTCACTTCTTCTCGAGTCTCTCCATCATTGTCTGACTCCGGTTCGAACATAAAAGGCTGAAAGTTTTTGAAATGTTCAGTGCGTGTGTGTGTGAGGTAAAAGGACACAAGCAGTTGAAGCTCCGCCCCCTGTGCCGGGAGCAGCAGCTCATTTGCATTTAAAGGGCCAGACACAAAACGGTTCGTTCAAAAAGTGACACCTTTAACATGCTATATAAACATATCTGTGGGGTATTTTGAGCTAAAACTTCACACACACACACACACTCTGGGGACATCAGATACTTATTTTACATCTTGTGAAAAGGGCATTATACCACCCCTTTAACTTTTTGGACCATTATTTTGACTTTGCCATATTTCTAACTTGCAGTCAAACATGACACTCAACAAACTTCTCGTCAGTTCAGATATTTTGTGGGTTCTAGCTCAAGCACACCTGGTGCAACTCATGAAGCCCTTGATTACTCGCATCAGGTGTGCTCGAGACAACATCTTATTTGCAGATTTGTGCTGGTGTCAGGGATTCTATTCAGGGGTGAATAATTTTGAAACTGCAGAAGTCATGAAAAGTTGCATTTATATTTACATTTGGGGAATTCACTTGAAACATTTGCTGCGTTTTAGCTATATTAATTACTTTTGTTTGATTTCTTCATTGCAAACAGCTTCTTGTTTGTACATTTTGCCAATAAACATGATTTGCAATGAGGGTTTCAATTGTAACTGTGTGTGTATATATATATAAATAAATATATATAAATTATATATATATATATATATATATACACACTCACCTAAAGGATTATTAGGAACACCTGTTCAATTTTTCATTAATGCAATTATCTAATCAACCAACCACATGGCAGTTGCTTCAATGCATTTAGGGGTGTGGTCCTGGTCAAGACAATCTCCTGAACTCCAAACTGAATGTCAGAATGGGAAAGAAAGGTGAGTTAAGCAATTTTGAGCGTGGCATGGTTGTTGGTGCCAGACGGGCCGGTCTGAGTATTTCACAATCTGCTCAGTTACTGGGATTTTCACGCACAACCATTTCTAGGGTTTGCAAAGAATGGTGTGAAAAGGGAAAAACATCCAGTATGCGGCAGTCCTGTGGGCGAAAATGCCCTGTTGATGCTAGAGGTCAGAGGAGAATGGGCCGACTGATTCAAGCTGATAGAAGAGCAACTTTGACTGAAATAACCACTCGTTACAACCGAGGTATGCAGCAAAGCATTTGTGAAGCCACAACACACACAACCTTGAGGCGGATGGGCTACAACAGCAGAAGACCCCACCGGGTACCACTCATCTCCACTACAAATAGGAAAAAGAGGCTACAATTTGCACAAGCTCACCAAAATTGGACAGTTTAAGACTGGAAAAATGTTGCCTGGTCTGATGAGTCTCGATTTCTGTTGAGACATTCAGATGGTAGAGTCAGAATTTGGCGTAAACAGAATGAGAACATGGATCCATCATGCCTTGTTACCACTGTGCAGGCTGGTGGTGGTGGTGTAATGGTGTGGGGGATGTTTTCTTGGCACACTTTAGGCCCCTTAGTGCCAATTGGGCATCGTTTAAATGCCACGGCCTACCTGAGCATTGTTTCTGACCATGTCCATCCCTTTATGACCACCATGTACCCATCCTCTGATGGCTACTTCCAGCAGGATAATGCACCATGTCACAAAGCTCGAATCATTTCAAATTGGTTTCTTGAACATGACAATGAGTTCACTGTACTAAAATGGCCCCCACAGTCACCAGATCTCAACCCAATAGAGCATCTTTGGGATGTGGTGGAACGGGAGCTTCGTGCCCTGGATGTGCATCCCATGTATGTGTGTGTGTGTGTGTGTGTATATAAAAGTACAGCAATAATAATAAATATTTTCATGCTATAATAATCATTATTTAAAAACATGTACAGCCTTTGAGTTTTGGTGATTTAAAAATGTTCCTAAAAACTCTAAAGTATGTGAAGTTTGGTAGTCAAATGTGTTGAAATGTATTATATCATATTAATTTTAATTATCCAAAATCAAGATTGATATTAAGTTGGTAGTTCAGATTTGTGTGTATGCACTTTTGGAGGAGTTTAATATTTTTAACACTGGGTTCCCTTAGATTGTCTCACAGCGCCATCTAGTGGACATATACTGACGTTACCAGAGAGGCCTGATAAAACACTCGTTCACTCATGCAGTCTCACTTAAACTCAAATACAATTCTACAGTTTTTCATAACTTTTTTATTTTATTATTTCAGTGAAAAGTAATAAAAAAAAGAACAAAGAAACTGGGCCGGTCACAGGTCACAGTCCCCCAGAGAAGATGATCTCCAGTGCCGACTGCAGGTCCCCGTTCGTGGCCGTTAGCGCTCGCAGAGCCAGACTCTCGTCCTGGATGCCCATATCCCTGAGCTGCTGCATCTGTGTCTGCCAGCGGCCCTGCAACACACACACACACACACACACACACACACACACACACACACACACACACACACACACACACACACACACACACACACACACACACACACACACACACACCTGTAAGCAGCTCATTTTCTAAAGCATTTATGAAGCTACATGGCTCTATCCATCAGTAGTCAACATTTGAAGTGGATCAAAACCTTTCATCAAAGTTATACTATAGATAGATGAACTACTACTATACTATACTATACTATACTGTACTATACTATACTATAGTGAACTATTCTATAGATGAACTTTGATTAACTTTTTTGATCCACTTCAAATGTTGACTACTGTATACACACAATCAATCAATCCAAAAATTATTCAGACACCAGATACAATGTGTGATATGTTTCACTAGTGTGATCAGGACACTATAGTTCATTACTGTGAGTGAGGAGAGCAGAATACAGTAAACTGTGGCATATTACACCCAGAAACTCTTCATACAGAGACTACCAGTGACATTTATAACAATCTGGGCCCAGAAATGATTGGGACACTTTGAGCTGATCATGTTCTGCTGAAGTGTGTTTTGTCTTTAATTGCTAATGCTCTTTTCACACACAGACTGAACACAATGAAGCATTGCTTGGTGATTGGTTGAGCTAAACTGGTATTATCTAATTGTGTAGTTAAATTTAACAGCTGACAGATATTCAACATAATTCATGTGTGAGACAGTCTAACAGAAGGATGGACAAAACCAGTCAAATATCAGCTGAGTTCTGCTCATATTTCATCACCGTTTTCTAAACTATAGCGAATAAACTGTGATAATGTGAGAGATGTTGGTTTGACTGTATATATACACAGGGTTCCCACACCTCGGTTAACTTCAAATTCAAGGACCTTTCAAAGACTTTCCAGGTCCAATACCCTAAAACTGAAGGACAACCTCAAAGGATGAGGTTCCATCGTAGTAGTTTCGAGCGCATGAACTTCATGGCAACGTACAACACAAAGTACAGGAAACACTTAACGTAACGTGTAAATGCGCATAACTAACGTAGATAAAGCAAGCTAGTGCGCGCAGGCCACGAAGTGTTGGCGGAATAACACATTAGCGGACCGGAGGGAATCATGTGGAATGTTTTCCAGAAAACCTCTTACACAAAATAAATTCAAGCACTTTCAAGGACGTGTATCAGTGTGTGTTTACTACTGTATCTGTGTGTGTGTTTACTACTGTATCTGTGTGTGTGTGTGTGTTTACTACTGTATCTGTGTGTGTTTATCTGTGTGTGTTTACTACTGTATCTGTGTGTGTGTGTGTGTTTACTACTGTATCTGTGTGTGTTTATCTGTGTGTGTTTACTACTGTATCTGTGTGTGTGTGTGTGTGTGTGTGTGTGTTTACTACTGTATCTGTGTGTGTTTACTACTGTATCTGTGTGTGTTTACTACTGTATCAGTGTGTGTTTACTACTGTATCAGTGTGTGTGTTTACTACTGTATCTGTGTGTGT
>CM040798.1:1620676-1638176 GCA_022829025.1 Squalius cephalus
CAAACGCACCAGGGTTCGACAGAATCAAGTTGAGTGTGAAACCAGACCAACGCAAAGCAAACGAGTGTGAAACAGTATGAAACAGTGTGAAAGCACCATTAATGAGTAATGGGTGTGTTTTGTCTCTATTCTCTTAATGAGTAATGGGTGTGTTTCAGGTGTAATGTGTAATAAACCAATCAGAGTCTCATCTCCCATTCCCTTTAAAAGCCAGTTGTGCTCGAGCCACGGCGGATTCACTATTAACATGGAGGAATTACCAAGCGGAAAAACTGAACACTTCCCTAGCGAGGAAACGGATCTGCTCGTGTGTGAGGTTAAAGCTGTGTGTGTGTGTGTGTGTGTGTGTGTGAGAGAGAGGTTAAAGCTGTGTGTGTGTGTGTGTGTGTGTGTGTGTGTGTGTGTGTGTGTGTGTTTGAGGTTAGAGGTTAAAGCGAGACCATCTACGGGACAAGCTGGATTCCACCATATCTTTATGTAAACAATATTAATCTTTTACATTGTAATCCTTTTATTTTTAATATTTGGCATGTTTGTGTGCTGCTGCGCATCCCTGTATGTGTAATAAGCAGAGAGTGTGTGTAATAAGCAGAGAGTGTGTGTAATAAACACATCCTGCTCAGCTACTGTTCGGACGCTCTTGCTTACTGCTCCGCGCTTTGCTCTATCGCTTTTACATTTTATCTCCTATTTTTTATATTTTATTTCCTTTTATCACCTAATTTTAACTTCAGCAAATCAGCACAGTGCTCATACGACAAAGTTTGGATTACTACAAAAACGCAGAATTCTTTTACCCGACCAGCTTACATTCCGGGAAAGGAAAACACAACTGCCTACAAGGATAAGAGAAAATGCCTCTTCTAGAATCTACTTGCTGCACTAACTGCCACAGACTTTTACAAAGGATTGCAGTTCTTGAAACAAAGTTACTTACGGGACCACCAAACCAGACGGAGCACACAACAGAGCTTCTTCATGGACACCCTCAGCATATAGCCGGTGAGTCCCATGAAACTAGTGCTCCTCGACAGGTAGAGAAACAAGCCAATCGACTTACTAATCGATGGGAGCGAGACCCAAAGGCACTCGAGACATCAGATTGTCACGAGCATCACATATTGCCGCAGTAGCATCCTCTACCCCAGATACAGCTCGGACAAGGATTGCAAACACTGGTCTCCTACCACCGCCTATACATCTTGAGAACAGATTTGAAGTACTAATGAATGTAAATGAGGAATCCCCAAATGTGATGAATGTGATCGAACACAGACTGAATGGGCCAGTAGCTAACACTGATGCTAACTGGCGCTCAAGGTCGAGCAGACAGCGGCACTCAGCTCAGAGCGCAGCCGAGCCCAGGACTCTGATAGTGGGGGACTCCATAATCAGAAACATTAGCAGCAGGGACACAACTACATGCTGCCTTCCACAAGCAACAACTTCTGATGTAAACAAGGAACTTCAGAACATTCTGATGAAACATAAGACTGATAATCGACTCATCATACATGTGGGGAAGAATGATATTCATAAAGAGCAGTCAGAACTCCTTAAGAAGGATTTCAATGAACTTTTTGAAACACTTAAAAGACTGAAAGTTCAAACATTCATCAGTGGACCACTCCCAGCAAGAGGAACAAACAGGTTTTCACGGTTGCTTGGGCTAAATACATGGCTGCAAAAAACCTGCAATATAAAAGGAGTAAACTTCATTGACAATTTCAATCTTTTCTGGAGTCAGAGACAACTTTTTCATCGGGATGGCCATCACCCAAACAAACTTGGTTCAAGAGTGTTAAAGGACAATATCTACTTCTCCCTCAATCATCCTTCTGCAGTGTGTGCCAATCCACTCAATCTGAACGGCACACACACACCTGGACACAGTATGAATGACCACGGGACTTCACTTCAGCAGCAAAATGGACATGATAACACCACTCCGCCACAACAACCTCTGCTCACGGACTCAATCTCAGCTGAGCCCTGCCCACAGAGCTCACCACAGACAGACATATCAGAACTGCTCCAAGATTCAGCACCCAAGGACGACTTCCTGGAAAACAGACAGGGAAGCCAGGACAGCTTATCACAGTCTCCGATAACACCAGAGCAACAGCCCCTTTCACCAGACACGTTAACCCTCTCTCCAGCATCGCCACTTCTGTGCTTCTCACAGAAAATGGAAGAACTGGTGTATGCTGGAACCAGACTATCCCACTCTTTTGCTGGAAGCCCCCAGATACCAACCAAAAAACGGCAGGCACCATTACCACCAAAGCCTGCGGGCCCAGCTCGCCCTCAACTTCCTTCTGTGAGAGCTCTTCGGCCTCTGCCACAACGCCAGGGCCCACACCCTCCTCCATCTGCTCGAGGTGAACCAAAAACAACTGATTCCAGCTCTCAGTGATATGTGTTGGGTCCCTGCTATGATAACAGTAACTTTCTCAAATGTTTACAGAACAAGCGGGAACCCAGTGTGCCTGTATCTTTCTCTATTGCTGTTCTATTACAAGATAGAAAGTCTAAGGCCTTCAATAGCCGTACAGCAAACCCAACTAATCTGGTGCCTATTACACGTCAAACTAATATTGCTGTGGGGAAAAGTAAGTCTGTTAAGTTAGCACTTTTTAACATCCGCTCACTTAAAAATAAATCACTTCTAGTCAACGACTTAATAACCACAAACAACCTGGATTTTATGCATCTAAATGAAACCTGGCTAGAAGACACAACAGTCCTCAATGAAACATCCCCTCCTAACTTTACTTTTATGAGTGTCTGCAGAGCTGTTAAGAGAGGTGGGGGTCTAGCTGCGCTTTTTAAAGATATCTATCAATGTAAGCAAATATCATTTGGGAATTACCCTTCTTTCGAATATCTGGGTACTGTGTTAAAAGGTGCTCCACGCATTTTACTTATCATTATTTACAGGCCTCCAAAATACTCTCCAGCCTTTGCTGAGGACTTTACAGAACTGTTATCAACAATTACCTCAGAGTTTGACTGTTTTGCCATTGCTGGGGATTTTAACATTCACATAGATATTGCAGAAAACAATATGGCAAAAGAAATCAAAACTGTTTTAAAAACTTTTGATCTGACTCAGCATGTACATGGACCCACACACAATCGTGGACACACTCTAGATTTACTTATCAGTAAGGGTCTAAACCTTAGAGTCAGACCTTAGTTTCAGTAGTTGTGTCAAAGCAATAACTAAATCAGCATACTATCATCTGAAAAATATTGCAAGAATAAGATGCTTTGTTTCCAGACAAGACTTAGAAAAACTAGTGCATGCTTTCATCACCAGCAGGGTGGATTATTGTAATGGACTCCTCACTGGCCTTCCCAAAAAGACCATAAGACAGTTGCAGCTCATACAGAACGCTGCCGCCAGGATTCTTAGCAGAACCAGAACATATGAACATATCACACCAGTCCTCAGGTCTTTACACTGGCTCCCAGTTAAATTTAGGATTGATTTTAAAGTATTATTACTGGTATATAAATCATTCAACGGCCTAGGACCTCAATACATTGCAGATATGCTCACTGAATATAAACCCAACAGATCACTCAGATCATTAGGATCATATCAGCTAGAAATACCAAGGGTTCACTCTAAGCATGGCGAGTCTGCTTTTAGCTATTATGCCAGCCGCAGCTGGAACCAGCTTCCAGAGGAGATCAGACGTGCTCCTACAGTATCACATTCAAATCCAGACTCAAAACACTTCTGTTTAGCTGTGCATTTACTGAATGAGCACTGTGCCACTGTCCGTCCGACTGTACTGTACTGTATTTTATTTTTTATTTTTCTAAACTGTTTTAATTATTCTTATTTCTTTTTATTATTTTAATTTCTTCTATGTAAAGCACTTTGAATTGCCATTGTGTATGAAATGTGCTATATAAATAAACTTGCCTTGCCTTGCCTAATAAGAGTGTGTGTGTAATAAGAGTGTGTGTGTAATAAGCAGAGTGTCTGTAATAAGCAGAGTGTGTGTGTAATAAGCAGAGTGTGTGTGTGTAATAAGCAGTGTGTGTGTGTAGTAAGCAGTGTGTGTGTGTGTGTAATAAGAAGTGTGTGTGTGTGTGTGTGTGTGTGTGTGTGTGTGTGTGTGTGTGTGTGTGTGTGTGTGTGTGTGTGTGTAATAAACAGTGTACAGGCGTTGTGGACACGCCTATAGGCTCATATTACTAATGCGCTCTTTAAATAACAATAAAAACATTGAGTCGTCGACCATCTGAAACCTGGTCTAAAGTCAGTCTATTCCAGTTCCTCAAAATAGCAACGCTCCAACAATACGCCTGAACACACCTGAACACACACCTGAACACACACCTGGTTCTCAGACCAGCAGCTCAGGGGCCACAGATGAAGCCCTGTGTGTGTGTGATAGAGCCCTGTGTGTGTGTGTGTGTGAGATAGAGCCCTGTGTGTGTGTGTGTGTGTGTGTGTGTGTGTGTGTGTGTGTGTGTGTGTGTGTGTGTGTGTGTGTGTGATAGAGCCCTGTGTGTGTGTGTGATAAGAGCCCTGTGTGTGTGTGTGTGTGTGTGTGTGTGTGTGTGTGTGTGTGTGTGTGTGTGTGTGTGTGTGTGTGTGTGTGTGTGTGTGTGTGTGTGTGTGTGTGTGTGTGTGTGTGTGTTGTGCGCAGGGCTCACAAAATCGCCTGTGTTTTCAAAATTGTGTTTTCCGGCATAACCGGCCTGCCCGACGGGCTATCTGAAATAGTGTTCGCGTCAGTCTTGTTATATTCAGATTCAGCGCATTCTTCATCTTTAATCCGCAGCAGCGTCGAGCAGAGCACACGTCAGAAAGAGAGGACAGGGTGTGTGTGTGTGTGTTCATCTGAGTCTCATTGGTCCGTCACTGCTCGTCAATGTCAGAATATTTGAGATGACCAATCAAAACAAAGTAGGCGGGCTTTAAGTGCGAGATAAGATGTAAGTAGCTAAACTAAACATTTTACATTTGACAGTTTTTTATGTCATAAATGTGAAACGAATGACAAAAATAATCAGGCAAACGATTTTGTTTGAAACAAATACACTTCTGTCGAATTTCGCCATTTTGAACTGAAAATAAGCCTAGTATGTAACGTGACTCATGTAATGTAATAATTAGTTTACTGTCACTGTGAGGGCACAAGAAACATTAACAAAGCCGTTTTCATCATGTTAGGCATAAAATTAATAATGAATGTGTACATGTTGAGAATTAATATAATACAATTTGTAGCCTTCAGTAAATTAAAAAAGTTCAGCTTTAGGAGGGGAAGAGACAGGGCAAGATGAGAGAAAAAGAAAGAGTGATGGATAAGAAGTGAGAGCAGGCATTGACAAATAATCTACTGTCCGCTGACATGGTTTTAAAGCTATTGTTATCCAATTTTTTTGGCCTTCAAAACATCTTAAAATGCACATATGTAGATCAGAGAAATCAACATTTTCTCGGGGGAGCCCCCGAACCCCCCTAACTAGCATATCTCACATTCGGGACCTCCGTGATGATAAAACCCTGCCATCTGCATAATGAAACTAGTTAATAGTGAGCATTAGACCCTAAGCTAAAGTCTCACCTTTTTTTTTCTTTTTTTTTAATCATACCCTCATTGGGGGCTGAGCCACCGACACACACTGATTCATGTTCCACACTGGTCACACACATTTCAGTTCAGTTATTACCAGATGCATATTTGTATTGATGATTCTAATTTGATTATTTTATATCCAATTGTTGATATTTGTGTTTTGAAAAAGTCTTTGATTCATGGTTTGACTCCTAACCAATTTTCTACATTAAAAATTTTATTTTTATTTGGGCTAGTAAAATTCATTTCGGGCTACCAAAATCTGAAGAGTGCCTGCCCGAAGGGCTACCAGCGATTTTGAAATTTTGCGAGCCCTGGTGTGTGATAGAGCCCTGTGTGTGTGTGATAGGGCCCTGTGTGTGTGTGTGATAGAGCCCTGTGTGTGTGTGATAGGGCCCTGTGTGTGTGTGTGATAGAGCCCTGTGTGTGTGTGATAGAGCCCTGTGTGTGTGTGATAGGGCCCTGTGTGTGAGTGATAGAGCCCTGTGTGTGTGTGATAGAGCCCTGTGTGTGTGTGTGATAGAGCCATGTGTGTGTGTGTGATAGGGCCCTGTGTGTGTGTGATAGAGCCCTGTGTGTGTGTTAGAGCCCTGTGTGTGTGTGATATGGCCCTGTGTGTGTGTGATAGAGCCCTGTGTGTGTGTGATAGAGCCCTGTGTGTGTGTGATAGAGCCCTGTGTGTGTGTGATAGAGCCCTGTGTGTGTGTGATAGGGCCCTGTGTGTGTGTGATAGGGCCCTGTGTGTGTGTGATAGGGCCCTGTGTGTGTGTGATAGGGCCCTGTGTGTGTGTGATAGAGCCCTGTGTGTGTGTGATAGAGCCCTGTGTGTGTGTGATAGAGCCCTGTGTGTGTGTGATAGGGCCCTGTGTGTGTGTGATAGGGCCCTGTGTGTGTGTGATAGAGCCCTGTGTGTGTGTGATAGAGCCCTGTGTGTGTGTGATAGAGCCCTGTGTGTGTGTGTGATAGAGCCCTGTGTGTGTGTGTGTGATAGGGCCCTGTGTGTGTGTGTTAGAGCCCTGTGTGTGTGTGATAGGGCCCTGTGTGTGTGTGATAGGGCCCTGTGTGTGTGTGATAGAGCCCTGGTGTGTGTTAGAGCCCTGTGTGTGTGTGATAGGGCCCTGTGTGTGTGTGTGATAGAGCCCTGTGTGTGTGTGATAGAGCCCTGTGTGTGTGTGATAGGGCCCTGTGTGTGTGTGTGATAGAGCCCTGTGTGTGTGTGATAGAGCCCTGGTGTGTGTTAGAGCCCTGTGTGTGTGTGATAGGGCCCTGTGTGTGTGTGTGATAGAGCCCTGTGTGTGTGTGATAGAGCCCTGTGTGTGTGTGATAGAGCCCTGTGTGTGTGTGATAGAGCCCTGTGTGTGTGTTAGAGCCCTGTGTGTGTGTGATAGGGCCCTGTGTGTGTGTGTGATAGAGCCCTGTGTGTGTGTGATAGAGCCCTGTGTGTGTGTGATAGGGCCCTGTGTGTGTGTGTGATAGAGCCCTGTGTGTGTGTGATAGAGCCCTGTGTGTGTGTGATAGGGCCCTGTGTGTGTGTGATAGGGCCCTGTGTGTGTGTGATAGGGCCCTGTGTGTGTGTGTGATAGAGCCCTGTGTGTGTGTGATAGAGCCCTGTGTGTGTGTGATAGGGCCCTGTGTGTGTGTGTGATAGAGCCCTGTGTGTGTGTGATAGGGCCCTGTGTGTGTGTGATAGGGCCCTGTGTGTGTGTGAGATAGGGCCCTGTGTGTGTGTGTGATAGAGCCCTGTGTGTGTGTGATAGAGCCCTGTGTGTGTGTGATAGAGCCCTGTGTGTGTGTGATAGAGCCCTGTGTGTGTGTTAGAGCCCTGTGTGTGTGTGATAGGGCCCTGTGTGTGTGTGTGATAGAGCCCTGTGTGTGTGTGATAGAGCCCTGTGTGTGTGTGATAGGGCCCTGTGTGTGTGTGTGATAGAGCCCTGTGTGTGTGTGATAGAGCCCTGGTGTGTGTTAGAGCCCTGTGTGTGTGTGATAGGGCCCTGTGTGTGTGTGTGATAGAGCCCTGTGTGTGTGTGATAGAGCCCTGTGTGTGTGTGATAGGGCCCTGTGTGTGTGTGTGATAGAGCCCTGTGTGTGTGTGATAGAGCCCTGGTGTGTGATAGAGCCCTGTGTGTGTGTGATAGGGCCCTGTGTGTGTGTGTGATAGAGCCCTGTGTGTGTGTGTGATAGAGCCCTGTGTGTGTGTGATAGAGCCCTGTGTGTGTGTGATAGAGCCCTGTGTGTGTGTGATAGGGCCCTGTGTGTGAGTGATAGAGCCCTGTGTGTGTGTGATAGAGCCCTGTGTGTGTGTGTGATAGAGCCATGTGTGTGTGTGTGATAGGGCCCTGTGTGTGTGTGATAGAGCCCTGTGTGTGTGTTAGAGCCCTGTGTGTGTGTGATATGGCCCTGTGTGTGTGTGATAGAGCCCTGTGTGTGTGTGATAGAGCCCTGTGTGTGTGTGATAGAGCCCTGTGTGTGTGTGATAGGGCCCTGTGTGTGTGTGATAGAGCCCTGGTGTGTGTTAGAGCCCTGTGTGTGTGTGATAGGGCCCTGTGTGTGTGTGATAGGGCCCTGTGTGTGTGTGATAGAGCCCTGGTGTGTGTTAGAGCCCTGTGTGTGTGTGATAGGGCCCTGTGTGTGTGTGATAGGGCCCTGTGTGTGTGTGATAGGGCCCTGTGTGTGTGTGATAGGGCCCTGTGTGTGTGTGATAGAGCCCTGTGTGTGTGTGATAGAGCCCTGTGTGTGTGTGATAGGGCCCTGTGTGTGTGTGATAGGGCCCTGTGTGTGTGTGATAGAGCCCTGTGTGTGTGTGATAGAGCCCTGTGTGTGTGTGTGATAGAGCCCTGTGTGTGTGTGATAGGGCCCTGTGTGTGTGTGATAGAGCCCTGTGTGTGTGTGATAGGGCCCTGTGTGTGTGTGATAGGGCCCTGTGTGTGTGTGATAGAGCCCTGTGTGTGTGTGATAGAGCCCTGTGTGTGTGTGATAGGGCCCTGTGTGTGTGTGATAGGGCCCTGTGTGTGTGTGATAGAGCCCCGTGTGTGTGTGATAGGGCCCTGTGTGTGTGTGATAGAGCCCTGTGTGTGTGTGATAGGGCCCTGTGTGTGTGTGATAGGGCCCTGTGTGTGTGTGATAGAGCCTGTGTGTGTGTGTGATAGAGCCCTGTGTGTGTGTGTGATAGAGCCATGTGTGTGTGTGATAGAGCCCTGTGTGTGTGTGATAGAGCCCTGTGTGTGTGTGATAGAGCCCTGTGTGTGTGTGATAGAGCCCTGTGTGTGTGTGATAGGGCCCTGTGTGTGTGTGATAGGGCCCTGTGTGTGTGTTAGAGCCCTGTGTGTGTGTGATAGGGCCCTGTGTGTGTGTGATAGGGCCCTGTGTGTGTGTGTGTGATAGGGCCCTGTGTGTGTGTGTGAGAGGGCCCTGTGTGTGTGTGTGTGATAGGGCCCTGTGTGTGTGTGTGAGAGGGCCCTGTGTGTGTGTGTGTGATAGGGCCCTG
Source organism: Squalius cephalus (assembly GCA_022829025.1). Classification (NCBI taxonomy): domain Eukaryota; kingdom Metazoa; phylum Chordata; class Actinopteri; order Cypriniformes; family Leuciscidae; genus Squalius; species Squalius cephalus. Next base: position 1,629,767 of record CM040798.1, read on the forward strand.
TGTGTGTGTGTGTGAGAGGGCCCTGTGTGTGTGGAGGAAACTCACGTGTCCAGCAGGTTTGGGTCTGTGAACTGAACGAACAGATCTTTATCCTGGAGCACACCTGCAAAATGAAGGAGATGATGAGTCACATGGTTCTCCGTCCATGAGCGTTAATGCGTTTCAAAGCCCACGAACCTAAAGCCACAGGATCTGAACTGAGTCCAGGAGAGGCCGCGATGATCTGCTCCAGCGACTCCTTATTAGCCAGCATCTTATACACCTGAAAACACAAGAGAGCGTGTTTTAATGCTTTATTAAGGTGAAAACGTTTATGTTTAGATTTTTTTTTTAATGTCTCACTTCATTGGAATGGAACTAAACATGAACGCACACACACCTGCTATATGAACAAACACAACTGTAGACATGATTAGAAAAGGCTTTTCACAAATCAGCCAGGGAGAAGTAGTCCTTGATCATGTCTAAATATATCCAAATGAAAAGCCTAATACAAGTAAGTAATTATGTCCGAAAATACTGTAATAAGCAACTAGATAATACACAGCCATCTATATATATATATATATATATATATCTATAGTTACAAAATACAATGTTCTTTGTATTTGTCCCTCAAAACAGGAATACCTTTGCTTTTAAACACTGTTATTTGAAAATATTAAGATTTTTTATTTCAGGATTGCTTTTAATTGACTTATTTAGCTGTTTATTTATTCAGTGTTATATCTTTTTTTGCTCTCTACTTTGTGTTTTAATTTATATTGTCGTGGTTGCATGTGTTGTAAAGCTCTTTGAGAATGCAATTTAAGGTGCTATATAAAATAAATAATTATATATAATATATCTATATATATAAATAATATATAATTATTTATTTTATATATATATATATATATATATATATATATATATATATATATATATATATATATATATATATATATATTTAATATTTATAAATATTATAAAAAAATATATAATACATTAATTTCATGAAAAAAAATAAATTGTCTTGTTTTGTTTTGAAGATTGCAGTGTGAGAATTAAGAGTCGTGAGGAACACTTTCATGATGGACAGATGCACTTTTATGATGGACAGATGCACTTTTATGATGATAGATGCACTTTTATGATGATAGATGCACTTTTATGATGGACAGATGCACTTTTATGATGGACAGATGCACTTTTATGATGGACAGATGCACTTTTATGATGATAGATGCACTTTTATGATGATAGATGCACTTTTATGATGGACAGATGCACTTTTATGATGGACAGATGCACTTTTATGGACTTTAAAACAGAAACGGCCATTCACTGCCATTATAAATCTTGGAGTAGCCAGGACATTTTTTAATATAACTCTGATTGTGTTCGTCTGAAAGAAGAAAGTCATGTACACCTAGGATGGCTTGAGGGAGAGTAAATCATGGGCTAATTTTCATTTTTGGGAGAACTATCCCTTTAACTCAAATGCTGAGTGAACAGGCTGGAGTGTTGTGGTGTGTACCGACCGCTTCTCTGTACGCTGAGTTGGAGATCAGGCCGGCCTGAAGCATCCTGAACTCTCGAGCCGCAGCAGATCTGTTCACCGGCTCTGTGTGAGGAGCAACACGAGAAACATCAGCACTCATCCACCTCACAGATACTGTGATTATCACTCGGGTTCAGACCCTCACGCACCTGGCTTGACCTCCGGCTCCGGCCACGTCTTCTTGATGATGTGCAGTGTGGATCCGGACTTGATCCCGTAGGAGTCTAGCGTGAGGTCATCCTTGAGCACACAGCCACAGTGCACGAAGTCTGCAAAACACAGTCACGTGAACGCACAATACACACGTGAACGTGCAGTAATGTTGCTGAAAGCTCTGTTATACGGACCATAATCCGAATCACTCATTCATTATAGAGCAAAACGTCCAAGTATCAACATAACTTGATGATACTTGGACGTTTTGCTCTATTATAAATATTAATGAATATGAAATAAAAACCCAAAGGAAAATCTCAAGGGAAGCAGAGGCACACTCCATTAACATTTACATTTTTAACTTGTTCAAGCTTTTATTTTTTAATTTTAAGTCTTTTAATTTTAGTAAAATTTTTAGTCATTTCATTATATATATATTTTTATATTCCTATTTAGGTTTAATCTATTTTAGTTCTTTTTTTTATTACCAGTTAATAATTTTAGTGCTTCAACAAATTTATTTCAGTTTATTGCAAAGGCAACATTTCTAATTTTTTCATAAAAACCCAGAGGAAAATCCCACAGGGCGAATTACGGGTTATGATGTCATCCCTTCAGTACTCCATTCATATTTTGAATAAGCTTTTATTTTTTTAGTTTTCTACTTTAATTTTAGTTTATTTTTTTCATCATTTCATTTATATATATATATATATATATATATATATATATATATATATATATATATATATATATATATATATATATATATATATAAATATATACACACAAGTAATTATGATTAAGTAATTATACACGTAAGTAATTATGATATATATATATATATATATATATTAGGGCTGTCAAAAGATTAATCGCATCCAAAATAAAAGTTTGTTTTTAATAATATATGTGTGTGTACTGTGTATAATTAAATTTGTATATATAAATACACACACATGCATGTATATATTTAAGAAAAATGTGTTATTTATATATATAAAAAAATTTATATATAATATAAACTATATAAATATAATATATATACAGTATATGTATGCAAATATTTCTTAAATATATACATGCATGTGTGTGTATTTATATATACAAAATAATGTGATTAATCGCGATTAATCTTTTGACAGCCCTAATATATATATATATATATATAATATTCCTATTTAAGTTTAATCTATTTTAGTTAATTTTATTTATTTATTACCAGTTAATAATTTTAGTGCTTCAACATACATTTATTTCAGTTTATTGCAAAGGCAACATTTCTAATTTTATTTTTACATTTTTTGACTAATATTTAGATTTTATTTCAGCTTTATTTCAACTAATATAACTAGTAGTTTTAGTTATCGATAATAATAATAACCTTGACATTAAATCACATCCACTGACCAGTTCGTAAAACATGAAACATAGATATTCATTCATAAACATAAGCATCAAGGCACTGCCAGTGTTTAGGAATCCAGCTGAGGAAATAGTCGGATTCAGGAGTTTACAAGCTTCCTGACGGGAATATTTAAATCTGACTGAAACTTCATCAAGGAGCGGTTTAAAGAAGGCCTGTCCGCTGACTGAACCATCGATCTGATTATAGCGGCTGATGTGTGTTCCTGAGGACCGAGCCAGCACTGACCGATGAGCTCCGGCTCGGGCAGAGAGTCGGATAACTGCGCTGAGATCAGCTGTTTGAGCGTCGACACCTGGTATCCTCCGGGATGAACGTCTCCAGGCTCGGCGTCTGGGAACTGGAACATGGCCTTGGGTTTGTCCCGGAGTTTCAGCGAGAGATGCCATGAGGAACTCTCCATATCCTTCACAAGAGTCCACAAACAACAGATCATTACCTCTCACTCTCAAACAGAGTCTGCTGCAACATTATAAATGTCTTCACTGTCACTTCTGATCAATTACATTCATCCTTGATGAATAAAAGTACTGATTTATTTTATTTATTTCCCCACAAAAATAGAACAAAGATTCTTACTGACCCCAAACTTTTTCATGTTACAGAAGATTATATTTCAGATAAATGCTGTTCAACACTGATAATAATCATAAATGTTTCTTGATCATCAGATCCTCATATTAGAGTGATTTCTGGAGGATCATGTGACCCTGAAGACTGGAGTAATGATGAAGATTCAGCTTTAATCACAGGAATAAATTACACTTTACTATATATTCACATAGAAAACTGCTTAATTTGTAATAATATTTCAGTTTTTTTTTATTAAATAAATGCAGCCTTGATGAGTATAAGAGACTTCTTTTAAAAACATTAAAACTCTTTATCCTTTAAAGGTGGTGAGTTTTAGTACAAGCAAGCTAAGCACACAAACTTTAGTTTTATTCATATCTATATTCTGAAGTCTTGCTCACCTTGTTTATACACCATTTTATTCCTAGAAATATGGAGTGATATAAAGAGAAATCCAAAACCTCCTCTGTAAAATCCACATTACAACTCTAATGTTTTAACACAAGCAAAACCACCTTTATCCAAGCTTCGGATTTCTGTCCTGGAAATGTAACGTTATGCTAAATTATTAGTGCTTATTTAATTTGATAACGATGATGTAAACATAACATTTTAGAAAACTTGTTGTAATTCAAAATAATAAGCTTCATGTAGGCTAATGTTACTGTGACTAAACAACTGGGTAAGTTATGCTAATTATTGATGTTAATGAATCTCTCAGAGATGATGATGACAGCAGATCAACATCGATCACTTATTGATCTCAGACACAGTACATTCACTTCGCATCACGGTGACATTTAATACGACACGACAGGATTAATATCTAATATCTCACCAGTTTTATTGCGAACTCTTCACAGAAGTCAGTCAGTGATGCAGCGCTTTGTCAACAACTGGTCACCGGATGTGATGTCACACAGTTTCCCCCCAAAATAAAAGTAATACAAACTCGTCTTATAAATACTGTAGCTTATTTTATATAATGTCGCGCAGTCCCTCTGGAATTTATGTGTATGAATCTAGACGTAATTTATAACGTGTATGTAATTCAATAATTATGTTTAATAGGCTATATAAACGTACTTTCGTTGAATTTTAATCGAATAAACTAAAATACTTTCATTCATAATTTAAAACGGAAATATAAAGCTATTTATTTCGCATGTTTTTTTTCTCTCTAATATGTTTTATTTGATTCACTGTCATGAAGTGTAGAGTTCGGTCTGCGCCGCCGTGTGGTACTGAGAGGTGATGCAAGGCCGACTTTAGTCTTCAGGAAAACCAGCGGTGTGAATTTGGGACATTTTATTAATAATATATACTAAAAGTTGTATAGAAGTGAAAGTGAAAGTCTCTGAATAATAATATCAGAGCAACATAAACATGCACCTTTAATGCAATGGCAGTGCAATGTGGTGTTTGGAAACTTCTGTGATGGTATAGTTCAGGATGAGATGTAGGTGTGTGACTCTCCACAGGGGAACATCTGATGTTTAAACATGTTCAATTATGCAAAGATAAATAAAGGTGCCAGAGTATAAAATAAATAAATAAATAAATAAATAAATAAATAAAAACAAGCAATTTGTTAAAGGGATAGTTCACCCAAAAATGAAAATTCTGTCATCATTTACTCTCCCTCAAATTGTTTCAAACCTGTAAGAATTTCTTTTTTCTGCTGAACACAAAAGAAGATATTTTGAAAAATGTCTGTAACAGTTGATGACTTCAATAGTATTTTGAATAGTAAACATCTTCTTTTGTGTTCAGCAGAAAAAAGAAATTCTTACAGGTTTGAAACAACTTGAGGGAGAGTAAATGATGACAGCATTTTCATTTTTGGGTGAACTATCCCTTTAAAGATGCCACTTTACATAATTAATAATGTTTGTAGGTAACACTTTATTTTAGTGTCCTTGTTACATGTAGTTACTATAGTAATAACAGTAAATTATGAATAATTACATGCACCTAACCCTAAACCCCAATCATAACCCTGACTTAGTAAGTACATGTAGTTAATTATTATTTCTCACAGCACCTAAATGTATAATTACACTGTAACAAGGACACCTTTAAGTAAAGTGTAACCTAATTGTATAAGTTCTATAGCCTTCTTGCTCTTGGATTTATACAAAACACTAGTAATTTAGGTTATAAAGTTAACATATTTTGGAGCCAGATTTATTTTATTTTTTATTATTATTATGTTATTATTTTATTATTGTATGTACGGACCATAATAATAATAATTACACACACACACACACACACACACACACACACACACACACACACACACACATTACTAGGCCTATATCACGCCCACATATAGTAAGCAATCATAACTACTTTGACTCTTATTATTATTATTACATATATGAGTAGACAGGCCTACTGTACTGTAACATGTGTTCTCCAGTAGTTTATTTTTTATTTTATTTTTTTGAATGCCAGTCATATACAAATAATAAACATGACAATAATCCAACATATAGTGTAAAAAAATATCAGATAAATAGAGACTACAACAACTAGGGGTAACACTTTATTATACAGTGTCCTTGTTACATATGTTACATGTACTTACCGTAGTAATAACAGTGAATCATACATAATTACACACAACTAACCCTCATACTTATCCTACCCTAACCCTATAGTCAGTGCATAGTTGCTTAATATTACTCAGCACTTAAATATATATTTACACTGTCACAATGACACCTTGAAATAAAGTGTAACCCAACTAGGAAAAGAAAATACAGTGCAATTTATAAAATAACAATACAAGAAAAAAGAAAGAAAATAATATAAACAGAAAAAAGAACAGTATGAGATCATCATGTAAATAGCATAAAAGCTTCACATAGAGACCTAGTGTGTTTTGCTTTAGTATTTGTCAACCCCAGTAGTAACTCGATGTCTGAATAATAAGAGTGTGTGGTGTTTGTGCTCGGTCGCAGTGACGTCATCAGACGGGAGCGAGCGCAGGAATGATGTAGGAGTGGTTTCGCTTTCCTGGAGGAAAACCATCTCACAGAACCGCGATCTGACGAGTCTTCTCCTCCATGATCTCAGCTGGCGCTCTCAGGCGTTCCTCACCCCGAACTCAGGAATGACAGAGAGTAAAGTCCGCCTCGAGCCTCCTCGGATCTCCTGCTAGAGGTCTGTGTTCACAGCGGGATTAACGGAGCTTTGTCCTGTCCAACTTCTCCTCGCTGGGATGGTAAGTTCCTTAAAAATGTCTTTCAGAATCAGAAGCGTGCTGGGGGATCTGGGGGGAAATCCGGCTCGGTTTATATAGCCTGTGCAATGGAGAGAGGGAACAAATGAATGAAACGTTTTTGAAAGGAGTCAAAATGTAAGTAAGTTACATTTAGTCCAGCGAAATCATATTAATCGTGTTACTTTTATTTGTGCCAGGCTTCATAACTCACTTGTTGGTGGTTTGTTTTATTGAATCCATGTCTTCAGAGTTTGTGTTTTAAGGTTTTAAGATCCTCTGAAACCCCCACAGTGAGAGTTGTTTTGAAGGGCCAGGTCTTTGTGTAAGTGTGTGAAGCTCCACCACACCCTGAAGCTCTGGATGTGTGCTTGACCATCAGCATCTGTCCTTCACACACTCATCTAAGAGCTTTACCAGATCAAGTCCTGTAGTTCTCCGTCATCTGAGAGCTTTACCAGATCAAGTCCTGTAGTTCTCCGTCATCTGAGAGATTTTCCAGTCCTATAGTCCTGTAGTTCTCCATCACGGACGCTTTGGTGTGACGCTGCATCTGTTACACATCAGATCATGGTGGTGGTTTTATAATGCCGGGTCTAGACAAACTCTTAAACTTCTGAGCCTTTGTGAGCCTGAGATCACCCCGTGAATCTTTACAAATTAAAGTTTAGCATTTTGAACACTTGAAATGAGTTCTCAGCCTTTAAAAGTGTCCTATCGTGTTCAGTCCATCATGAATTAAAGAGATATTTCACACAAAAATGAAAATTCTGGCATCATTTACTCTCCCTCGTGTTATTCCAAACCTGTGTGAGTTTCTTTCTTCTGCTGAACACAAAAGAAGATATTTAGAAGAATGTTTGTGACCAAACAGTTGAGATGGATCCCATTGACTTCCATAGTATGGGGAAAAAATACAATGGGAGTCAATGGGGTCCAACATGTGTGTTTATACAGGTTTGGAACAACTTGAGGCAGAGTTATGGAAACTCGTTTCCGCCACAGAATAATAAAAAAAAAAAACTTTTTATCTCACAATACAGACTTTTTTTCTCACAAATGCTTGATATAAAGTCGCAATTGTGTTATAAAGTCCGAATTGTGAGATATAATGTGAGATAGTTTTTTTCTCTCAGAATAGCATGTTTATATCTCGCAATTCTGACTGTATATCTCACACTTTGAGAAATTAAGTCAGAATCGCAAGATGTAAACCCCCAATTGTGAGATAAAAAGTCGCAATTATCTTTAGAAATGTTTTATTCTGTGGCGGAAACAAGCTTCCATGCAGAGTAAATGATGACAGGATTTTCATTTTTGGGTGAACTGTCCCTTTAAGATCTGATCATTGTGTTTCTACAGAGCTGTATTTTACAGTAATCACTTACACCAAATAGTAGCACATTATACTTTTAATACCTGGCGGCGGCTTGTCATCATGCGGGGAGTGTGTAATAACACACTGATGTTGGAGAACAGCAGT
>CM040798.1:1645676-1650676 GCA_022829025.1 Squalius cephalus
ACACACACACACACACACACACACACACACACACACACACCTGGAAACAGCAATGAGGGAAGCTAAAAGAACTACAAAAGAACTACATAACAGAGACAGTATTCAGGAAACTTAGACTAAACATAAAAGCCCAAAATGACACACAAAACGGGAACTTGTGACAACAGGGATGCAATTTCATCAGATTACATATATCTAAAATCAAGCATGACATTGATATGTTCTGAAATGTCCCATAAAATTGGTGAGGGATCTGTGAAATTTGGTTTCATCGACGCACAGCATGAAAAAAAGATGTGATCTTTCCCAATTAAAAGTCCATCAGAGGCTTGAATAGCGTATCCGTAGTTAAATCTGCATGTGGCATAAAGGGATTCCTGTGGAAGACTGGAGTGAGCTCTGTCATTGGTTCATGTCTGCCTCTGTGGTAAACCATGCAAAACTGCCCCTCTTAAAATGAGGAAGATCAGAAATATATTTAGGAAAGTTTAAAAATCAAATCTGTGAATTTTTAGGTTGTTCCCTGTAGAAAGAAGAGGAAGACAGACAAAAGGGTTTTTCCTTCTGACTCAGTGTTTGTGTTCACGCGTGTGTGTGTGTGTGTGTGTGTGTGTGTGTGTGTGTTCGGGTGTGGCGTCTGGAACTCAAGCCACAGTTATGGCTGTGTTTCATAGCTCAGTTTAATCCTCAGTGTGCAGAAGTGGATGGCGACTATGAGCTTTATTCCTCAGAGGATCCTCAAAATACGTAAGGAGTATCTAAAACACAATCCAAGAAGTTTCTCAACTTTTACCTTTCAACAGAAGAGCATAACTCAATATACAAGACATGAATTGGGTGCTAGGATGTATGAGCTCATATGTTTTCATATTTTCATTCCTGGTTTCTCCATTTGTCTGTGTTTCCAGCACGTACAGTGTGTGGTGCGCTAGTCACAGCTCAAGGCCTGCGATCGGACGCGTGCTAATGCGAGCGCTCACAAACTGGGTTCCGGAAAACTCATAAGACTTCAACCAACTAACTAAACTCGATTCCCAAAAAAAGCAAGATTTTCCAGGAAAGTCTTAGTAAGAAAAACACATGGTAATATGTTATAAATGCAAGTACAGAATGGAAGCTGAAAATATTATGAAAGTATCCTAAGCATTTAATAAACACTAACTATAACTTTGATTTCCAAAAAATGCAAGATTTTCCTGGAAAAAAAATAAAAAATAAAAGTTTGTGTGTACTGTGTATAATTATTTTGTGTATATAAATACACACACATGCATGTATATATTTAAGAAATATTTGCATGTATATATTGTATATATATTTATACATAATTTATATTATATAGAAATATAAATATTTAAAATATAAATAACACATTTTTCTTAAATATATACATGCATGTGTGTGTATTTACATGTACAAAATAATTATACACAGGACACACACATATATTATGTAAACACAAACTTTTGGATGCGATTAATCGTTGTCCAGCACTAAAAAAAAAAACACATGGTAAAATGTGTTAATGCAAGTACAGAATGGAAGCTGAAAATATTATAAAAGTATCCAAAGCATTTAATAAACAAATATGCAAGAGATGTAGAATTTAGCTCAAGTATTGCATAATAAATCAGTTTGTCAGGAATCTTACTGTCTAATCGCAGCAGCACTGAGTGTGAATGAGCATGTGTGTCGCTCTGAGGTGAATCATCAGATGCTTTTATGACCTTTAACCTTTAACGACAGGAGAGAGGTGACGGGACACAACAGGGCAAAGGAGACTCAGTGACCCGAGGCGGAGTTAAACTTCACCGCACACACACTAGGCCACGCGTCTGATCGCATTATCTGAGGTTATGGAAGATCTCACGCACCCATGCAGTCTGCTTCGGCCTTCATGAACCCTTGTTATTTTTCTCCAGCTTGGGTGGATTTGCTAAAATGTATGTAGATGGAACTGGTAATTAAAGCCAAGCGCATCACAAAACAGAAGCTCGTTGCACTTTGATGCTTTAAGTCTGTGACAGGAATCCTTAGATCTTAGCGGCATGTGGCATCAACACTTTTCTAGCATGCAAACTTGTGAAACACACTGCGACCTTAGGTATCAGTACACTGTCTTAACCACGCGATACGATTCCAGCCAATCAGAAGAGCCTGTGGGCGGAGTCTCTCTGTAAACACACTGCACTCGCAACTAAATCATTCATAAGTCACAGCCAATCAGAATAGCATGTGGGAAGAGTCTCTCTGTAAACACACTGCACTCGCAACTAAATCATTCATAAGTCACAGCCAATCAGAATAGCATGTGGGAAGAGTCTCTCTGTAAACACACTGCACTCGCAACTAAATCATTCATAAGTCACAGCCAATCAGAAGAGCCTGTGGGCGGAGTCTCTCTGTAAACACACTGCACTCGCAACTAAATCATTCATAAGTCACAGCCAATCAGAAGAGCCTGTGGGCGGAGTCTCTCTGTAAACACACTGCACTCGCAACTAAATCAATCATAAATCACAGCCAATCAGAAGAGCCTGTGGGCGGAGTCTCTCTGTAAACACACTGCACTCGCAACTAAATCATTCATAAGTCACAGAAGACTGTGTGGGCGGAGTCTCTCTGCAATCAAAAAAAAAAAGAAAAGTTTTTCCCCAAATTGTCCAGCTTTATCGTTCAGCTGTAGTGCACATCCAGACTGGCGAGAGAGCAGCATTGAGCTTCAGAAAAGTTTGTAGAGCCTCTTTCCATCTGACAGATTACAGTACTGAAGTGCGGCCAGTGACATTTCTTTCTTTCCCCGATGCCTTTTCTCAAGGTCAGCTAACTATAAACTTCACTGCTTTTATTTTGTCCCTTCCTCATGATCGATTGCACCGGTAGGGACATTTGGGGATCATTGCAGTGGCAAATATGTTAGTGCATCCTTTCTTTTTTTTTATCGAAAAGTGTTGCTCACGACGGTCTGGCCTGCAGTTGTTGGTGTTCATGGTAACCCCCCCCTCCCCCCACCCCCTCCTCTCCCCCCACCCCCCTCTCAGGAGCACTCGATGCTTATTAAAAGTGAGCGCATTGCCCAGTTATGAGGCTGTGGATTATATCAGCAGATTTCACATGTCTTCTTTTGGGAATCAAGACCAGACCTGATGTACGTGACGCGCCGAGAGGGAAGACTCTCTCTCTCTCACTCCACTCATCTCTCTTTTTCTTGCTTTCTTTTCTTCTCCTCATAACACTTTGCAAAGTTCTGCATCACTTTACCCCGATTATCTCCACACCTGAAATGAAGATGATCATTAATGATCTTTATTCTGTCAGAGAACAGGAACGGTTCATAACCTCACGGTTCAGCGATTGCAAATAATAACATTTACTTCTAAAAAAGCAAATACTCTGTGGCTCTTTATTTCAGTCTGTGTAATTTTGTAATTTAGCATATATATAAATATATATATATATATATATATATATATATATATATATATATATACACACACATATATATAGACTCTTAATATTTCTGTTTGAAATTTAATTTTATTATAGCATAATAGGGTGAATTAATGTATATGAATTGTTTTCCTCTTATCAACAACAAAACCACACATGGATTTATTTTCCATAAGCATGGCTATGGAAACTAATGATTTTAAGTTTTCATATTGTGATTACAGTAATTCTGACACAAATGTAGCAATAGAGGGGTTTAGACCCTCTGAAAGTATTCATATTATATTATAGATTAATATTATTTTATTTTATTAATTAATTATAGCTCTAAATGTTTAACATACAGGCTCCAATCAAACATAATAATTCCAGTCTTATAATAAAAATAAATATATATATACAGTGCTATGCATAAGTTTAGACACCCATGCTAAAGTTGACTAAAAAGAGGAATAAAAAATCATCTTTTGGAAATTGAACTTAATGCCTTAATTTAAAAAAATAGGAAAAATCCAACCTTTAAGGACACCAATTTTCTTTGTGAATGAATAATGTATCGTAAATAAATAAATGTTCTTCATTCAGGCAGGCAGATTTTTATTTTTACGTTTTTTTTTTATTTTTTTTTTAGGATACTATGCATCCTGATAAAGTTCCCTTGGCCTTTGGAATTAAAATAGCCCCACATCATCACATAGCCTTCACCATACCTAGAGATTGGCATGGGGTACTTTCCATAAGATCATCTCTCAATGCAAATCAAACTAGCTTTTAGGCTAACCGAAATAAAACCATGCCAATCTCTAGGTGTGGTGAAGGCTATGTGATGATGTGGGGCTATTTTAATTCCAAAGGCCAAGGGAACTTTATCAGGATGCATAGTATCCTAAAAAAATAAATAAAAAAAAATACTTAAAAATAAAAATCTGCCTGCCTCTATGGGAATTTAACATAGGGGTGTACTCACTTATGCACCATGTATTTTAAGGAAGAACATTTATTTATTTACGATACATTACTCATTCACAAAGAAAATTGGTGTCCTTAAAGGTTGGATTTTTCCTAATTTTTTAAATTAAGGCATTAAGTTCAGTTTCCAAAAGATGATTTTTTATTCCTCTTTTTAGTCAACTTTAGTATGGGTGTCTAAACTTATGCATAGCACTGTATATATATATATATATGTTTTATTATTATTATTCTTTTTTTTTAATTAGTATAATAGTAATAATATAATTGTATTATTTGTTGCTGTCTTGTCTATTTTTTTTGTTGTAAACTTTATTCTTTTAAGAAAAAGTAATTGCATTTTGAAAAGCTTCCGCTGACATCATCAATAGAATGTTCAACTTTCAAAATGTAACGGACAGTGATGACATCATAGAGATTGGTCCGGTCTTCCTGCATTTATACAGAATTTAAACCTAAACCTTGAAGACTACATTTACACAGCCAGTAATTGCAGATCCAGTCGTCTTCTGCTTCACCATCCCGTTTTCGCTTGATCTGTTTCTCCACTTCATTGCTTTTGCAAAACTGTCATCTTTTTT
>CM040798.1:1655676-1700676 GCA_022829025.1 Squalius cephalus
GGACTCTCCATAGACTTAATGGTTTTTAAACTGTACAAACTGTATATTCTATCTCCTTACACTAACCCTACACACACACACACACACACACACACACACACACACACACACACTAACCCTACCCCTAAACCTACCCATCACACACACACACACACACACTAACCCTACCCCTAAACCTACCCATCACACACACACACACACACACACACACACACACACACACACACACACACACACACACACACACACACTAACCCTACCCCTAAACCTACCCATCACACACACACACACACACACACACACACACACACACACACACACACACACACACACACACACACTAACCCTACCCCTAAACCTACCCATCACACACACACACACACACACTAACCCTACCCCTAAACCTACCCATCACACACACACACACACACACACACACACACACACACACACACACACACACACACACACACACACACACACACACACACACACACACACTAACCCTTCCCCTCACACACACACATGTCTGGTTCACTATCTTTGTGGGGACTCTCCATAGACGTAATGGTTTTTATACCGTACAAACTGTACATTCTATCCCCTTACACTAACCCTACCCCTAAACCTACCCATCACACACACACACACACACACACACACACACACACACACACACACACACACACACACACACACACACACACACACACACACACACACACACACACACACCCTACCCCTAAACCTACCCATCACACACACACACACACACACACACACACACACACACACACACACACACACACACACACAGACACACACACACACACACACACACACACACACACACACACACACACACTAACCCTTCCTCTAAACCTACCCATCAAACACACACACACACACACACACACACACACACACACACACACACACACACACACACACACACTAACCCTTCCCCTAAACCTACCCATCAAACACACACACACACACACACACACACACACACACACACACACACACACACACACACACACACACACACACACACACACACACACACACACACACACACACACACACACACACACCCTACCCCTAAACCTACCCATCACACACACACACACACACACACACACACACACACACACACACACACACACACACACACACACACACACACACACACTAACCCTTCCCCTAAACCTACCCATCACAGAACACTTTCTGCATTTTTACATTTTCAAAAAAAATATAATTTAGTGTGTTTATTAACCCATTTTCCTCATGGGGACCGCTGGCTGGTCAATGTAGGTGATCTCAGGTTTTACTATCCTTGTGGGGACATTTGGTTCCCACAATGTAATATAAATCAAACACACACACACACACACACACACACACACACACACACACACACACACACACACACACACACACAGTTCAAACCTCATCTGACCGATGACCTCATGTGTTCAGCCGGATTCCTTTATAAATCAAGCTAGTTTATTTAGACACGTTTAAATTCCCTGGCAAAGCATTTTTCCAGCGTACACACTCCTTCACATGCCAGCTCCAGTTGTAGCGTATAAACAGCTTCATATGAAAATGCTATATATAGTTGACAAAGGTATGAAAACAATTAAAAGATTTGAATATGCAGTATGTGGCAGAAATGGCGTCCGAACACAGAACGTCTGCGAACCAAAGCACTGAAAGGCCATTGAAAAGAGCTCAAATCCTCATTCAAACCCTTTAAATGTGAATCTGCCCCTCGTCTGCAGTGAATGCCCGGATTAGGAATTATGTAAGAGTGCGGGAACATTGGAAACACCACAGATGATTGATCTAGCAGAAGCTTTTAGCGGGAACAGCAGGAATATATCGGAGAGAAGACGAGAGGAGTGAGTTTGAGGAGCGAGACGGGGAAACAAGGGGCGAGTTTGAGTTCACATCTGACCCGGTGTTAATGATGCCGGACAACGAGAGAGAGAGAAGAGAGAGAGAAGAAGAAGAAGAGAGAGAGAGAGAGAGGAGAAGAAGAAGAGAGAGAGAGAGAGAGAGAGAGAGAGAGAGAGAGAGAGAGGAGAAGAGAGAGAGGAAGAGAGAGAGGAGAAAAGAGAGGAAGAGAGAGAAAAAGAAGAGAGAGAGGAGAAGAGAGAGGAAGAGAGAGAAAAAGAAGAGAGAGAGGAGAAGAGAGAGGAAGAGAGAGAAAAAGAAGAGAGAGAGGAAGAGAGAGAGGAGAAGAGAGAGGAAGAGAGAGAAAAAGAAGAGAGAGAGGAGAAGAGAGAGAGGAAGAGAGAATGCCTGCTCTTCTAAATGTCTGTGCTGTTTATTCACTGATTGTAGATCACTACACACACACACACACACACACACACACAAACACACACTAACCCGACCCCTAAACCTGCCCATCACACAAAACTTTCTGTATGTTTACATTTTCAAAAAAAACAACACATTTTATTATGTGTATTAATCAGTTGTCCTTGAGGAACAGCAAAAAGTCTCACAAAGTAGGGAATCTCAAGACTATCCTTGTGGGGACATTTGGTCCTCTCACACACACACACACACACACACACACACACACAGTTTGACAGCGCTCTCCCCTGTGTGGGAACAGATTGAGGTTTATTTAAGCGTCATTAATGACGTGAGGACTGACGTGTTCCTGAAGTTTCCATGACGTCATCATCGCTCCTGTCCCGCCGTGCGCTGATCCTGAGACGCTCTCCATGTATGGAAGGCCAAGAGGGACAAAAACACGTGAATTTTAACACGTCAACGACAAAGTTAAATAGGCGTTGAATGCGCATGACAAATCAGTGCGTTAAATACACGTGAAATATGCGTGAAATACACATTAAAAATCAGTTTTTAGCGGGTCAGTGTCATTGGCTGCTGAAGACTTGGGTCTATTTCTGTGAGCTTGGGGGGGGGGGGGGTGTACCGTTCATAGACTGGGCTATCACCGTTGGACATAGATCAGCTGATTCAGCCTATTTATTTAGTCCTTTTTTTGTCTTTTTTTTTGTATAACCTATAGAAATAATATATTTCAATTGCAGTTTTATGAAAATTTTGATAAAAATAAAATTGCCTTGTTTTTCTCCACTCATGCCTTATTGTAAATAAACACATTAGTGGACATTCTAGCTTTAACATCAAAGCATGAACATTTGTGTGTGGAGATCAGTTCCCGTGGAGGTAAGCTGTCAATGCAGGTTTAAGACACAGACCATCGTAATCGATATCTGTCTTTGGAAAACAACGAGAGCTTGTGTTGTGCTCACATTTACAGCTGTTGCTAGCAGGTGCGCTTACTGAAACCTTTTTGTTCAGAGATTGTGCACTCATCAGACAAACAGTAATTAGGTACACAGGTGGTATTATCAATTTAAATGAATTTAAATATGGTATTTAAGACTTTATATATAAGTATTGAAGACTTTCAGGATTAGAATGAGAGCTTGTGCTCAGGTCAGGACAGGTGTAAGAACTTGATTTGGCTTTCCTGACAGCAGAAGTACTGTACTAAAGTCCTAGGCCACCCTGATCACTGGCATTAAAGCAATTTATCTATAAAAATGATGAGGCAATTTGTGAAAGCACTTTATAACATTTAAATAAACATATAAACATAAAAATACTAAGTAGCTTATTATGTTGTTGTTTTTTTAGAACCACACAGTTTATATCTGCAAGTAATCTGGATTGTTTCTGAGAAGCCTATTGTACACTTCATAACAGCTGGAATTAATTTTACAGCTGCTTTTGTGACAATTTATATGCTTGTTTAACAATGTAACAGACTTGATTGGCTTACTAAGAGTATTAAAAGGCTAGGAGAAGACTAACTGTACTGCACACCTATACATATACCATGAAGGTAGCTGAACAAACTCAGGGCTAAAGGATTAGTTTCAAGTTGACAAAACCAAACCAAAGCAGTCATGCTTTGTTGATGCCATGAAGCAGCTCATAAAGCTTGAACCTATGAACCAAACCCCTGCAACAACTCAGTGTTATTGGCACCAGATCAAGAGAAAATATAATTCAAAGTTGTAAGTATATGTCACAGCCTTTTTTGATTCATTTTGGGGAAAGTCGCCTGCGTGTTCTCCGTTACACTACTGTATACAGTGACCCTACTAAGGCCATAGTTCACTGTCTAAGTGCTCGTTTTTGAGATATTCTTAAGAACATGTCCAGACAGAGCACAGCTGATACAATATAGACCAAATCAAGCTGTTTACTGTTTAAATTAATGTATATGACATAGCAAGTCAATTGTGTATTTTACTGAATATTCATCATGTGTATATCTGTAATATTTAATGTTATTATATTTGCTCTGCATTTTCTGTTTCTATAGAGAACCACACAGTAAATACACCCACAACTAAGGACAACTATTCAATCCTTGTTAATAACGGAGTTGTTGTTGTGACAAATAAACAGGTTACTCTCAAATGTCCAACATCTTTTCACCAAGTCTCTTACCGGACACCCTGTGGCAGATTTCAAACCTAACCAGCAGTTTACTGCGATTGAGACTGTGATATTAAAGCTAACTCATTTTTTCAGTTCCCCACTTACTTTACCTTCCTCAAGCACTGACAGAACACAGACTCTGACTGAGCCAGGCCAGTTGACATCCAAGCTTGTGAACATACAAATCATCTGCATGATAAAATGTACAGTGGGTTAGTTTGTTAACATATGCATTACTATTTTAAATCAGAATTGATGTCAATGAAAATTGATTACATTTAAAAAAAAAAAAAAATCATTAAGCTGAACTCTGTAGGGCTAAATTTTCATAAAACTGCAATTTAAATATATTATTTCTATAGGCTATACAAAAAATAAATAAAAAATAAGACAAAAAAGGACAAAATAAATAGGCTGAATCAGCTCACAGAAATGGTTAGACCCAAGACTTCAGCAGCCAATGACACTGACCCGTTCAAACTGATTTTTAACATGTATTTCACGTGTATTTAACATGTGAAATACGCGTGAAATACACGTTTAAAATCAGTTTTATATACTTTTGAATATGCGTATTTAACGCTCTGATTTGTCACGCGTTTTTAACGCTAAAATTCACGTGTTTTTGGCCCTCTTGGCTTTCCATACATGTGCTTTCACTACAATAACACGTAACGTATGGACATGTGCTTTCACTATAATAACACATGTAACGTGTGGACACGTGCTTTCACTATAGTAACACATGTAATGTGTGGACGTGCTTTCACTATAGTAACACATGTAAAGTGTGGACGTGCTTTCACTATAGTAACACGTAATGTGTGGACACGTGCTTTCACTATAGTAACACATGTAACGTGTGGACATGTGCTTTCACTATAGTAACACATGTAATGTGTGGACGTGCTTTCACTATAGTAACACATGTAACGTGTGGACACGTGCTTTCACTATAGTAACACGTAAAGTGTGGACATGTGCTTTCACTATAATAACACATGTAACGTGTGGACACGTGCTTTCACTATAGTAACACATGTAATGTGTGGACGTGCTTTCACTATAGTAACACATGTAACGTGTGGACACGTGCTTTCACTATAGTAACACATGTAAAGTGTGGACGTGCTTTCACTATAGTAACACGTAATGTGTGGACACGTGCTTTCACTATAGTAACACATGTAACGTGTGGACATGTGCTTTCACTATAGTAACACATGTAATGTGTGGACGTGCTTTCACTATAGTAACACATGTAACGTGTGGACATGTGCTTTCACTATAGTAACACATGTAATGTGTGGATGTGCTTTCACTATAGTAACACATGTAAAGTGTGGACACGTGCTTTCACTATAGTAACACATGTAAAGTGTGGACACGTGCTTTCACTATAGTAACACATGTAACGTGTGGACACGTGCTTTCACTATAGTAATGCATGTAACGTGTGGACACGTGCTTTCTCTATAGTAACGCATGTAACGTGTGGACACGTGCTTTCACTATAGTAACATATGTAACGTATGGACACGTGCTTTCACTATAGTAACACGTAACGTGTGGACACGTGCTTTCACTATAGTAACATGTAACGTGTGGACACGTGCTTTCACTATAGTAACATGTAACGTATGGACACGTGCTTTCACTATAGTAACACGTAACGTGTGGACATGTGCTTTCACTATAGTAACACATGTAACATGTGGACATGTGCTTTCACTATAATAACACATGTAAAGTGTGGACACGTGCTTTCACTATAGTAACACATGTAACGTGTGGACATGTGCTTTCACTATAGTAACACATGTAACGTGTGGACACGTGCTTTCAATATAGTAACACGTGCTTTCACTATAGTAACACGTGTAACGTGTGGACACGTGCTTTCACTATAGTAATATATGTAACGTGTGGACACGTGCTTTCACTATAGTAACACATGTAACGTGTGGACACGTGCTTTCACTATAGTAACATATGTAACGTGTGGACATGTGCTTTCATTATAGTAACACATGTAACGTGTGGACACGTGCTTTCACTATAGTAACACATGTAACGTGTGGACACGTGCTTTCACTATAGTAACACGTAATGTGTGGACACGTGCTTTCACTATAGTAACATATGTAACGTGTGGACACGTGCTTTCACTATAGTAACATATGTAACGTGTGGACATGTGCTTTCACTATAGTAACATGTAACGTGTGGACACGTGCTTTCACTATAGTAACACGTAACGTGTCGACACGTGCTTTCACTATAGTAACACATGTAATGTGTGGACACTTGCTTTCACTATAGTAACACATGTAACGTGTGGACACGTGCTTTCACTATAGTAACACATGTAACGTGTGGACACGTGCTTTCACTATAGTAACACATGTAACGTGTGGACATGTGCTTTCACTATAGTAACGTAACGTGTGGACACGTGCTTTCACTATAGTAACATGTGCTTTCACTATAGTAACACATGTAACGTGTGGACATGTGCTTTCACTATAGTAACACATGTAAAGTGTGGACACGTGCTTTCACTATAGTAACATGTAACGTGTGGACACGTGCTTTCACTATAATAACACATGTAACATGTGGACATGTGCTTTCACTATAGTAACACATGTAACGTGTGGACACGTGCTTTCACTATAGTAACACATGTAACGTGTGGACATGTGCTTTCACTATAGTAACACATGTAACGTGTGGACACGTGCTTTCACTATAGTAACACGTAATGTGTGGACACGTGCTTTCACTATAGTAACACATGTAACGTGTGGACATGTGCTTTCACTATAGTAACACATGTAATGTGTGGACGTGCTTTCACTATAGTAACACATGTAACGTGTGGACACGTGCTTTCACTATAGTAACACGTGTAACGTGTGGACACGTGCTTTCACTATAATAACACATGTAATGTGTGGACATGTGCTTTCACTATAGTAACATATGTAACGTGTGGACACGCGCTTTCACTATAGTAACATGTAACGTGTGGACACGTGCTTTCACTATAGTAACACATGTAACGTGTGGACACGTGCTTTCACTATAGTAACACGTGTAACGTGTGGACACGTGTTTTCACTATAGTAACACATGTAACGTGTGGACACGTGCTTTCACTATAGTAACACATGTAAAGTGTGGACACGTGCTTTCACTATAATAACACATGTAATGTGTGGACATGTGCTTTCACTATAGTAACATATGTAACGTGTGGACACGCGCTTTCACTATAGTAACATGTAACGTGTGGACACGTGCTTTCACTATAGTAACACATGTAATGTGTGGACACGTGCTTTCACTATAGTAACACATGTAATGTGTGGACACGTGCTTTCACTATAGTAACATATGGTAACATATGTAACGTGTGGACACGCGCTTTCACTATAGTAACACGTGTAACGTGTGGACACGTGTTTTCACTATAGTAACACATGTAACGTGTGGACACGTGCTTTCACTATAGTAACACATGTAATGTGTGGACACGTGCTTTCACTATAGTAACATATGGTAACATATGTAACGTGTGGACACGCGCTTTCACTATAGTAACACGTGTAACGTGTGGACACGTGTTTTCACTATAGTAACACATGTAACGTGTGGACACGTGCTTTCACTATAGTAACACATGTAAAGTGTGGACACGTGCTTTCACTATAATAACACATGTAATGTGTGGACACGTGCTTTCACTATAGTAACATATGTAACGTGTGGACACGTGCTTTCACTATAATAACACATGTAATGTGTGGACACGTGCTTTCACTATAATAACACATGTAATGTGTGGACACGTGCTTTCACTATAATAACACATGTAATGTGTGGACACGTGCTTTCACTATAATAACACATGTAATGTGTGGACACGTGCTTTCACTATAGTAACACATGTAACGTGTGGACACGTGTTTTCACTATAGTAACACATGTAACGTGTGGACACGTGCTTTCACTATAGTAACACATGTAACGTGTGGACACGTGCTTTCACTATAATAACACATGTAATGTGTGGACACGTGCTTTCACTATAATAACACATGTAATGTGTGGACACGTGCTTTCACTATAGTAACACATGTAACGTGTGGACACGTGCTTTCACTATAGTAACACATGTAAAGTGTGGACACGTGCTTTCACTATGGTAACATGTAACGTGTGGACACGTGTTTTCACTATAGTAACACGTGTAACGTGTGGACACGTGCTTTCACTATGGTAACATGTAACGTGTGGACACGTGTTTTCACTATAGTAACACGTGTAACGTGTGGACACGTGCTTTCACTATGGTAACATGTAACGTGTGGACACGTGTTTTCACTATAGTAACACATGTAAAGTGTGGACACGTGCTTTCACTATGGTAACATGTAACGTGTGGACACGTGTTTTCACTATAATAACACATGTAATGTGTGGACACGTGCTTTCACTATAGTAACACATGTAACGTGTGGACACGTGTTTTCACTATAGTAACACGTGTAACGTGTGGACACGTGTTTTCACTATAGTAACACATGTAACGTGTGGACACGTGCTTTCACTATAATAACACATGTAATGTGTGGACACGTGCTTTCACTATAATAACACATGTAACGTGTGGACACGTGCTTTCACTATAATAACACATGTAATGTGTGGACACGTGTTTTCACTATAGTAACACGTGTAACGTGTGGACACGTGTTTTCACTATAATAACACATGTAATGTGTGGACACGTGCTTTCACTATAGTAACACATGTAACGTGTGGACACGTGTTTTCACTATAATAACACATGTAATGTGTGGACACGTGCTTTCACTATAGTAACACATGTAACGTGTGGACACGTGTTTTCACTATAGTAACACGTGTAACGTGTGGACACGTGTTTTCACTATAGTAACACATGTAACGTGTGGACACGTGCTTTCACTATAATAACACATGTAATGTGTGGACACGTGCTTTCACTATAGTAACACATGTAACGTGTGGACACGTGCTTTCACTATAATAACACATGTAATGTGTGGACACGTGTTTTCACTATAGTAACACGTGTAACGTGTGGACACGTGTTTTCACTATAGTAACACATGTAACGTGTGGACACGTGCTTTCACTATAATAACACATGTAACGTGTGGACACGTGCTTTCACTATAGTAACACATGTAACGTGTGGACACGTGTTTTCACTATAGTAACACATGTAACGTGTGGACACGTGCTTTCACTATAGTAACACATGTAACGTGTGGACACGTGCTTTCACTATAGTAACACATGTAAAGTGTGGACACGTGCTTTCACTATGGTAACATGTAACGTGTGGACACGCGCTTTCACTATAGTAACACGTGTAACGTGTGGACACGTGTTTTCACTATAGTAACACATGTAACGTGTGGACACGTGCTTTCACTATAGTAACACGTGCTTTCACTATAGTAACACATGTAAAGTGTGGACATGTGCTTTCACTATAATAACACATGTAATGTGTGGACACGTGCTTTCACTATAGTAACACATGTAACGTGTCGACACGTGTTTTCACTATAGTAACACATGTAACGTGTGGACACGTGCTTTCACTATAGTAACACATGTAAAGTGTGGACGCGCTTTCACTATAGTAACACGTGTAACGTGTGGACACGTGTTTTCACTATAGTAACACATGTAACGTGTGGACACGTGCTTTCACTATAGTAACATGTAACGTGTGGACACGTGCTTTCACTATAGTAACACATGTAATGTGTGGACACGTGCTTTCACTATAGTAACATATGGTAACACATGTAACGTGTGGACACGTGCTTTCACTATAGTAACACATGTAATGTGTGGACATGTGCTTTCACTATAGTAACACATGTAACGTGTGGAGGGCCGTGTGTGTGTCGATGTGCTTCTGCTGTCCACGGGTTTGGTGTGTGTGACGGCAGAAACAGCGATCATGTGCCGGTGGGAGTAAAAGATGGACAGTTTTTACGACGTTCCTTTTGTCCGCTCGGATGCATCAATGATCAAACACTCTTAAAGAAGACCAACAGAAGCAGAATAACACAGAGCAGATAAATATTAATCTAGCATCATCTCCCACAAAAACACAATTATATATCGCATCCATAAAGGAAAACAAAACATAATTTCTCCTGTCTACTGTTTGGATGTGATGCGCTACTGTTAGTTTAGACGGAGAACTGACTGACTAATTAGGAAATTCAAATGTGGAAATGTTGATCTTTATTTCCTTCGACACTTAATCATTATGAAAAAATCATCAGTGTCAATATTAGTTTGTGTGTGTGTGTGTGTGTGTGTGTGTGCAGTGAAAGAGTTGAAGTGCTTGTCAACCTTAAAGGGGATACTATTTATCCATCCATCCATCCATCCAATCATACATTTATCTTTCATTCTATTGTTCTCTCTTTCCATCCTTTCATCTATTGTTCTATCCTTTTCTCTGTCCAATCAAAGCTTCTATGGCCATCCATCCATCCATCCATCCATCCATATAATGTTGGTAAAGTTTATTTGTGCCATAAAGACAGGTTTTGCACAGTCATGGACATCCTGAAAATTATACAATTGGGATTTTAAGACCTGAAAAAGTCATGGAAATTAATAAAATATTAAATAATTCATAAAAATTCTTGTAGTGAATATTTTTTCTTGTCATGCTCAGCTTAATTCGCATATATATTGCTGATGTCTTATTTTAATATTTAATATATTAATATGAATGTATAAAATATATTTTAATAATATTTTAAAGCTTGGATTTCTTGGATATATATAATTCTCATCCAGACCATTGTCTGCCCTCTCTCCCACTGTATATTTACTTTCTGTTTTTCTTTTGTCAGAATACGTGACTACTTTTTAATGTTTGTGATTTGAGAAATATGGTTGTTATATATTACCTAATCAGACAAACCTTGACCTTTCAGTTTTTGCAGCCCAGTTTCAATACAAGCTGTTCTTTTCATTATTCATCAAGCTCTCTTATTTGACAAGATCAATGAACATATGATGAATTCAATCCTGACAATAATGAATCTCTCTCTCTCTCTCTCTCTCTCTCTCTCTCTCTCTCTCTCTCTCTCTCTCTCTCTCTCTCGCACTCTTGCACTAACTCACTGTACAACAACACAATACTGTGGTTGAACTTGTTCTATTGTTTATACTGTGTATTGTTTATTTTATTCTACTAGTTATTTATTATTACTTATTGTTTTATGTGTCTTTTTTGAGCTGCTAACTCCATTTCGTTGATGTTTACTGCTGTGTGCATACAAAGATAATAAACAGGGTTTGAAATGAACTTTTTCACTCACTGGCCGATTTGGTTACCAGCCATTCAGAACTTATATATATATTCTAAAATTGGGTTTCATACATTCATTTCTTATTCAAACAAAATCTTGTCATCCAGCATCTCCTCTTCCTCTTTCATCCTCATCACCAAGAATGTGTTTTAGGTGGTCAGATCAATACAGGACAAGGAACATCAAAAACATGAAGGATGTTGGAAAATAACAATGTCTTTTCTGGCAACCAAATTCCTTTTAATCTTTAGTATTGCTTCAATGTAAATGAACAAGCGCGCCGTTATTTGTTGTGTAGTGACGTGTGTGTTCAAGTAAGCCAGATATGAGCAGATTCTGTGCAATACACTATTTAATATCATGATGACTCACGAGTATTTGCACTAAATTTGTGCAGATTTGGCTTACACGAACTTCCCCAGCAAAGTGAGTAAACGGAAAAAGTAACACGCCAAATTGGCTCGTGATTTGACAGCGTTAATAAAGATTCTTATCTTATCTTCTCTTATCTTCCGCAGCTCTCATAGTCCACGTCCCAGAATCCCCTGTGGTGTCTCAGTTTGGGATGGACACAGTCCTGAACTGCTCTTTCTCCGGGGTCTCCAAGTTTAACCTGTCGGACCTGAGTGTGTTCTGGCAACTGTCGGACACCAAGCGCACCGTACACAATTATTGGCAGAGCCGGGATCAGCTGACCGACCAAGACGAGCGGTTCTCCAACCGCACCAGCCTGTTCCCCGGTCAGCTGAAGTTCGGGAACGCCTCGCTCCTGCTGAAGAACGTGCGCGTCGCGGACGAGGGAAGTTACTCGTGTTTCGTCAGAGTCGAGGCGTACAGCAGCGGAGCCATGCTAATGCAAGTCGCAGGTAATCAACCAATCAGAGAGCAGGACCGGCCATCACACAGGAAGTGAAGCTCTCCTATGAAAAGGGAATGTTAGGAAGGCGGACATACAAACTTAATTAATTAATTAATTAATTACATAGAGATAAATGTTAGTGTTGTCTTTAAGTTAAGCTCTGTCGATTAAAATACTTTTGATAGTTTTTAAAGCAAAAATCCCACTTAAAGTAACTCACTCCAGCTCATATTTCTTGTTAAAACATAACATGAATTATTCCATAAAAACTTGTTTTGGTTACACTTTATTTTAAGGTGTCATTGTTACAGTGTAATTATATATTTAAGTGCTGAGTAATATTAAGCAACTACATGTACTTACTATAGGGTTAGGGTAGGATGAGGGTTAGTTGCATGTAATTATGCATAATTTACTGTTATTACTATGGTAAGTACATGTAACATGTAACAAGGACACTGTAAAATAAAGTGTTACCCTTGTTTTTTTATTTTTTATAATTTTGTAGGCAGGTTGTTATGTGTCATATACGTAATAATAAGCCTAAATTAAATATTTTTAATTCAATAATCATGTCTTCAGAAGACTTTGATTAATCCGCTTGTTTACCTGTGTTTTATGAATGGACTTTCACTGGAGGGAAATAAATAAATACAAAGTTCTTTGTTTGAGTTTCAAAGATGAACGACAGTCTTAGGAGTTTGTAACAACATTGTGTGAGTAATTGATTCCTGAATTTATATTTCTGGCAGGGTTATTATATTTAACTGAAACTAAAACTAAAGCCATAAAAAATAAAAACACACATTTATAAGATAACACAAAACAAAACAAAACAAAAAAATCATTATTTTATTAAATAACACTGATTTGTGGTATTAAACTTTCAAAACACTTTTTCTCTGAGGGTTTTATTGAAAATCAGCACAGCACACTAATTAAGACACCCCAAAAAAAAAAAAAAAAAGTGTGAATTAATGTGCAAAATAAATAAAAAAAATCTAAAACTAGTTAACCTCACTAATTGAATGGTCGTTTGTTGGTGAATTGTTTTTTTTTCAAGTGCCTCATTTTCTTGAATAAACTGCGGGCCAAGTTAAAATGATTTTCTGTGATGATTGACATAATGCCACAAATGCCATCAATAGAGCCTAACTTGCACTGAACCCCATGCGTTACTTTAATCTAGAAAATCTGTCTGCAAAATCGATATAATCCATATCATCTATATGAGACTGGAGTCAGATATATGAAAGCTGAAATATCATTGCTGGTAGTGCTGAACGGATGCAAGATATCACTGCATTATTATGTACTGTATATGTACTTTATCGTAATGTGTGTTATTATGCACAGTACATCACTTATGGATATTGCAGGCGTGCTGTGTGATTGATATCTATGCACATCTTGATTATTGGCTATAAAATGCTTAGTGCTTTTGCAAAGGCCCAATAAAGACCACAATCATTTATATGCGATTCTCACAATGACCCTGATCAATATACAGTCATATCGATTGTTAGGATTGCGTGTGATTGATGGTCCGCGTCCTGCAATCCCTGGAGAACGTGCTCAACTGTAGCCGCCTATATGTGTTATTATTTTTATGGCTGAGTGCACTCAGACTTACCGGGGTACATCATTATTTATGATCTATAGATGGCATTTTCCCATTCTCCTCTCTCTTCCTCTCAGTCTCTCTCGCCGTTCTCTCTCCATGCATTGAATTAAGGAATATTAATGCTCTGAGACGCACCACTCCTGTCTGATTCTGTACGTCTAATGAAGATTAAACAAAAGCAATCCTGTCAGTTTCAGTGCTGAACATTATAACCTTTACTGTTTATTAGCAGTATTATTTTGAGCTTGCATAAGGCTGCAACCGATTCTTCTTCAGGAGATTTTCAATTAGTACCACAAAAATTTGTCATCTGTAATTATTATGGGTTTATATGACACCTAGGGCCCTATCTTACACCCGGTGCAATGAAGCGCCAAGCGCGACGCAAGTGTGTTTTTACTAGTTTCAGCCCGACGCAGTTTTCATTTTCACGTCCTGCGCCACGTTGTTTAAATAGCAAATGCATTTGTGCCCATCTGTGCGCCCATGAGCTGCTGGTCTGAGAACCAGGTGTGTGTTCAGGTGTGTGTTCAGGTACATTGTTGGACTGTTGCTATTTTGAGGAACTGAAATAGACTGAGCCATTGACCAACCTGGTCTAAAGTCAATTCAAAGAGAGCGTTAGTAATGTGTGCCTATAGGCGGCTCCACAACGCGCGTACACTCTGCTTATTACACACACAGGGATGCGCAGCAGCACACAAACATGACAAATGTGTAAAATAAAATGATTACAATGTAGAAGATTATTATTGTGCACATAAAGATATGGTGAATCCGGCTTGTCCCTTAGATGTTCTGCTTGCGCTTTTACCTCGCGCACGAGCAGATCCGTTTGCGCTCTGGAGACGCGTTCAGTCTTTCCACTATCAAACTCCGTCATGTAAATAGCGAATCCGCCGTGGCTCGAGCACAACTGCCATTTAAAGGGAATGGGAGATGAGACTCTGATTGGTTTAACGCACGTAAATCCCAAAACACACCCATTACTCATTGAGAGAATAGGGACACCCTTTTAGACCATGCGCCGGGAGCGCCGACCATTTTCCCTGTCGTTAAACTAGCAACAGTGGATTCGGACATGCTCTAAGTGAACTTGCGCCGTGCGCTTTAGACCATGAGCTTAGATCGTTAAAATAGGGCCCTTAAAGGCTTAGTTGATCAAAAATGATCATTAACACAGGGGGTTTTCAGCCTTTTTGGGGCCTTATAGAGCAGAAAATGTTCCAAAGACCCCCTTTTTAAATATAACAGTGATTAAACCCAAAGTTAATGTGGGTGGGAGTAATGAACTCAAATTGTGCCAATCTATAAATATGCACTTTTTCAATAAAACTACATTTTCCAGAAAATAAGTTGCACTGGATCAAACGTAAGTTGTTGAGAGATAAAAAACTCAGATAAATAGCATCGGTGTATCAGTCACATTTTATTATTACGTTCAAAATAATGTAAAAAGCGTTAAATAAAACTAAGTGTTTACAAATATTATTTATTTCCCCTAACTCGACAACAAATCCTTTTAATTTAATGGTATTCAGAACAAAACAAATCAGGAAGGACAAATATAAGTAGCCTATAAAATAAACATGAATAATAGTGGCATTCATCACAAACATTTATTTTACAACCTAAATGTATTTATTTAAAGCAAAACTGAAATTGGCGTTGTGCTCCTCTCTCATTAGGCACAAATCCAATTCCAAAAATTCTTTCTGGAGCGCGTCACAAAAATGAACCAAAACACAGCAATTACTTACAGAACAGACATGAGAAATATGTCTTTAAAAACCTGTAAGTGTCTACTTTTTGCTTATTTGATGTTGAATTATGTAAGTCACTTTGGAATAAAAGTTGCAGCACATTTTAAGCACTGTACTAACAGACTATGACCTAACAATAAACACAGTGAAACAAGGAACCAATCAAAACATGACACATAAGACAAAAGATTCAATGATAAGACGTTATCCAATCAGGACCTGACACATAGAAGAGGAGCAGGATCACGTGAGGAAAAGGGAATTACAAAATAAAAGACATGAAAACATGAAAGTGCAAACAAACCAAAAACAGACGTGACGTTTCCATTGTACGGATGAAAACACTTTCTCAGAATCTTCTTTTATGCTCCATACAAGAAAGAGAGTGAGTAAATGATAACAGTGTGAGTGAACACACCTTTAACATGTAGGGAACTTTGCCAACAATAATCCTACAAAAACAAATGGATAATGTATTTATAATGCAATGTATCTCTGTAAAGCTGCTTTGAAACAATCTACATTGTTAAAAGCGCTATATAAATGAGGATGACTTGACTGACTTGACGATGCATGCTGGAACAGAAACTTAGTTCAGACCAGGGCTGCGTCCCAGTCCAAAATCTTCATGCCCTTCACTCGCTAACTTCCCTCTGTCTCGTTCACTCGGATGTACGTCTTTGCTTACGGTGCACGAGCGCCCACTACTGGCGGAAACTGCAATCCGCTGAACTGGAACGTCCTAAGCCCATGATCACTTGGAATCAGCTAAAGAGTTGATTTATTATTACAAAAAAATGTTTTCCGTTTTTGGGTTGTTTTAAATAAAAAAAAAAATATATATATAATTAATATATCATAGAGTTGTTTGTTGTGGTGGTGATTAGACGAGATCTGTGGTGACGTCACAGTCGTACTGCATTATGGGACATATAGATGCCTGAAGTGTACATATGAAGTAGACTCACTCCCTCGGTCAAAATCGAGGGAACAAGGATCTGCCCATATAAACTTCACGAAGTGGAATGCACTTCAAAATGGCAGCAGTTTGCAAGTGCGTGTCTAAAAGTGGACTGGAACGCAGCCAGTTAGAGAAATACTGAATGTCTACCATGAGTTTTTGAATAGTGCATCACTTTATATGTTATAATATGTTCACTAGTGACTGCTGTGTCAATGCATGAGAAACATATAGCGCATTATGTCTTTGAAAATAATTGAAAACAAATTTTGTAATATTTTAATTTTGTAATGCAAACTTACAAACTTACTTTACTATCTGTGAATATATTATTTAAATGTAGGATTGTGATTGAAATTGAAACTGCACAATTACTGTAATCGTCTCAAATAATTGCGATCGAATGTCCACGATCCGACGATTAATTAATAATTGTGATAGGCCTAGTAATGTATATTATATTATACATTATTGTATATAGTTTTTTTTATATTCAATATTTATTTATTTTTTATTTGAAAAGGGACGACCATGTACAATTTTTAACATAATTGTTTCCATTGAATGCATTGTACCGGATTTAACCACAGTCCCTTGACAGGTCAAGTCAAGTCAAGTCATCATATAGCGCTTTTAACAATGTAGATTGTTTCAAAGCAGCTTTACAGAGATAAACGTATAATTTAGGGTAACAGAGATTGTTTTGGCTTTATAGTGGTTCTTTAATAAAGTTATTTTCCAGCTAAAGTTAGTTTTGATTGATTCGCTTCCGTCGCAACGATCATTTGTTATTAAATTAGGGGCCGCTAAGACGACACCATTCCCTCTACACAGACTTTAAACACGAACCTGTGAGAAACGCTGATGGCGTTCACATGCGCATTAAGAACTGGTTCTATAGTTCTGTGCGTTTGAATATACGCAGGTTTTGAATTCCCCACAGACCAAGCCTAAACTAAGGAATACTGGTGTTTCCTTATAATTTTTGATACAGAATTTTATTTTATTTTATCAATTCGGGGTAGATACGCGAATTGAGTTTCCCGACAATGCTTTATCTGTAGAGTGGTAGAGGGATCCTCCATAGGGAGAGACTAGTTGGCACTTCAGCACTGCGTTGTCATCGGGTCCAGGCGAAGGTCCTTCGTCAGATCTGGATACGGCCTGGATCCGGCAGGCTGCGGGAAAACCTCGGGATAAACAAAGATACTAATATTAGCGTAGATGCCATTCTTCTCATGATGTAACGAGTACATCAGGATTTATGGGAAGTGTTCCCGGTTCCAGCTGACCTAATCTATGCAGCCTAACACTGAATTATAGAAGTCTATAATGTATTATGTGAATGCTAGGTCAAAGAGATGTGTTTTTAGTCTAGCTTTGAACTGACAGAGTGTGTCTGCTTCCCGGACAATGTTAGGAAGACTGTTCCAGAGTTTTGGTGCTAAATAGGAAAAGGATCTACCGCCAGCAGTCGATTTAGATATTCTAGGTATTATCAACTGGCCGGAGTTTTGAGATCGCAATAGACGTGAAGGACTATAATGCGTTAAGAGCTCGCTCAAGTACTGCGGAGCTAAACCATTTAGTGCTTTGTAAGTGATCAGCAATATTTTAAAATGTATGAGATGTTTAATAGGGAGCCAGTGCAGTTTTGACAGAACGGGGCTAATATGGTCATACTTCCTGGTTCTGGTAAGAACTCGAGCTGCTGCGTTTTGGACCAGCTGTAGTTTGTTTATTAAGCGTGCAGGGCAACCACCCAGTAGAGCATTACAGTAATCTAGCCTTGAGGTCATGAACGCATGAACTAACTGTTCCGCATTTGTCATTGAGAGGATATGGCGTAATTTAGATATATTTTTAAGATGGAAAAATGCGGTTTTACAGATACTAGACACGTGACTTTCAAATGAAAGATTGGTATCAAAGTGACAGGTCACCACCAACAAACGTCCTTTAATAAAATAAACTTTTGTTGAATTTGCACTTGCAGTAGTTTGAAGAGAAACAGCAAAGTATGTATAATCTTCAGTCGAACGGTCAGCAGAAAGCGGTTCCGGCATCACTGCCATCGGCGACCCCACAACCATCTGATAGCTCTCTCTCCCATCGTCCCAACGCACAACTTTTTTGTTTGTCGAATTATGATTGGCTCTGGGAGTAAGGCTCCCTCCATGAAGCTGCTCAAGGGACGGTAGTGCAATCATTTCTTCATCTGCCAACGAGTACTAACCCCCAACAAAAACACTTTACGAGCGGCCGATTTCCCAGAAGCGCTGTGGTTTCACTTCCCTGTTGAGGGAGACAGGCTTCTCTCGCAGATGAGCGTGTGTTTCTGTCTGATGTTGAGCCATGTGTGTTTTATGCTAAGCTCCTAGAATGTAATTAACAATTTAATGGAAATCATGTCAAGCCGGTCCCAAGGTGTAAAGCAGCGGTAGATCGCTCGGCTAAATGCTAAGATCGTCAGCGTTCTCTCACTGCTTTACTGTACGTCATCACACTGCAAACTCACCGTTCTCACACTGAAATAAGGCAATCGCGTCATTCCTGCAAAGCCCAGGAGTTTCTAGAAATGTATTTTTGTCTTCAGAAAAGTTAGATAGTATTTTAATTTCATCCATCTCCGTGTAATGCCTAATACAGTGATGTTTTCAGGGGTAACCACTGTATTTCTGCTGTTCCATTTGCAGCCGTCAGAGAGTGAACTCGCTTTTTCATTCAGACACTTTTCATCAGACCAATGTAAAAATGTTTTTAATAGTTTTAGTTAATGGATTAGTTCTCTTCAGAATTAAAATCTCCTGATAATGTACTCTCCCCCACGTCATCCAAGATGTTCATGTCTTTCTTTCTTCAGTGGAAATGAAATGAAGGTTTTTGAGTAAAACATTCCAGGATTTTTCTCCATATAGTGTCTTCAATGGGGTCCAACGGGTGATGTCTAGAGTCTTATCTAGACAAACCAGCAGACATTTTATAAAAATAATAACATTTATATACTTTTTAACCACTAATGCATTAGCTGTGATGCGACACACATTACGTAATCAGGTTGAAAGGTCAAGCAAATGTGCAAAGACTGAGTCAAACGGGATTTACGGGATTTATTATTTTGAGTAGAAAATTACCTACCCTAATTTTTACACCTACCTTTTGCCTGACCTTTCCAACGTGATTATGAAATGCATGCAGTCGTGGACGTGCTAGACGAGCATTTGTGGTTAAAAAGTATTTAAATGTTTTATTTTTGTTTTAAAATGAGCAAAAGTTTGTCTAGATAAGACTCTTATTCCTCGGCTGGATCGTGTCGAGACTTTGAAGCTGCACTGAAACTCACATCTGGACCTTCAACCCATTAGACCCCATTGAAGTCACTATATGGAGAAAAATCATGGAATCCTTTTCCTTCGTTTCTTTTCGACTGAAGAAAGAAAGACATGAACATCTTGGATGATGTGGGGAGAGTAAATTATCAGGAAATTTTAATTATGAAATGAACTACTCCTTTAATGATAATAACCCTGCTCCGGACCACTGGTCCAGACTTAGGGTCTGTTTATATGACACCATTTTCAACTAAAAGTGTAAAACTTTTTATGCGTTTTGGCCGTTTATTTACACGACAACGGCCTTTTTGGTGCCTGAAAACGCAAAGTTTTGAAAACGGGTTTTAAAGTGCAAGTTTTTGAAAACCGTCTCCGTGTAAAAAACAAAAGCATGAATCTCTGAAGACGATGACATCATGCTCATGCAGATTACTTGTTCATTCTATAGTGTTTCATCGCCATCTAATGGCCTGGCAGCAGAATACAGCGTTTTTCGTCGTTTATGCGGATCCGTGTGAATGAGGATCGTTTTGACAATGGTGTCGACTGTACACGGAAAACACAAAGGAAAAATGTCTCTGTTTTAAGCATATCCTTATATACACTAACTCGTCCTCTCTCGCTCTCTCTCTCTCTCTCCAGCACCGTTCTCCAAACCCCTGGTCACCTGGGGCAGCGAGTCCCACCTGAAGCCCGGGGACGTGGTGGCCCTCACCTGTGTGGCGTACGGGGGGTATCCCGAGGCAGAGGTGCTCTGGCAGGACGGCGCGGGACAAAACCTCACGGACAACGTTACCGTCTCGCAAGTAGCGAACGAGGAGGGTTTGTTCAGTGTGAAGAGCGTCCTGACCGTCATTCTGGAGCCCGACAGCACTTACAACTGCATACTGACCAATCCACTGCTGGGAGACGAAGCACAGGCATCGGTTACCATCACAGGTGAGTCAATGAGGTCATTTTCACAAGCTTTTTGCATACACAAAAATGTATCATCTGCAATCATTATATTCTTTTATAAAACGGTTTGTTCCAGTCCTTGATTCTGATTGGTCAATAGAAGTGCTTTATGCATGATAATGCATAATATGCACAGATATGCACACCTATGACCGCTTCACGCTACGGTTCTATGTATCACTACACAACACCCCTAGCAACCACTCTTAGCAACGTAAACATATTTTTGTTCTCATTGATATTGTTCTTTGAAGCTTATAGAGTATTGTGACAGATCGAGTAAGTGAAGCGAGTGCACCGGCATTTAGATACAGCATTTTCCTTCAGGCCAGTCCTATATTCGTAATAAAAAATATTGTTGACTGTCTGCTTCGATATCTTGTCCTCTTATAATAACTTTTAATAGTTCAGGGGTTTTCCCGTGCTCCGACACGCTAGTCATTTGTCAGTTGGGTCTTGCTTCTCCGTGTTCACAAGTTTCAGTTCTTTCAATATAAAAGTCTTCTCTGACTGACTCTCTCATAAAGACGGTCTTTGCCGCCATCTAATGGAGAAATGTAACTTCTGTTGCTGTTCACGGTCAGGGACTATTTTTTCCAAGGAAGGCTTTATCCACCCCCGCGGGTAAATCCAAAGAGTAAATTTCATCCTTTATGGTCTCAGAAAGTCCGTATAAAAACATGTCCCATTGAGCCTCCAGCCACACTCCGCAGCCAATGTGCGAAATTCAATCGAATAGTCCGTTACAGTACGATCTCCCTGACCCAGCTCCGTGAGAAGTCGCGCCGCATCTCTACCGGAAGCAGCGTGATCAAAGACCTTTCTGAGCTCCCGGGAGAATGTCTCAAACGAAGCACAGCACGGAAGTCTCTGTTCCCACACAGTAGTTCCCCAACTGGCCGCTCGACCCGAGAGCAGGGTTATAACAAAGGCCACCTTAGCCTCCTCCGTAGGAAATGACGAAGGTTGAAGAGAGATGTACGGAGAACATTTGGCTAAAAACGAGCGACATAACTGGGGCTCACTGGAGTAGAATGCTGGAGGCAGAAGACAGTGGTACGAGTGGTCTGACTCTGAGCGGCAAAAGCAGATGGGATGGCGGTGACTTCTTGTTGCACAGACGCAGTCTCAGTCCTTAGTTGTTGCAGCTGGGTCGTTAGTTCGGAGACTTGGGTCACCAGCGCCTGAACAGCGCGACACGTGGCTATCGTCTGTTCCTCCTGTTGTTGCATGCGAATATCGCTCTTTGACAGGATTCATTGCTGGATCCATGATGTTGGTCGGTTCGTTCTGTCACAATAACGAGTTCCAGATCCAAATGCAAGTAGCTCAAGTTTATTAGACAGAGAAAGTACTCAGATCAGACAAGATGCAGGAGACTGATGAAACTTGACAGACGATACCATAATAGGAATACTCAGGGTGCACTACAAGAGACTGGTCGATGTAAATCCCCGAACTGGTAATCCAGCGCCACACAGGACTCAGAGGAGAAAACACAGCAGGCAGTTCTGATGAGGTAACTGGCAACGAGAACAAGACATGAGTGACGAACCGACACCTAGCATAACTCACTCCAGCTAGATATAGGCAGTAACTAGCTATATATTATAACTATATTTTCCGGCTTGAATATTTGTATTGTGTGGTAACCGTTTTATAAAAGCAATAAGGTACTCGAGGCTAGGGCTGTATCGTGAATACGTCTTGGCTGAAGGGGTTTGCAGGGGTTCAGCCTTTCAGCCTTGGCTTATTCATCACGATACAGCACTAGCCTCGAGTACCTCATTGCTTACTTATATGGTTTTGTACAATACCTAAAGGGATTGTTCACCCAGAATGTGGATTATTTACTTGTCCTCATGTCGTTGTATGACTAACATCTCACCTTCATAACTTCTGTTATTTAGTAGAATGGTGTTTCCATTTGGAAAGGTTATTCTCACACAAATCTATCATATGGCTTTAGAAGACTTGGCATATAGTGTTTAAACTGCTGTTTTAAGTTCCTCACTAATGAAAAGTACACCTTGGACATTTTGCTAAGTATCTTCTTTTTTGTTCCATGCAAAGGTAAAGGTCACATAGGTCAAGCTGTCATGTTTAGGTGGACTGTCCCTTTAAAATCCAATGACCCACTCGCTGCCAAATCCGTGGCGAGAAAATAATAAATCGGTCAATTATGGTCCGATAGGCATCACCGTCAGTTTGCTCCCTTTCTTAAATGAGAAAGTGGATGATTATTTCACTGTTTACTTCTTTGAAATAGGAAAGTCAGTTAGGAAGACCTTACAGCATTGCACTGCATGTGAGCCTGTGTCTGTTAAGCAATCTCAGAAGATATTTAATGTAGGGTTACGAGGAAGGACCAGGTTTTCGATGATATTCGCACATTGGACTACAGTGAGTGATGCTGATGAATGAAGGTCAGATTCTGTGAATTCTGCGTTATTCTCAGCAGCTGCGAGCGAAACGGCTGTACGTGGATCATCCTGATTACAATAGCCTTACAACTTGTTAGTAAACAAGTGTCAGAGTCCGTGCGCGTGCCGAGTGATCATGCCGACCTTGTTTGATATGAAAATGCATTTGCATTTGTTTACAACAGCTGATGTATGCTCAACAACTTTGGTAATTAATATTGACCTAGCCGAGATGGATGCCGTTTGCCTGGTTGTTTTTCTATTGCAAACAGGATTTGCTTTGAAACAAAATCCTCCACATTTAGAGTCAGATTTTGATCAGAAGAATTTCTGGAGTAATGGCAACTATATGCAGCTATTATAAGTTTACAAGGCATAATTAAAAATATTTGGTAAACACTTTATTTTACGGTGTCATTGTTACAGTGTAATTATATATTTAAGTACTGAGTAATATTAAGCAACTACATGTACTTACTATAGGGTTAGGGTAGGATTAGGGTTTGGTTGAGGGTTAGTTGCATGTAATTATGCATAATTTACTGTTATTACTATGGTAAGTACATGTAACATATGTACCAAGGACACTGTAAAATAAACTGTTACCAAATATTCTATGATGCATTCTATAAAA
This sequence comes from Squalius cephalus, assembly GCA_022829025.1. NCBI lineage: Eukaryota > Metazoa > Chordata > Actinopteri > Cypriniformes > Leuciscidae > Squalius > Squalius cephalus. Next base: position 1,680,139 of record CM040798.1, read on the forward strand.
AGTCTTTAAGTAAGTTGTTACAGTTTATTTTAACGCAATTGATCTGTTAAAACTTTTGAAAACATGCTTTTTAGTGACATTAGTGGCACAGAAATTAAACTTAAAAGTACACTTATTATTATATATACACAATTATTCCATTATTTAATAGTGCATAGTGAAACTGTACTGTTGTGCGAAGGCTGAGCTACCATATCCAGTCATTTGTGGAAAAAAAGTTACTGAATAGGGAAATAAATCCAATGTATTTTAGTCAGAGCTCAGAATGTCTTTCTAAGTGAGACATTTAGGGCTTCTATCACTGAAGAGAGAAAGATCTGTTTAGTATTCAAAGAGCCTTTCTCCGGAAGAGCATGCTGAGGACAAGACCAGTTAAAATGTCACACTTCTCTCCAAATTCCCAATGAAAAATTACAAAGTAATGCAGACGTGCCCCAAAATGAATGAGAATGATAGAAAAAAGAGGAGTGGAAAAAGATGTCCATCAAAAACTCTGTCAAGGTTCAGAAAGAGAAAATGAACTGCAGGAGGAATCGGTCTGACCGGGAGCCATTGAACGAGGTCAGAGAAAACTTCATCTCCATCTCAATTAGCCACAGTGTAATTCATCAATTAGCTTCTGTCAGTCCACTTAAACTGCTCGTTTAATCCACTGAGATTTTATGGAGATGTTTATTCATTGCAGAAATTATATACTCTATATGTGCAAATGTGAAAATTCTTGAAAATTGTACACACTATATATACATACTGTGTGTGTAGATCAGATGCAGTAAGAGAGTAGATACAGTAAGAGCGCAGATACAGTAAGAGAGCAGATACAGTACAGTAAGAGAGCAGATACTGTAAGAGCACAGATACAGTAAGAGAGCAGATATTGTAAAAGAGCAGATACTGTAAAAGCAGATACTGTAAGAGCGCAGATACTGTAAGAGAGCAGATACAGTAAGAGCAGATACAGTAAGAGTGCAGATACTGTAAGAGAGCATATACTGTAAGAGAGCAGATACAGTAAGAGAGCAGATACAGTAAGAGAGCACAGATACAGTAAGAGAGCAGATACAGTAAGAGCAGATACAGTAAGAGTGCAGATACAGTAAGAGAGCTGATACAGTACAGTAAGAGAGCAGATACTGTAAGAGCGCAGATACAGTAAGAGAGCAGATATTGTAAAAGAGCAGATACTGTAAGAGCGCAGATACAGTAAGAGAGCAGATACAGTAAGAGAGCAGATACTGTAAGAGTGCAGATACTGTAAGAGTGCAGATACTGTAAGAGAGCAGATACTGTAAGAGCGCAGATACAGTAAGAGCGCAGATACTGTAAGAGAGCAGATACTGTAAGAGAGCAGATACAGTAAGAGCGCAGATACTGTAAGAGCGCAGATACAGTAAGAGCAGATACAGTAAGAGCGCAGATACAGTAAGAGCGCAGATACTGTAAGAGAGCAGATATTGTAAAAGAGCAGATACTGTAAGAGCGCAGATACAGTACGAGAGCAGATGCAGTAAGAGAGCAGATGCAGTAAGAGAGCAGATACAGTAAGAGCGCAGATACAGTAAGAGAGCAGATACTGTAAGAGAGCAGATACAGTAAGAGCGCAGATACAGTAAGAGAGCAAATACAGTAAGAGGGCAGATACTGTAAGAGCGCAGATACTGTAAGAGCGCATATACTGTAAGAGCGCAGATACAGTAAGAGAGCAGATACAGTAAGAGAGCAGATACTGTAAGAGCGCAGATACAGTAAGAGAGCAGATATTGTAAAAGAGCAGATACTGTAAGAGCGCAGATACTGTAAGAGCGCAGATACAGTAAGAGAGCAGATACAGTAAGAGAGCAGATACTGTAAGAGTGCAGATACTGTAAGAGTGCAGATACTGTAAGAGAGCAGATACTGTAAGAGCGCAGATACAGTAAGAGCGCAGATACTGTAAGAGAGCAGATACTGTAAGAGAGCAGATACAGTAAGAGCGCAGATACTGTAAGAGCGCAGATACAGTAAGAGCAGATACAGTAAGAGCGCAGATACAGTAAGAGCGCAGATACTGTAAGAGCGCAGATACTGTAATAGCGCAGATACAGTAAGAAAGCAGATACGGTAAGAGAGCGGATACGGTAAGAGAGCAGATACGGTAAGAGCGCAGATACAGTACGAGAGCAGATGCAGTAAGAGAGCAGATGCAGTAAGAGAGCAGATACAGTAAGAGCGCAGATACAGTAAGAGAGCAGATACTGTAAGAGCAGATACAGTAAGAGCGCAGATACAGTAAGAGAGCAAATACAGTAAGAGGGCAGATACTGTAAGAGCGCAGATACTGTAAGAGCGCATATACTGTAAGAGCGCAGATACAGTAAGAGAGCAGATACAGTAAGAGAGCAGATACTGTAAGAGCGCAGATACTGTAAGAGCGCAGATACAGTAAGAAAGCAGATACTGTAAGAGCGCAGATACAGTAAGAAAGCAGATACAGTAAGAGAGCAGATACAGTAAGAGAGCAGATACAGTAAGAGAGCGAGAGCTGATACAGTAAGAGAGCAGATCCTGTAAGAGCGCAGATACAGTAAGAGAGCAGATGCAGTAAGAGCGCAGATACAGTACGAGCGCAGATACAGTAAGAGAGCAGATACAGTAAGAGAGCAGATGCAGTAAGAGAGCAGATACAGTAAGAGCGCAGATACAGTAAGAAAGCAGATACTGTAAGAGCGCAGATACAGTAAGAGCGCAGATACTGTAAGAGCGCAGATACAGTAAGAGAGCAGATACAGTAAGAGCGCAGATACAGTAAGAGAGCAGATACAGTAAGAGAGCAGATACAGTAAGAGAGCAGATACAGTAAGAGAGCAGATACTGTAAGAGCGCAGATACAGAAAGAGAGCAGATACAGTAAGAGAGCAGATACAGTAAGAGAGCGAGAGCTGATACAGTAAGAGAGCAGATCCTGTAAGAGCGCAGATACAGTAAGAGCGCAGATACTGTAAGAGAGCAGATACAGTAAGAGCGCAGATACAGTAAGAGAGCAGATACAGTAAGAGAGCAGATACAGTAAGAGAGCGAGAGCTGATACAGTAAGAGAGCAGATACAGTAAGAGAGCAGATTCAGTAAGGGCAGATACAGTGAGAGAGCAGATACAGTAAGAGGGCAGATACAGTAAGAGCGCAGATACAGAAAGAGAGCAGATACAGTAAGAGTGCAGATACTGTAAGAGCGCAGATACAGTAAGAGAGCAGATACAGTAAGAGAGCAGATACAGTAAGGGCAGATACAGTAAGAGAGCAGATACTGTAAGAGGGCAGATACAGTAAGAGCGCAGATACAGAAAGAGAGCAGATACAGTAAGAGTGCAGATACTGTAAGAGCGCAGATACAGTAAGAGCGCAGATACAGAAAGAGCAGATACAGTAAGAGCGCAGATACAGTAAGAGAGCAGATACTGTAAGAGCGCAGATACAGTAAGAGAGCAGATACAGTAAGAGAACAGATACTGTAAGAGCGCAGATACAGTAAGAGCGCAGATACAGTAAGAGCGCAGATACAGAAAGAGAGCAGATACAGTAAGAGCGCAGATACAGTAAGAGAGCAGATACAGTAAGAGAGCAGATACTGTAAGAGCGCAGATACAGTAAGAGCGCAGATACAGAAAGAGCGCAGATACAGTAAGAGAGCAGATACAGTAAGAGAGCAGATACTGTAAGAGCGCAGATACAGTATGAGGGCAGATACAGTAAGAGCGCAGATACAGTAAGAGAGCAGATACAGTAAGAGCGCAGATACTGTAAGAGCGCAGATACAGTAAGAGGGCAGATACAGTAAGAGCGCAGATACAGTAAGAGAGCAGATACAGTAAGAGCGCAGATACAGTAAGAGTGCAGATACAGTAAGAGCGCAGATACAGTAAGAGAGCAGATACTGTAAGAGCGCAGATACAGTAAGAGCGCAGATACAGTAAGAGAACAGATACAGTAAGAGAGCAGATACAGTAAGAGAGCAGATACAGTAAGAGCGCAGATACAGTAAGAGAACAGATACAGTAAGAGAGCAGATACAGTAAGAGAGCAGATACAGTAAGAGAGCACACACAGTGGTTGTTGAGGTAGTTCTGTACAGTAGTAGCCAGAGCCTGAGTCTCCATAGAAATCCCTGTTTTTCAGACTCCATCAGAATTTCGAGGTTTCTCTCTCCCTCTCTCTCTCTCTCTCTCTCTCTCTCTCTCTCTCTCTCTCTCTCTCTCTCTCTCTCTCTCTCTCTCTCTCTCTCCCTCTCTCTCTCCCTATCTCTCTCTCTCTCTCTCTCTCTCTCTCTCTCCCTCTCCCTCTCTCTCTCAAACAGCTGATATCTCTGTCAGTACAATGGCCTCACTTTAAGTCCTTCAACATGTTAGCAGCTCAGGATACGGCAAGTGTGTGTGTGTGTGTGTGTGTGTGTGTGTGTGTGTGTGTTAAATAGGCACCTCTGTCTTGCAACATAGAAAGAAATCACTGTCCATCTCTCTTTGCTGGCACAGCAATCTGGGTAAAACCTGTGAGAATAATACAGAAAGAGACAGAGAGAAAGAGAGAAAAACCCACAGCGGTCAATAGACTGACAGAGCGAGAGGAGGAGCGCCGGGGAAACTGGGATGCTTAGAGATGTAGCCATGGTGATTTTGCAGTGAATAGTGTAACCATGGCGATGTTGCTGCGGTGACTGTCTAGCATTGATACACTGATGCTGATGTCACAGCACAAATGTTTATGGGATGTTGCAGTAAACGTCTCTGTCTTAGTCTGCAACATGAGGCTTAATGCACTGATGTGTTTCCATCAAAGAGCAACAGTTCTTCTCAATATCAGTGTCAGTGTTTCTGAACTCCTGAAACACCTCCATTGTAGTCTTGAGTTTCTTCCGGGAACAAACGTCATAATATTCCTCATTATAATAATTCATACGCAGAATAAAGGGGCGGGGCCTGGTTGAGTGAGTTAGTAGTGTGTTAAACTGGTAGTTATGGTAAGGGGCGGGACATTTCCCAAACACACTCGAAGTGCTCGACCAATCACAACACAGTGATCCAGCCGACCAATCAGAGCACAGTGTGCTTTTCAGAAGGAGGGGCTTCATAGAGACAGGAAGTAAACAGAGCGTTACTGACAGACTGGGAAGAGAGGAGTCGCAACAATGGAGAATATGAGAAAAATAATCAATATTCAAGCAGGAAAACCTGTTCTAGTAGAGCCTGAAAACAACATCAAGAGTGTGTACATGATAGGTAATCTTTAAGTCATTAGCTGAGTTTCCTCCACATAGTTTTCATGCATATTTTAGATGCACTGGGAAAGAAATGGTGTAGAATTTACTTTGAAGCAATTTTACTCAGAAATTGCTAGTAAATTTCACAAATAATGAAACAGCAAGTAACATTGAACTAAACATGATATTTTGAAGTAGACAAACTAAAAACAGTGTTCTTCCTTGTTTAATTTACAACTTCAAACAATACTTATTATTCTCCAGTGCGGAAAAATCAAGATGTAAACAACATCAATAATAATAAAAAAAAGTGGATTGAAGTGTTTAGTAATATATACAAAACTATACATAATGAATAATGGGTAACATTAACTAATGTTAACAAATGAGATCTTATTGTATAGTGTTACAGAATAATAGATGATTATAGAATAATTATTTACAGATTATAAAGAATAATTATGATCGAATAGCATCTTCAATTTTATTCAAATTTCCATTTTGTTTCTATTTTGCACCAATTTCACCAAGAGTGTTAGTTTTACTCTCTTGAACTTGTGGGTGAAAATGCTGCTTTTTTTGCAAATAGCTTTTTCCATATTGAGAGTTTTTGCAAAATTGGCAGCTTTGATCATCATACTTTGTAGCACAAGCATGCCTTATTTGTTTATTCATGCCTCGTTCACAAAACTACATTTGCCCAAGTTTGAAAGCAGGCAGTAAACACTTCCATTTGTTTATTTGTTGTTGTTGTTCTCCACACCAGTAACAGAGCTTTATTACTGCACACACACATCCACACCATCTCAAGCACAATCTAGAACTGAAAATTGTTCATGTAAATTGCGTTCAGCTCATTTTTTTTTTTTTGGTGTGTTTACATTGTTACCTGATTTGCATAATTCCTTTAGTGAATCAAATGATGCAAATAAACAACGCAAATTTCCCCGTCAGTGTCAGCCTTTTCATAAACTCTTTGTTCTGATTTCTTTCCTATCTTTCTCCTCCCACTGTTTTTCATCCTTTCGGTCTTTTACCTTCTCGCATGTTCACACTTACACTCGCATGCCTACATATTTAATATGTTGATGCTCTACTTTAATAACCCTTGGATGTTTCACTCAGGTAGTGATGACATCTCTGTGTTTCTCTCTCTCTCTGTCATCATCTGGTCCTCCTCTTGTCCCAGCAAACTTTGCCTCTTAAATTGCTATCTGACAGAGCCGGGCCTGAAGAGGCAGAAAGAAAACGAGAGAGCGAAAGAGAGAGGCGGACAAAGCAAGAGAGAGAGTGATAGCGGCACGAATGAAACCCTTTATTAGTCCTTGTCTCCTTCTCTTCCTCACCGGTCTAATTTGAATGTAATTAGCACATGCATTGGTAGGAGAAACAGCAATCTAAACGAGAGTGTTGTTCAGTGCTGCTTCTTGATGGAGTCCTGTATTCATTACTGTCGGAGACGCAAACAACACTTTCACCGTGAACACACGCCTGATTGCTCTGGTCACGAGATCACGCTGCTAAGCAACCCGAACACACACAGATACACACCGTTCAACAGCATCAGCACATGATGCCGGAACGCACCGGATCCGTGTGTGTGTGTCGTGCCTGTGGGTGTTTGTTGGGCCGGTCTGAACCAGCTTTCACAACTAGCGCTGATCCAAAACTTTAAAATTAGCTTTGCAATCGAGATGACAGCAATCCGTCGTAGAGTTCTGGAAGAATGGTTTCAAAAAAGTCATTTTCTCCATAGAGAAATAGATTTGTAACAATTTAAAACCATGAACTGAAAAAACAAATGGATGTAGTGTCCTTGACATCACCCGTAGTGTTTCTGAAGAGCAATTATGAAGCCCAAAGTGGGCGGAGCCGGCTGTCGGCAATCTTGGCCATCAATCCACCTGTCACTCAAGTGACCACACCCTTAATTATGCAGAACTTAAGGCTTAATATAATTTAAACAGATGAGTTATGAAAAAATTCACTGTATTCACTGTACTATACTAATAGTACTAGAATTGTACACTAGTACTCACACTTGTACACTAGTACTCACACTTGTACACTAGTACTCAGACTTGTACATTAGTACTCTCACTTGTATACTAGTACTCAGACTTGTACACTCGTACTCACACTTGTACACTAGTACTCACATGTGTACACTAGTACTCACACTTGTACACTAGTACTCACATGTGTACACTAGTTCTCACACTTGTACACTAGTACTCACATGTGTACACTAGTACTCACACTTGGACAGTATTATTCACACTTGTACACTCGTACTCACACTTGTACATTAGTACTCACACGTAAACTAGTACTCACACTTGTACATTAGTATTCACACTTGTAAACTAGTACTCACACTTGTACACTAGTACACTAGTACTCACACTTGTAAACTAGTACTCACACTTGTACACTAGTACACTAGTACTCACATTTGTACACTAGTACTCACACTTCTACAGTAGTACACTAGTGATCACACTTGTTCAGTAGTACTCACATTTGTACACTAGTACTCAGACTTGTACACTCGTACTCTGACTTGTACACTAGTACTCACATGTGTACACTAGTACTCACACTTGTACAGTATTATTCACACTTGTAAACTAGTACTCACACTTGTACATTAGTACTCACACTTGTAAACTAGTACTCACACTTGTACACTAGTACACTAGTACTCACACTTGTACACTAGTACACTAGTACTCACACTTGTAAACTAGTACTCACACTTGTACACTAGTACACTAGTACTCACATTTGTACTCTAGTACTCACACTTCTACAGTAGTACACTAGTGACCACACTTGTTCAGTAGTACTCACATTTGTACACTAGGACTCACACTTGTACACAAGTACTCACACTTGTACACTATTACTCACACATGTACACTAGTATTCACATTTGTACACTAGTACTCACACTTATACACTAGTATTTACACTTGTACAGTAGTACTCACACTTGCACACTCGTACTTACACTTGTATAATAGTACTCGTGCTCACACTTGCACACTATTACTCACACTTGCACACTAGTACTCACACTTGTACACTAGTATTTACACTTGTACACTTGTACTCACACTTGTACACTAGTACTCACACTTGTACACTCGTACTCACACTTGTACACTAGTACTCACACTTGTACACTAGTACTCACACTTGTACACTCGTTCTCACACTTGTACACTAGTACTCACACTTGCACACTAGTACTCACACTTGCACACTAGCACTCACACTTGTACACCAGTACTCTCACTTGTACACCAGTACTCTCACTTGTACACTAGTAGTCACTTGTACTCACACTTGTACACACTTGTACACTAGTACTCTCACTTGTACACTAGTACTCACACTTGTACACTAGTACTCACACTTGTACACCAGTACTCTCACTTGTACACTAGTACTCACACTTGTACTCACACTTGTATACTAGTACTCACACTTGTACACACTTGTACACTAGTACTCTCACTTGTACACTAGTACTCACACTTGTACACTAGTACTCACACTTGTACACTAGTACTCTCACTTGTACACTAGTACTCACACTTGTACTCACACTTGTATACTAGTACTCACACTTGTACTCTAGTACTCTCACTTGTACACTAGTACTCACACTTGTACACTAGTACTCACACTTGTACACACTTGTACACTAGTACTCACACTTGTACACTAGTACTCACACTTGTACACTAGCACTCACACGTGTACACCAGTACTCACACTTGTACACTAGTACTCACACTTGTACACACACTTGTACATTAGTACTCACACTTGTACACACACTTGTACATTAGTACTCACACTTATACACTAGTACTCTCACTTGTACACTAGTACTCTCACTTGTACACTAGTACTCACACTTGTGCACACACTTGTACACTAGTACTCACACTTGTACACACACTTGTACACTAGTACTCACACTTGTACACTAGTACTCAGATGGGTGTGCCAGTATCCTTCTCTTACCAACATTTAAATCTTGACTTTCTGAGTGTTCAGAATGTGAGAAATTACTCCCATAACAAACGGCAGTGCCAAAACCTATCTTACCTCTCAGTTTAGTAGTTGACCTGACCTGTCATTGGTAAAGGTGAGCGTCAAGCAATAGTTCTACAATCATTCTATAACTGTAACTAATCAGAGTCGTTCTTGTTCAAGCACACAGCGCCAGTGGTCAGTGTTGTTCGTGGTCTTCTTTCACAGGGGGATGCGATTATGTTTCTATGCAGAGAAAACACATTTTTGTCATATATCACTTGCTTTTTTTATTGTTATTTATTGTTATTTTTGAACATCAGTTGAGTGTGTGTGTTACTGTGTGTGTGTGTGTTTCTGTGTGTGTGTAGTATGTGTGTTTTGATGCTTTCTGTTAAATCCTGTTTGGAGTTTGGTTTTGCGTAGCCTCGGCTCAGCGATATAAAATCATATTAGTTTCAGAATTTTTATTGAACACTAAACAGAGAATAGCCTATGCACACACACACACACACACACACACACACACACACATACACACACACACACACTCTCACACTGACACACACACACACACACACACAGACGCTCACACACACACACACACACACACACACACACACACACACACACACACACACACACACGACTGCTGCCGCTCCATGAATCACACATCATCGTCTGCTTTGTGCGTCACAACATTGTGTTTGTGTGAAATGCAGTTTCAATTAGACGCCTGGAAATGAAGTTGAGATTAGCCGGCTCTTCCAGTCTAAGCCAGAAATTGATAGGAAAGTGTGAAATGAGACTGAAACGGCCACCCTGGTATCGACTAGAGGCTTGTGTTGATGTCCAGTGTAAATCATTCGCACCATCAGCATTGTGTCCTTTAGGAGTTAGGGATGATTTTATTTTAGATTTGAAATTTAAAAGTAATGCTTTACTTTACTAGTTACTTAAAAAAAAAAAAAAATGAATCTGATTACTTCACTTGCGTTACTTGTGATGTTTTCCCCCGACACAGATCATACGTGCACCGCACCCCATAACTCACAGCCTGCTGGATGTACAGGATGAGTCTGAGAATCGAACACAGAAGATCCTCCGAGCAGCAGAACGCCATCGTGAACTGATAGCTGAGGTCATTGTGTCTTAATGCGGCGTGTTAGATAATCCTATCTAAAGTTTATCATAAGTATGAAGTACAGAAAGAAGGGACACTTTGAAGTTGACCCAAATGTGTTTGAAATCTGGAGCTCATAGGCTCTTGCTTTAATCCCTGAAATGGTGTGGTGCTGCTGGTTAATCTCACTGGAGGCTGGTGTATTCAACACTGGTCAGCATTAAGCTGTCTGATGGGCTACACATTAGTGCGGATGACCTTTGACCCCTCGGGTCCCGTGAAACGCCTCGAGTCTGTCTAACCCCTCCTGACTGGGTCTTTAATCGCCACAGTGCTCCATACACAAAAAACAAACACTCAACACAACTATTGGTTTGCATGATAATTCCTTTATTTTCCATCATATTTTACAGTATAGCATATTTTATATAGTTTTAAATCCATATTGCATACATTTAAGCTTGTTTAACAAATATTGGAAGTAAAAATTTTACATTTAGAAGTAATTCCAGTATAATCGACCAGTCTCTATTGTCTCGTTTCCACTGTAACGGCGCTGTTTTTTGTATAAAAAAAAATAAATAAAAAATTGCAATATCTACTGGAATCGGTCTCTGCTCTAACCACAGATTTAATCATTTTCTTTATTACTTTCCATCCATTTAAAGATGGCTCAAAGCAACATTAGCTAATGATTTATTCACAAAATGCAATAAACTTAAATTCAGTGTCCATGCATTATATATAGCAGTAATAAGCAATACAGATTCAATATGTGTAGAAATTGTCTATTTTATATACACATTTCTAAAAAAATATGCAGATTTGCAGATTTCTTCACTTACTTTTCAATGTTTGTTTATGCCTAAACAAGTAGAAAGGAGTTTACGAATGCAATAACACAAAACACACATATATATCTTACGCAATTTTCTTTTCGGGTAAATGTATCTTTTTTTCAACAATATATTCAGATATTTTTTGCTGGAAAATAAGACAAAATATATGCAAATATGTCAAACACAAAAAAGATCCTGGATTTATCTTTGAAGTTTGATGTTCTAGTCTTTTTTTCTTAAATATTTTCCCAGCCCACTTCTCCTCCCATGGCTAACACACACCTTCTGTCTGTGTTGTGGTACGTGTCCCATAATGATTTGATGATCCGTCTCTGTGTACCGGTGTGAGGAGGAGAGGCATTGCATCATTCTCCTGTAGATCTGTTCGGCTGTACGGGTGTTTTGTAAAGCCATTAAAGATTCACATCTGCTCCCTTCATGCTCTCATTTCAGAGACTATCTTCTGCTGTGAGAGAAAGAGAGAGAGAGAGAGAGAGAGAGAGAGAGAGAGATTCTGTATGGGATCTTACAGGGATCCGTCAGGCGCTTCATATAGAGAACCTTTTAGAGGTTCTATCATGAGATCATTTATGGATTTAGTTTGATTAACTCATTTGAATTATTTTTTTTAGTTTTAAAGGTTGAAAGAAACGACCCCATGATTTACTCACCCTCAAGACTTCCTAGATGTATATGACATTCTTCTTTCAGACTAACACAATCAGATATATATATAAATGTCCTGGCTCTTCTAAGCTTTATAATGGGAGTGAATGGAGGATGAGATTTGAAACCCAAAAAAGTGCATCCATCCATGATAAAAGTTTGTTTTATTTCTGAATGCAAACATACGACCACAGTCCAAAAGTGCGATTGTAAATAAGTAAAAAAAAGTGATGTTGTCTTCATCTGAGCTAGTTAAAGATGCAGGTCTGGAGGGGAAGGTGCTGATGGCTTTTACGTTTAATTGATGGTTTGGGGAACGAGAGAGAGAGAGAGAGAGAGAGAGAGAGAGAGAGTGAGAGAGAGAGAGCGAGAGAGAGAGAGAGAGAGAGAGAGAGAGAGTGAGAGAGAGAGAGAGAGAGAGAGAGAGAGAGCTGTCACAGAATGAATGGAAATCAAGGCCTTCAGTTCCACTGCTGTAGAAAAGAAAACAGACTCATCTGCATTTCAGCTCTGCTCACAAATGACCAAACAGAAGTAGAAGAGTCCTTGAAAAAAAATGAAGTGTTTTTTTTAAGATGATTTGTGTTAATGCACACACAGGCGCAAACACTCTCTCTCTCTCTCTCTCTCTCTCTCTCTCTCTCTCTCTCTCTCTCTCTCTCTCTCTCTCTCTCTCTCTCTCATTCCCACACATGCACACACTCCTGATTTGCATACTTCAAGCTTCAAGGTTTTTTCACCTAAAATTTATCTCTTATTAGAGTATAATACGCTGTGCTCCATCAGTGCCTGTCGTTCAGCATTAGATGCTCAGAACTGGTGTTTCAGGATCTGGTGTTTCAGGATCTGGTGTTTCAGGATCTGGTGTTTCAGGATCTGGTGTTTCAGGAACTGGTGTTTCAGGATCTGGGGTTTCAGGATCTGGTGTTTCAGGAACTGGTGTTTCAGGATCTGGTGTTTCAGGAACTGGTGTTTCAGGAACTGGTGTTTCAGGAACTGGTGTTTCAGGAACTGGTGTTTCAGGATCTGGTGTTTCAGGAACTGGTGTTTCAGGAACTGGTGTTTCAGGATCTGGTGTTTCAGGAACTGGTGTTTCAGGAACTGGTGTTTCAGGATCTGGTGTTTCAGGAACGGGTGTTTCAGGAACTGGTGTTTCGGGATCTGGTGTTTCGGGATCTGGTGTTTCGGGATCTGGTGTTTCAGGATCTGGTGTTTCAGGATCTGGTGTTTCAGGAACTGGTGTTTCAGGATCTGGGGTTTCAGGATCTGGTGTTTCAGGAACTGGTGTTTCAGGATCTGGTGTTTCAGGAACTGGTGTTTCAGGAACTGGTGTTTCAGGAACTGGTGTTTCAGGAACTGGTGTTTCAGGATCTGGTGTTTCAGGAACTGGTGTTTCAGGAACTGGTGTTTCAGGATCTGGTGTTTCAGGAACTGGTGTTTCAGGAACTGGTGTTTCAGGATCTGGTGTTTCAGGAACGGGTGTTTCAGGAACTGGTGTTTCGGGATCTGGTGTTTCGGGATCTGGTGTTTCGGGATCTGGTGTTTCAGGATCTGGTGTTTCAGGAACTGGTGTTTCACGATCTGGTGTTTCAGGATCTGGTGTTTCAGGATCTGGTGTTTCAGTAATTGGTGTTTCAGGAACTGGTGTTTCAGGATCTGGTGTTTCAGGAACTGGTGTTTCACGATCTGGTGTTTCAGGATCTGGTGTTTCAGGATCTGGTGTTTCAGTAATTGGTGTTTCAGGATCTGGTGTTTCAGTAATTGGTGTTTCAGGAACTGGTGTTTCAGGAACTGGTGTTTCAGGATCTGGTGTTTCAGGATCTGGTGTTTCAGGAACTGGTGTTTCACGATCTGGTGTTTCAGGAACTGGTGTTTCACGATCTGGTGTTTCAGGATCTGGTGTTTCAGTAATTGGTGTTTCAGGAACTGGTGTTTCAGGATCTGGTGTTTCAGGAACTGGTGTTTCAGGATCTGGTGTTTCAGGATCTGGTGTTTCAGTAATTGGTGTTTCAGGAACTGGTGTTTCAGGATCTGGTGTTTCAGGATCTGGTGTTTCAGTAATTGGTGTTTCAGGAACTGGTGTTTCACGATCTGGTGTTTCAGGAACTGGTGTTTCACGATCTGGTGTTTCAGGATCTGGTGTTTCAAGATCTGGTGTTTCAGTAATTGGTGTTTCAGGAACTGGTGTTTCAGGATCTGGTGTTTCAGGAACTGGTGTTTCAGGATCTGGTGTTTCAGGAACTGGTGTTTCAGGAACTGGTGTTTCAGGAACTGGTGTTTCAGGAACTGGTGTTTCAGGATCTGGTGTTTCAGTAATTGGTGTTTCAGGATCTGGTGTTTCAGGATCTGGTGTTTCAGGAACTGGTGTTTCAGGATCTGGGGTTTCAGGATCTGGTGTTTCAGGAACTGGTGTTTCAGGAACTGGTGTTTCAGGAACTGGTGTTTCAGGAACTGATGTTTCAGGATCTGGTGTTTCAGTAATTGGTGTTTCAGGATCTCGTGTTTCAGGATCTGGTGTTTCAGGATCTGGTGTTTCAGGAACTGGTGTTTCAGGATCTGGTGTTTCAGGAACTGGTGTTTCAGGATCTGGTGTTTCAGTAATTGGTGTTTCAGGATCTGGTGTTTCAGGAACTGGTGTTTCAGGATCTGGTGTTTCAGGAACTGGTGTTTCAGGAACTGGTGTTTCAGGAACTGGTGTTTCAGGAACTGATGTTTCAGGATCTGGTGTTTCAGTAATTGGTGTTTCAGGATCTGGTGTTTCAGGATCTGGTGTTTCAGGATCTGATGTTTCAGGATCTGGTGTTTCAGGAACTGGTGTTTCAGGAACTGGTGTTTCAGGAACTGGTGTTTCAGGATCTGGTGTTTCAGTAATTGGTGTTTCAGGATCTGGTGTTTCAGGAACTGGTGTTTCAGGATCTGGTGTTTCAGGAACTGGTGTTTCAGGATCTGGTGTTTCAGGATCTGGTGTTTCAGGAACTGGTGTTTCAGGATCTGGTGTTTCAGGAACTGGTGTTTCAGGAACTGGTGTTTCAGGATCTGGTGTTTCAGTAATTGGTGTTTCAGGATCTGGTGTTTCAGGAACTGGTGTTTCAGGATCTGGTGTTTCAGGATCTGGTGTTTCAGTAATTGGTGTTTCAGGAACTGGTGTTTCAGGATCTGGTGTTTCAGGATCTGGTGTTTCAGTAATTGGTGTTTCAGGATCTGGGGTTTCAGGAACTGGGGTTTCAGGATCTGGTGTTTCAGGAATGGGTGTCGTCGCTTCATGAGGTCATTGTAGGCGAACGCTGGCGTTTGTTCCCTGACGGTGTTTGGGAATATCTACGTTACTACTGTAATCACATTGTGCAATAGCAACTGTACTGACGGCTCAAAGCGGCTTGTTTTTAGTGTGATGCTAAATTCATTATATGCCACATACTGGACGTCAGGGTTCTGTCACTTCTGTCTAGTTTATTTCTTGGTTCTGTGACAGAGCCTGACACTCCTGTTCTGTCTTGTCTTTGTGTGTGCGTTCTCGAGTCGTGCGCTCTCGTCTGTTTGCCTTGTTACATGTGCGGGGTGTGGTGTTTGGATCCTGGTGTTGTGTGCCGAATTTCGATCCCCGCCAAATTATTACCCCCCTAGCAGTGGTAGGTTTAGGATTAGTTGTGGGGGAGGGTTTAGGATTAGGGGGGGGTTATGATTGGGGGAGGGGTTCAGATCAGGGGAGGGGTTATGATTGGGGGAGGGGTTCAGATTAGGGGAGGGGTTATGATTGGGGGAGGGGTTAGGATCAGGGGAGGGGTTATGATTGGGGGAGGGGTTCAGATTAGGGGAGGGGTTATGATTGGGGGAGGGGTTAGGATCAGGGGAGGGGGTATGAAATCAGGTACCGACTTCAACGAGAGGGGTAATAATTTGGCAGAGGGTTGAAATTCGGCACAACACCGGCACTTTGGTCTAGTTTGGCTTTGGTTCTGTGTCGGGATTCGGACACTCATGCTCGCGTGTTTGTCCTCTGTTGTGAGTTTTCGCTCGTTCTCGTGCACTCTATCTTGCCGTGTGAGCGTGCGGTTTCGAGTTCTGTGTAGCATGCGGTTCGTGTTTTCACGGGGGCGTGCTTTCATGTCGTGTTTTGTCTTGTGTTTTACACTGGCTGTGTGCTTTCATGTTGTCATGTTCTGTGTGAACACGCAGCTGAGTTCTCATTAGCTGCGTGTTCATGTCTCGTTTTTGTGAGCACATGGCTTGTGATTTGTTAATTTTTTTGTTTTTTGTTAAATTTGTTTATTTTTCCCATCACAGCGGGCAACGTTGTCGGACCCATACGGACCCATGCATCTATCCACATTATTAGTACTTGCGGCCTCTTCATCCTCCTCATTTTGCGAGATTTGTAAAATGTCCCCTGACTAAAACCTGTTCCACTTCAGGTCGACTTTACACCGGAGCCATCCTTTTTTTTATTTTTTTATTTTTTTTCAGGGGAATGCGAGATCTGATCTGTTATCCAGATACAGAATCCACTTGATGTGAACAGGTGTAAACGCACCGTGTCCTGATTGGCTTATGATTCGATCTGCTTGATCGGCTCACGGTGATCGCATGTTAATGCCAAGTGTAAACGCAGCCTTATTCTCCTTGTGTTTGCAGTCCTGTGCTGGTTTGTTGTCAAACACACCTCTTGTGTCTCGCTTTGCTTGTTCCAGTTTTTCCTTGTCCAGTTGCCTAATCTTGTTTTTGTTTTGTTTTGTTTTGGGTCACGTGACCCAACCGAGACTGATCACGTGACCCGGGCTGACGAGAGCTCCATCAGACCGACACATCTCTCCCTCGCCGCTCACATTAAGATGTTGGAGGCAGAGACTGGGCTATTGATTTTTCCACTCCTCCATTTGCTCGCTCTCCCTCTCGCTCACTCTCTTTCTCGCTCCCGTGCTGTCTTGCTCTCTTTCTTTTTTTGGACACAAACTTTGGGGGCAATGATCAGCTGAAAAAGTTGGACTCTAAATTTTTAATTAGCTTTGAAACAAGCATCTGGTGTGCAACACCATCAACAGATACGATCAGGCTTTCAGACACAGCGGCTGATTGGACACAGACACAGAAGAGTGTGTGTTTGTGTGTGTGACGGAGCTAAATACACTCCTGGATGTTAAGAGTGCTCTCGTCTGATGGTGTAACGCCACACTCATTTAAATGAGAGAGCTCACACATTTAAAATGTACCTGTAGGACTCGAGCAGAAATGTGTACAACCCAATATATGAATATGAGTTTCCTCTGTGAATATGCCAACAAATCTCTCATGCACTGAGGAACAAATGTCTCAGAGCAATACAATGCTTCTGTTTTGCATTTCAGCAGTTATCTAGAAATATTTACTTCATCTTTATTAATATAATATAATATTACTTAGGATTTTTTAAATATAAATATTTAGTTCATGTCATTATTCTTAATAATATGATATAATATAATATAATAGAATAGAATAGAATAGAATAGAATAGAATAGAATAGAATAGAATAGAATGTTATATCCACAGCTCACCAACAGACTGATGGTCGCTTGTATTCAACAACCAGAGGAGCAAAACATAACAATAGGGTCGTTCATTTTAATTCATCTGACACAGGAAAACTGGCCATAAAAATAAATATTACATATGTATTTAGCTGAAATCTAACAATATCATATTTCAGCACAAAATCAAAAGACATACACTATTTTTTGCATAAAGAAGCAGAAGCAGATTGTTATGAAAAATAGACTCGGCTCTAATTCTCATTACTGTAAAGCATGCAGATGTTTTACTCTTGAGTTAGTTTGTAATTATTCTAAAGGATGATTTTTCTTGATGATTCTCATTAGATTCTCATTACTGTAATACAGTAATGAAAATAATCCTGCACAAACACAACTGTTTTTTAATTAAAATCAGCAAATTATGGGCAGTACAGCAAATACTATCATTATGAATAAATAATTTACTATTTAAATATCATCACTGTTTTTCGCATTCCAGTAATGAGAGCTGCTGAGGAAAATTAACTGCTTAATTGACACTAAACTAATTTCACAGAGCAAGAAAATCTTCAGGGTTCATTTTTAATAGAAAATATCATTTTTATTTTTAGAAATATGGCGCAAATGAGATTCATTAACATGGTAATATAATAGTATTCATATTACCAATAAAAATGTTTTTTTTTAAATTTGACACGCCATCTGCTTTGCACAAAATGAGTCTGATCCATCACACAAACACAGGACATTAATCTGAATCTGAAGAGAGTGATAAATACAGCAGCAACTCTGATTCTGTTGTACAAACACAGTCCCTGTGTAAGAAATATAATTGATTATCTTTGTAATTAAGACATGACATCATTCAGCCAATGAAAACACACCGTCCTCTCCTTAATCATCAGTGATGTGCATTAGGGTGTTTTGTGTTACATTTGATGTTATTTAGTTCATGTTTATTGTATTATTTTCATGTGACTATGTTTTATCATTTTTATTGACAGCTTTGGATTTTCATACAAAACTATCAAATATTCTCTTTAAATAATCATTACGAGCACAAGATGTAAACACACTGCCATATGGACAAACAATATCTGTTGGGAAAAGGGCCATAAACTTGAATATAACTGTATGAACTGTATTATTACAGTGGTTATCTGTACATTTTAAAGTAATAGCTCGGTTCTTTAAGTTTATTGGTAGATTAACCTGATGAAATGAATGGTTATAAGTTGTAAAATATGCAGGTATCAATATGCCATCTTGTAAAACCTAAAAAAAAAAAAAATGTCCCTGTATTTTTACAGTGAATTTCTGGCAGGTTTTTTTAACCGTATATGATATCCTTTAAGGGGACAATACATATAACAACACATGCAATCAGAGATTCATTTTTACCTAGAACAAAACGACGTATTTTGCAAACGTGCCTCCTCAACTCAAACATCACAAACACATCTCTTACGGCTGCTTGTGAAGGCACGTCTCAACAGAGGAGAGTAGACTACTTTCAATAAAAGCTCCAACATATTAGGAATACCTGTAGCTGTGTTTTGCTATGTGTCATGAGTAACAATTGAGTAGCCAACACTCTGTCTAGAGCGAACGCGAACGTCTCACTTATAATAAACCATCTGACGGGTCACGGACCTGAACCAGGAGCATTTTGACATAACGCTCCACAACTGTCTGAGGCTGTTTACAATAGACACGTCAAAGTTAACATTATAGACCGAAGCGTTTGTCAGCCATGCCCCGATCTCTCCTCCTGCTACTGTACTACACAGTCCAGTGTCAGGGATGAGGCGAGGACTCAATCGCAGAGGAATGAAGGGCTTTTATTAATAATGGGTCACGTGACCGGCCTCGGCAGGGTCACGTGAACGGCCTCGGTTGGGTCACGTGACAGGCCTCGGTTGGGTCACGTGACAGGCCTCGGTTGGGTCACGTGATCAGCCTCGGTTGGGTCACGTGATCGGTCTCGGTTGGGTCACATGACCGGTCTCGGGCTGGGTCACGTGACAGGCCTCGGTTGGTTCACGTGACCGGCCTCGGTTGGGTCACGTGACAGGCCTCGGTTGGGTCACGTGATCAGCCTCGGTTGGGTCACGTGATCTGTCTCGGTTGGGTCACGTGACAGGCCTCGGTTGGTTCACGTGATCAGCCTCGGTTGGGTCACGTGACAGGCCTCGGTTGGTTCACGTGATCAGCCTCGGTTGGGTCACGTGACAGGCCTTGGCTGGGTCACATGACAGGCCTCGGTTGGTTCACGTGATCGGCCTCGGTTGGGTCACGTGACAGGCCTCGGTTGGGTCACGTGACCGGTCTCGGGTTGGGTCACGTGATCGGTCTCGGTTGGGTCACGTGATCGGTCTCGGTTGGTTCACGTGACAGGCCTCGGTTGGTTCACGTGACAGGCCTCGGTTGGGTCACGTGACAGGCCTCGGTTGGGTCACGTGACCGGTCTCGGGTTGGGTCACGTGATCGGTCTCGGTTGGTTCACGTGATCGGCCTCGGTTGGGTCACGTGACAGGCCTCGGTTGGGTCACGTGACCGGTCTCGGGTTGGGTCACGTGATCGGTCTCGGTTGGGTCACGTGATCGGTCTCGGTTGGTTCACGTGATCGGTCTCGGTTGGTTCACGTGACAGGCCTCGGTTGGTTCACGTGACAGGCCTCGGTTGGTTCACGTGACCGGCCTCGGGACGGAGTGACCATGTTCTCCTGCTGGGCTTCTCCATCTGCACTAAGGGCTGGCCTACATTCGCTCGGCTCGTCTCCTTTGGCTTTAATGAGCGCTGCGATGTGTTTGCTTTGAACTGTACACACACACACACACACACACACACACTTAATTAGCTGTCCTACTCGACTTCACACTTATTTCTTTGCCGTCCCTCCCTCTCTTACTCTCCCTTCATCCTTATTTCCATTTTTTTTTTTACCTTGAAATGAGAACTAGAGGTTTAGGGATGTGTCACACTATATATTTCACAATCAACTAGTTCTGGGGTTTTGAGGTCGTCCAAATGACTAGTCAGCCTTAAGAAAGCCTTGTATTACCAGACCCATTTAAATACTTATTTATACTTTTATCTCTATTTATTTTCTTTTTACAGGCAAA
>CM040798.1:1705676-1723176 GCA_022829025.1 Squalius cephalus
ACCACACTTCCACCATCTTCAGCTCGTATGGCACAGAAATGAAGAAGCTAACAGAAGTGAACTGAATCCGCTGTCTTATTAACCTTTAGAAGACGGTTTTGAACACACGAGTGTAATACTGTAAGTTCTGCACACGTTCTCTCCTTCTCTTTAGAAGGTTTCTCTGCTCTTCTGAAACTATAATAGATCTGGCCGCCACAGTCTGTGTATCTCAGAGGCCGCATCAATACATCAATATATATCATCTATATATATATATATATCATCTCTGCCTGTCTGTGGGTTACCAGGGGAAATAAGCCTAGATTTCGCAGTGCTTTGCTTTGCTATTGACTTTCTTTGGATCATGGCATGTCTGAACTGATACTTACATGGACCGCACTCAAAGACAGTAATATAGTACCAGCTGTAGTATTGATTTTTAAGCATACGAAATTACTGCCCGTCACATGTGTGTGTCGAGCCTATTTTCATCTTTTGGCTCCAAGGAGGATTTAGATATTTTCAGAATATCACAGTCGCCCACCGTCAAGTTCAAAGTTACACGAAAGACAACTTATACTGTGACATATATTATTTTTTTAAATGTTTTTGAATATAATTTAGTGAAGATAAAAGAAAGGCCACTTTTATTGTGACATTTTTATTATTATTTTATTTTAGTATTTTATTTATTTTATTATTTTTTTTTATTTTTTTTTATTATTTTTTTTTAGTGCTGTCACATCTATTAATCACATCTAATATAAAAGTTTTTGTTTATATAATACGTGTGTGTGTGTGTGTGTGTGTGTGTGTGTGTATATATATATATAATTTATATATAAATATAATAATATATATACACACATATATTATATAAACAAACTTTTATGTTAGATGTGATTAATCACGATTAATTGATTTGACAGCACTATTTATTTTGTTTTGTTTTATTTTTCTATTATTTTATATTTATAAGTTATTGTGACATTTTTTTTTAAATGTATTTATAATCTTTTTATTTTATTTGAACTATTGTCTGTTTCATTATTAATTTAGTTTATTATTTTATTTTATTTCATTTTAATTTATTTAATTTGGTTCTATTATTTCCTTCAAGTTCAAGAGCCATTCAGTTACAAGAAAGTCCACTTCTAATCTGTCAGAGACTGTTCAGCTCGTTTTCAACACAACACCTAATGAAAAAGACACTTTCCTGAAGGCTTTTTACAAATAAATTGACAGCTTGAAGGAGCAGAGCGAAATCTGCGAGGCTTTGGTGAAATTAGTCGCGGTTTCGTCTGCTCACGGCTCAGCAAACGCAGGGTTACGCCGTGAAACGGTTTCAGTCGGAAACACAACAGGCTCGTCCACATGGGCCTGAAAGCATCTGTCGTGTGCTGGTTTACACTGAACCCTGCTGTCGAAAACCAGCTAATGAGGAGCCGCCAGCCAAGGCTCAGATCCCCTGGAAACGAAGCTTTTATTTGTGTGTTGTTCGCCGGCACTGGTTCCTCTCTAGTCGACTGTTCTCGGCTCAGAAAGCGAACAATAATGCATCCTGACCTGTTTTTGGCTCGGCGTTATCGTTCTGTCCTTGGAGCCGAAGCTCCAATGCTTCAGGTGATTTGTCATTTTCCCACCGTACACAAGCTCTTTTTGACTGTTTCTCTTTTTGACAGCGCAGTCCTGAAGTGTCCACTGTCTCCCTGTGAAGGCCTCCTTCAAGTCAAGTCAAGTCAAGTATATTTGTATGGCGCTTTTCACAATACAGATTGTATCAAAGCAGCTTCACAGTATTAAATCAAAATAATACACCAAGGTTTGTTTCTAGTGGAATTTATTGATTGATAAAATTAAATGAAATATCCTCAAAATATCCCCAACTGAGCAAGCCAAAGGCAACAAATCCTTCACCTCTGTACAGATGAAACGCTGTCAAAATACTTCCAGTTCACATGGATAGGCGGAAGTGATCCCTGTATTATGAATTTTTAAGGCCAGACAAGTAGTTTGTTGAGGTCTATTTGTAAAGAGAGACTACACGGCTGCGCACGTATACATTCAAACACGCATATCTATAGACTGAACACGTAATACGCATGAGCGCCGACACCGTTTTCACAGATTCACGGTTTTGAAGTTTACGTGGAGATGATAATGCTTTTCAAAATTTTTGCACCTTGGATCCTGTTTCAAGGTGTGCGTTCTCAAACGCTGTTGTCGTGCAAATGATCGGCCAGAACACATTAAAAGTTTCTGTTTTCAGTAAAACGGTGTCATGTTAGCGGCCCCTGAGTTAATAACTAATGATGTTTGCAACGGAAGTGAATCGATCAAAACTAACTTTAGCTGAACAATAACTTTATTCTAGATCTGCTGTAAAGCCTAAACAATCTCTGTTACTGTAATCTCCTGTTATCGCTGTAAAGCTGCTCTGAAACATCTATATTGTTAAAGCGCTGTATAAATGAAGATGACTCTTGAGTGTTTGACCGTGTTGTGTTTGCACGTCCAGCCGCTCTTAGTTCTGCTTAGCTTCTCCCTCTTTCTGTCTGTTTTCCTCCCATCTCTCCACATTTATGACCCGGGGGAAATTTGGAGGCTGTAATATCTGTGTGTCTGTGTCACTGTCCGGTTTACTTTCCTCAGTCGTTCATGTGAGGCCGAACCGACTGTGTTTGTCCAGTGCAATCTGATGGACGGTTATCCGGCTCAAAGCAGAGAAGCCTTTCAGTGGACTTGAGAAACAACAAACCGAATCAAACACCGTCGGGACAACATAACACAGTGTACTTTACTTTATGCATTATGACAATTCTGATTCAACTCATACAGCAAAAAATAAATAATGATGATAATCAGTGTTTTGCCTAGCTTACAAGTAAAAATATCTTCAAGATAAATTGCATAAAGTATTAGTCAATGTAGTCAATAATTTGATCCCGTTAAAACGAATCTTTGATCACCAAAATGACATATTTCAATATTTAAACGTTTTCTTCATGCCTTAAAATATCTTGAATGTAACTCGACACCCTCACCTCATTTAGTGTACGCGGTTCTATGAATATGCAAATGAGCCCCGCCTCCACTCACTCCCTCAGCTCAGAGATCCACTGGTTGACGATCACACGTTGATCTGATTGGTTACAAGGTAGTTTGTGACGTCAGAAACACCAGCGATTTCAAAGCGTGTTTTTGAGACTGTCTTTGGTTCACTGCAGTTTTAAGGAGGAAATACTCAGCAATGGTGTCGACTTATGAACTTACACACACTGGGCCCTATCTTGCACCCAGCGCAATTGACTTTGTACAGCGACGCATGTTTCATTCCTATTTTGCACCCGACGCACAGCGGACTTTTCCCTCCACAGACGCACGTCGGTAAATTAGGGAATGAACTTGCGCTCCCGAAGGGCGGTTCAGGGAAAAGAGGAGGCGTGTTCCGGCGCAAACGTTCCCTAGTGCTATTTTGCAGTTCCAGAAAACAATTCCTCCACTGACCAGGAGAAACCTCGTCTAAAGTCAGCGGCGCGTTCAGATGCTATTTTAAGGGCGCATGCTTGGCCATAATGTAGCGTGAGCACAACGCAATAAAAAAACAACCATTAACAAACCCAAATATCATAAAATATGACATGATAAAAAAAATCTCTTGATAAACTAAAAGACATAAATTAAATTTGTATGTATTCTAAATAAAAGATATAGATTGTACTGAATGTCAGCTTGCTTATTTTTCTCAAGATAAGGGTTTATTGTCCACATGTCATGCAAACTAGAAACTCTTCTTCTAACGATGGTTTCAGGAAACGCACCCCAGATTGTTAATTGTCTGAGTTTGTTGTTGCTGTGTATATTACTGAAGATGATGTGGATGATGATGATAGGACACAATGAGAGCTGAACTGCTGTTATTCCACTGTAATGCGAGTGTGTCTTTCTCTCTCTCGTCTGCAGGCCAGAATCCGGTGTTCCCCCCGGTGGCTCTGTGGGTGACGGTGGGTCTGGCCGTGTGTTTGCTGGGTTTGCTCATCGCTCTCGCTGTCGTGTGTCGGAGGAAGATCCAGGAGAGCTGCGAGGAGATGAGAGCTGGTGAGGACTCTTCTGTGCTCAGGATCAACACCTGGCCTTCAGTCACATCTTAAGCATTTCTCCTGAAGATATTAGATGATGATAGCCTCTGGATCCTGATCTCCTCTTAACATGTTCATCTGGATGTGTGTAGTTGAGTCTCAGTCTCAGATGGCATGGCCACTACTGGCCTGTTATTGTCTGTTATTGATTCAAAAAGAAATTGTGTGCACATCCAGAAACTTTTGGCTGGTGTTCGATCAAATGAAGCATCAAACTCAAAATAAACAAGAATCGTCACACTGCCACTTCTGCTCCCGAGGATTTATTAAAATGAACACCGTTTCGACCCAAAGGGTCTTCGTCAGGCAAGCAACCATCATAGAAAGGCACAATTTATATCAGTGTGAACCAACACACCTGACCTCATTAGTGAACTAATTACCCAATCAACCAATGCAATAACGACCTAATCAAACACAAATGGAACCACTAAAGCATCAAAAACATAAAAACATAATAATAAACAACATAATATAAAAGAAAGAAAAAATGATAAATGTATAAACTAACCAATGAATAACAGATATAAGAAAAAAATGTTCACAAGAAAGGTTTCCATATTCAAACTCCATATTCAAACCTTTTGGAGAAAGAGTATTAAGTGTATATATATATATATATATAAAAGGCTTCCCTCTGTAGAAAGATCTTATTAATGTCACCACCCCTTCTGGGTCCTCTTACTAGTTCTGTACCGAAGTAGCGAAGGGTCGACAGATTGTGTTTAAAAACACTGAAATGAACAGCGATGTGGTTCTTTTGCTCATTCAAATGTATATTACTTCTTGGTTCTGCAATGCGCGTTTTCAAACAACGCTGCGTTTTACCCATGTATGCTAAACCACACGGGCATTTAATCATATAAATTACATTTTTGGTGTTACACAAAATGATTCCCTTAATGTTTAACTGTTTCCCAGAATGAGGATGGCTAAAAGTGTGACATTTATTTGTGAAATTATATCGTCCACCTTAATTACATCAGGGACTGAACAGGGATTGCTTGAACGATCACACCCTCGGTCGGCTCTCATCACTATATGCCGCATATTAGGAGCTCATTTATGTACAAATCGTGGAGGATCTTTACAAAAATGACTAATTGTGGGATCTGAACTTAAAGTATGCCAGTGTTTACGCACTATGGGTCTCATTCATGAAACATTCGTAAATATATGAGTAAACATGTGAGTGATTTGCGCGTAAAGAGACCTTCCCGAAAACTCTTCTCCTGATTCACAAATACTCCGTAAACGTCAGATGTGATAGTGAAATGTGTGTGTGTGTTAATGAATTCCAATCAGTCGTAAATGGGACACGTGTGCACGCTCATTCTCAATTACCATAAATCCCGCCCATTAAATCCGACTGACAACTATATATGGGCATCATATTATGACACCAAACGAAGGATTTCAACATGTCTTCTCAAAAGCGAATGAAAAAGAGAAATTTCTCAGATGCAGAAATTGAAGTTTTATTATCAGAGGTTCATTCAAAACGCCACATTTTATTTTCAAGCGTACATATAGTGGCGTATCAGGTCCTAAAAAAAAAGGAAGCTTGGCAGCAGATGCAGTTAATGGAGTTTCATCTGTTACTCGAACAGTCCCAGAAGTGAACAGAAAATGGTTCGACATGAAGCTTGACTGCAACACTTGTGACTTGTGTCCCGTTTGCAGATGCTATTACTGGCTCTCATAATAAAAGTAAAAAGAAAGAAAAACCGTATGTAATTACTATATACAGTATAATATTTTTTCAAAATGCTGTGTAAATATGTACCCGATTAAGGTGAATTAAAATGCATCCTTATTAATGAGCAAAACGTTCGGATGTTAAACGCACTATTAACGCGTGGCTGGGACCAGGTGTAGATTTCTTTCGTACCAACTAACATTTGGAAATATCAATAAACTTAGAGCGTGTTCTAGCAAGGCTTTATTGCTGATCAATATGATCAAATCGCGCTACAACCTCTCTAATCCAATCATCTGTTTTTGATGCTTTAGTGGTTCCATTTGTGTTTCTTGCTTTAGTGTGTCGTTATTGCATTGGTTGATTGGGTAATTAGTTCACTAATGAAGGTCAGGTGTGTTGGTTCACACTGATATAAATTGTATCTTTCTATGATGGTTGCTTGCCTGACAAAGACCCTTTGGGTCGAAACGTTGCTCATTTTAATAAATCCTTGGGAGCAGAAGTGGCAGTGTGACGATTCTTGTTTATTTTGAGTTATTTCATATTAAACACACATATACCGACTGTGGTGGGACGCTCAAGCAGACGCTCAAACTTCACACCATTAGTGAAAGTTCTGGCTTCACGAACTACAGTTTTGTACTAAAACTGTGAACAAACACATCCGTCTTGGTTCTCTTAATAACACTTTGCTCGTTGATCTGATGCTTAGATAGATAGATAGATAGATAGACAGACAGACAGATAGATAGATAGATAGATAGATAGATAGATAGATAGACAGATAGATAGATAGATAGATAGATAGATAGATAGATAGATAGATAGATAGATAGATAGATAGATAGATAGATCCCTCACAAAGGAATAATCATATGTTGCAGGGTCAGTCTGTGGGATAATGTTGAGATAATAACTGTATATATTCAACAGTCTGAAAAGAATATTTTATTAATTGTTATATTATATTTCTGCATGACTCTGTGACAGTGGCTGATAATCCACAGGATGACCCACAGCAGCTCTGAATGCTAAACACACACACACACACACACACACACACACTTTATTACCAAAGCCCATCTCTCCTCCTCTGCTGCTGGAAGTTCATTAGCGCCGCTAGATAATTAGTCGCGCGTGTAACTAGGGACTGCAGAAGTTGGAGGTTGAATGACAGGAGGAAAGAGTGATGGGTGGATGGAGAAGAACTAGCAGAGAGATAGCGGAGGATCCTGCAATCATGTGAGGGAAAAAACGAGGTGGATAGAAGGAAAGAACATTGCTTTCCACCATCACTCCATCTGTAATGAGTTCTATGTGTAGAGCCGGAGACATTTAAATAAAGGTCATTCCTGCGCGGCTCAGACCCCTGGGCTTTTAAAAATACATCTGCAACTGGATTATTTCACGGAGGAAAGAAAGAGTAAATATCAGCTGTATGACCGAATGCCAAACAGTGGAAGGGAATGGAATGAACACACTGACGCAGGCCAGCGATAGTCCAGACCAAATGAGCTCTTCTTTCTCCAGTAACCCGTGCAGGAATCCTGGAATAAGATTCGGTGAACGGGTCAGCAACCCGATGAAGTAATTGAGTTTTTGAGTGAGTCTCAGCATATATGGAATACTCCACACTTTTACTCCGTTCCTGCTCTTCTCGTCTTCCCCGTCAGGCAGGAGGCGTTTTCAACCTCAAAGTCCACATTTGGGACATTCATTTATGGTTCTTACTTGAGAACTTGGTCTATAAAAGACTTAGAGCAGAAGAATTCAGAGAGATTCACGCCCGCTAGTACATGTGGTTATCAAGCCCAAACTGAGGATTTCTGATCATTCACACTGATCACTTGTAAATATTCAGTGTCAACTAGAATTTGGTGGGATGAATACATGGAAAGATTCAGTCAAAAGAGGAGAGGAGAGAATTAAATTGAGTGAAGCAGACACCAAGAAATGAAATAAAAGAGCAACCGTACATTGTTGATTTCCCTGCGCGGTGTCTCTCCATCCCAATATCCCAGAGAACAGCCCAATCTCACCAGCTGCTCGTTCCAGTTAGGATCGCCCTCAACCTCTACACACACATCATGACACACGTTGGTCCATAGCCGTCCATGATCACAGTTGATGATCCCAGCTAACAAAAAACGTTCTTGAAACATTTAGCAAATGTTCACATTAAATTATGAAAACATTATTTCTGAATGTTCTCTGAATGTTCAAAACGTCCATTTTTTTCAATGTTTTAAAATAGTTTTTTTCTTGGTTGTGTGAACGTTAAGATAATATATTCCATTGTATCATTCTTCAAACATTATGGAAATGTTACTTTTGAATGTTCTCTGAAAGTTCTGACACACATAGCAACATTTAAAAAAATGTAAGAAAATGAACAGTCCATGAGCAAGTTTACGTTAACAAGTTTTAACGTTTTAGAACATTATTGATAATCAGAACGTTTTTTTAACAAATGTTCTATTAACATTACTAGAAGAACGTTTGTTCATAACATTCCCTGTTTGTTGGAATATTACTGTTACAATTTATTTTTAGCATATGCAATCTCTCATGAAACTGCTTCAAAATTGCTTATTCCTTTTTTGGCCAATTTTTTGTAAAAAAAAAATTTTCCATATTTAATTTTATAAAATGTTGGCCCATTTTTTATATATATATAACCCAGCTAACCCAGTTCGAGCTGAGATCAGCATAAACGGTTGTTTTCATCTTTGACTTCTGGACTGTGAAGAAAGGCATCGCAGCTCCTTTATATTGGAGTGTGTGTGAATTCACATCTAGTAGACTACATCTCAGAAAAATGTAATGTTTGATATTTTCAGATGTTCCTGAACTGTGTTTTCCCTCAGTGTGTGTGAAGGCATGACTGTGCATAATGTGACAGCTGAAACTGCACATGTATTAACTCATAAAGGCCATAAACTAATTTCTTCTGATCTGTTTTTCTCTTTACAGAGGAAGAAGCCAAAGAACTTGAGGAAGCCAAAGAATTAGAAGAAGCCAAGTCAGGTCAGTTGCCTTATATATTTTATGTATAAATGTACAGAATGATAGTTGTGTGTTCTGTAAAGACTGGTGTGACATCACTTCAAACGAAATCAGGCCGTAAAGTAGTTCGTTTGGAGTTCCAGGAAAGTATAAAGTCGCAATTACGAGTTATAAAGTCAGAATTACGTGATATAAAGTCGCAATTGTGAGTTATAAAGTCAGAATTACGTGATATAAAGTCAGAATAGTGTGAGATAAAGTTGCAATTGTGAGTTATAAAGTCAGAATTGTGTGATATAAAGTTGCAATTGTGTGATATAAAGTCGCAATTGTGAGTTATAAAGTCAGAATTGCGTGATATAAAGTTGCAATTGCGAGTTATAAATTCAGAATTGCCTGATATAAAGTTCCTCATCATCACCGATCATCAGGACCTCAGAAGTCTTCACTGTGAAAAGTAGAAGTATAGTATCAAAAATGCAATACATTTATTAAACTCACAAAAAATGGGACAGTATCTACCATTTTAAACACATTCCCTTGGTGGATATCTCTTCTATTAATGCTAGCTATTCTGGGCTCTGGCTCCACAGCGCAAAAAGAGTCATGGTTCAATCTCTTAATGACCCTCGATGGCGTTGTAGTAATTATGATATTTAATGCAACTGTGAAACGAATGTGAAGAGTGCAATAATAGGACTCTAGAACTAAATAGATTTGATCTCGTTCAGCTTAAATCCATCTTTAGTCCTTATGATTCTTTTTTCCGTGATCTGTAGCTCTCTGAGAATGGATCGCGGTGAGAATTCACGAGCGTTTCTGGCTAAATCGGCACGGCTGTCGAGAAGAACGAGCCTCGTCTCTCGCCTCAGGTGAAGGCCAGAGTAAACGCTGGCAGAGTCCAGGTTCTGCTCCCCCTGTGGCTTTAATGTCATTAAAGATTCATTTGACTCCTTTAGTCTGATTGAATTATTCAGCCTGGCCATGAGCAGTAGAGTTAATACTATGAGATTTTAATAAGCAGGCAGGTGAAGAGGGTCAGAGAGAGAGAGAGAGAGAGAGAGCGATGTGTCCGCAGTAATGGGGGTCTCATGAATATTTCACATGTGACGAGTGTCAGATGTGTGTGTGGATGACGTGACATGTGATGCTGGCGGTGGGAATCCGTCAACGCTCTTAACTGACTGCTTTTGTGTCAAGCTTTTAATTTGACTCGTGTGTCTTGATTGGTCCGTTAGTCCCGTCTGTTGATGTGAGTGAATGTTTTAAACGGTTTTGATCTCAAGCTCTGATGGAGACAGTGAGAGAAACAGTCGATGAGGAACACTGCAGCTTCCAGCAAACACAACTACATTTTGTAAGTGTTAAAAAGGATGCAGTCTCGTTTTTTTTAACCCTATAAACTTAATACGACAGATGCCTGCATTTAATAATTAATATATTCACGTTGCAAAATATTGTCAGGACGTTGTTGGCATGCCCACTTTTGACATTTAATAAGCCTCATTACCACATCCAACCTGGCATCACATTTGCCTAAATGTTTGTGGCTGTGTTTGCCAGTAATAAGGAGAGGTATAGAGATCAGGGTTACTAGAGTAAACTAAAACTGTTAAAAAAAAAATAAAAAAAAATAATACATTGTTAATTAAAATAAACATTAAATGAAATAAAAGAAAATATTAAAAAAGCGTAATCTTATTTTATTTCTGATAGTTGCCAATGCAAGATTTACGTACTAAAATAACACTGCAATAAAACTATATCAACCTATTTAAAAAAAAAAAAAAAAACATTCTAGAACTGTAACTAAAGTTAAAATATAAAATCAAAAATCAAAATAATAACAACTATTATAGTATCTCAATGATACTAAAATAAGAATCAAATATATTCTAGTGTTATTTGTTTATATTTCTTCATAACTAATTTGCTGTATTGAATTTCATAGGCTAAATGATTAATGAAAAGTAATTTGCATATTAGTAGCAAGAGTATTTTTTTTTATTCTACCTTCCCTGTAGGTAAGGAACACCTAAATAGTATTATTACATTACTCTCATATGTCATTTTCATAATATCTGATATTAAGTAAAAATGACTGAATCCTGTCAGTCGCTCTCATTCTGCTTTTGTCAGTTTAATGTTTCAGATATGAGTGAGAAGAGTGTAGCAAAGTTGAAATGATATGAACAATTGCAGTCTTGAGTAAAATGTTCAGGAGTCGTGTTAAATTCCCTGTTGTTGGCAAAGACTTTCCATTGAACCATTTTAACCAGTTGTAAGCTTGTTTTTCTTTTTCTTTTTTTTAAGAAACGTAAAGAAACATTCCACAAATACAAAAATCTTGACAGGTTATAAACAGTCTATAAACACTACATCTGTGGAGTATTTTATTGTACAGAATGGGTTATTATAAATGAAATTAATAAACTGTTACAGATTGGTTTGGGTTTGTTGTTGCTTTGACATAATGAGGCAGTTTTAAACCTTTTTTTTTTTTGGTTATATATATATATATTTTTTTTTTTTGTTGCAGGTGTGGTACTAGAACATTTTGTACTGCAGTGTTTCCGACTGGTAACCAAAATGCAACGTTGTGTAAAAGCGTTCTGTACTTGCTGGGTTGTTTCATTTTCATGTTCATTTTAGTATCTGCAGTCTCCTGCTGCTTTCAGACGTTTCCTCCCTCACCATCTGGTACTTTCTTTCTGCAAACTGATGATTGTCCTCATCCGGCAGATCCATTGAGCTCATGTCTTTACAGTAGTTTCGCCCAGAGGAAAGCCTCTGTAAACCTCCAGCGATGCCCCAAACTCTCCGCCTGCTACTGTAGCCACACCCCAAACTCTCAGTCTGCTACTGTAGCCACGCCCCAAACTCTCAGTCTGCTACAGTAGCCACGCCCCAAACTCTCAGTATGCTACAGAAGCCACGCCCCAAACTCTCAGTATGCTACAGAAGCCACGCCCCAAACTCTCAGTCTGCTACAGTAGCCACGCCCCAAACTATCATCCTGCTACAAAAGCCACGCCCCAAACTATCATCCTGCTACAGAAGCCACCCCCCAAACTATCATCCTGCTACAAAAGCCACGCCCCAAACTATCATCCTGCTACAGTAGCCACACCCCAAACTATCACCCTGCTACAGAAGCCACGCCCCAAACTCTCAGTCTGCTACAGTAGCCACACCCCAAACTATCATCCTGCTACAGTAGCCACGCCCCAAACTCTCAGTCTGCTACAGAAGCCACACCCCAAACTATCATCCTGCTACAGTAGCCACGCCCCAAACTCTCAGTCTGCTACAGTAGCCACACCCCAAACTATCACCCTGCTACAGAAGCCACGCCCCAAACTCTCAGTCTGCTACAGTAGCCACGCCCCAAACTATCATCCTGCTACAGAAGCCACGCCCCAAACTATCAGTCTGCTACAGTAGCCACACCCCAAACTATCATCCTGCTACAGAAGCCACGCCCCAAACTCTCAGTCTGCTACAGAAGCCACGCCCCAAACTATCATCCTGCTACAGAAGCCACGCCCTAAACTCTCAGTCTGCTACAGTAGCCACACCCCAAACTCTCAGTCTGCTACAGAAGCCACGCCCCAAACTCTCAGTCTGCTACAGTAGCCACACCCCAAACTCTCAGTCTGCTACAGAAGCCACGCCCCAAACTCTCAGTCTGCTACAGTAGCCACACCCCAAACTCTCAGTCTGCTACAGAAGCCACGCCCCAAACTATCATCCTGCTACAGAAGCCACGCCCTAAACTCTCAGTCTGCTACAGAAGCCACGCCCCAAACTATCATCCTGCTACAAAAGCCACGCCCCAAACTCTCAGTCTGCTACAGTAGCCACACCCCAAACTCTCAGTCTGCTACAGAAGCCACGCCCCAAACTCTCAGTCTGCTACAGAAGCCACGCCCCAAACTCTCAGTCTGCTACAGTAGCCACACCCCAAACTCTCAGTCTGCTACAGAAGCCACGCCCCAAACTCTCAGTCTGCTACAGAAGCCACGCCCCAAACTCTCAGTCTGCTACAGTAGCCACACCCCAAACTCTCAGTCTGCTACAGTAGCAGTTTTCCCAAACAACGCCGTAACTCGCTGCTTAATTACCATAGTGTGATGCATTGTTGAAGAAATCAACTAGCTCTAGTCACGACTGTTTCCCAAAACCGTATTGTCGCAAAGTGGTCGTTCAACCACGTTGGTTAATGATGTCACGTGTTGGAGTAATAACTACTTTTAATGAATCTGTTTGAGATTGAATTAATGCTAGAAGTTTTGCTATAAATTACAAACATTATTTTGCTGTATTTCCAGATTCAATGCTTGTTCTTACACACTAGAGCTCGTTCACACATGCGCACTCTTCAAAAACGGTGCTTTAAATCTCTTGACAAACTAAAAGACAGATTGTACCGAATGTCAGCTTGCTTATTTTGCTCAAGATGAGGATTTATTGAGTCCACATGTCATGCAAACTAGAAACTCTTCTTCTAACCACAGGTCGAGATCTGTCGTTCACACACACAACTCTGCGATGCTGTTTGCGAATGTTCGTTGGAACGATGGTTTCGGGAAACACCGACTCGTTGAACTGCTGATAACGACGGAACTTGCGAACATAGTTGGATAACGATGCTTTTGGGAAACGCACCACTGAGCGGATGCTCTCAATGTCCTGATGGTTCCTGAAGGGCTCAATATTTACACTTGTGGGGAGATAAACTAATAATAGTTGAGTAACAATAACCTGGGTAAAAAGAATGCATTAAAAAAAAAAAGTCTTACATGCGTCACCTTTAAATACACAGGCGGGATGAGGGAACTAAACAAGACACAGGTGAAAACAATCAGTAACCCTAGAGACAAACAAGGGCATAACTCAAAACTATATCAACAAACTAATCAGAAGAACTAAAGAGAGGAGAACCGAAGAACACAGACACTATACTGACAACATCAGTCATACTAAAGCAACTGTTCCAAGCGTTTAGACTTACGACGTTTGGCAACAAGGCAATAAACGGAGCGACCCGAGCCGTAGCTAGGGATCAAATTGGCGTAGAGACCTTGCCAGACAGAAGGGAGTATTGGTAACACACGGACACACTCTCTCCCACTTCCGTCATTTCTACTTTCCATTGACGTCATCATTATAGACTTTTTCATGCCATTCATGCAGAGTCTGTCTGGCACGGTATTGCAACCCTTGGCAACTGAACTGACCACCCCAGGGATCTCCATTCATCCGACTCCTTCAGACCGGCTGTGTTTGCCCTGTGTGTGTGTGTGTTTTGTTTGCATGTATTGTGTCGCTTGCTCACAGTTAAATGTCACATACTGTGGCACCTCTAAAAAACAGCAACAGAAAACACCGGTCTAGTGTTTGAGTGCTGGGCAGGTTGTAATGATGTTGGGTGTGTAGACTGCAGTTTGCTCTCCGGGGAGTACCAGTCTGAGATGGTTGTTACTTGCCCACACAAACTCAATACTGCTTTTTTTACTAGCCTTGAGTTGTTTACCTCGTCTTCTCCCCCCACATCCTTAAAGAAAACTCTTTTCTTCTCTCTGTTTCAGCTGCAACACCTCTAAAGAGCTAAAGTTGGAGACCACAGGTACGTCTCTGTTTGATTGAGCCCCAACCAAGGTATTTTACTGTTTTCAGTGGTATTTTTATGATTTTTATATTTTTTTCTGTACATTCTCTGAAATTTTCACTGAAATATTATTATATAAATATTATTATATTTATTATCATCTTTATTATGTGTTATTTTTTTTATATATATACTTATATTATTATTATTTCAGAGTTAAGCAAAATTCAGAATTTTGTTATAATCAAAACAAAGCCGATAATTAGAACATTCTGAGAAATTATAATATTTATTTCATTATGGTCTGATTAATTTATTAAATATAACTTTATAAATGTAACATTTTAATTTAATTTTTTTTGTATTTTAAATGTGCAAATATTTAAGGAATTCAGTGCATTTAAAAATGTAAAATATTTATACATATAATATATATTTATATAATATTTGTATATAATACAAATTTCTATAGGTTTGATATTTCAAAGACTCTGGAAATCCCACATATGGTGTGTCTACAGTTATTGGTAATTCAGACTGCTAGAAATTTCTAGAAATTATTACAATATTAGTATTTTTAATATATTATAACATAAATGTACAAGAATCAGAATCAGAATCAGAAAGAGCTTTATTGCCAAGTGTGCTTGCACCCACAAGGAATTGTTCTTGGTACTGAAGCTTCCAGTGCACATATACAAATACAAATACAACAAGAAACATAGTAATACAATTCTAAGAATAAAATATATTTAAAAGAATAAAAATAAAAATAGTATAAATAGTAAAAAGTAGGGTCACAGTTGGGTTTAGTCCGAATAAACATTTACATATTATGAACATATTTACAGTATTTGAGTAGTATGAATAATATAAATATAAATATCACCTGAATTAGAGAATATATGCATGCAATTAAAAGCATGCAATTAATTGAATAAGTTTAAAATGTAATGTGTGTGTGTGTGTACATATATGTATTTAATACACATTTATATTGGTTTGAATTTCTATTTAACCCTAACCCAAATATTTTAAGATTCTGGAAATGCCGCAATCATGCTGAAAAATGAAAGTAATTCCTACAAATTCTTCCATTATTACTCCATCCTAATTCCGCTTAAATTCTGCATTCTGCTGCCTCAACTGTGATTCAGGAATTGGATACTGTAGCATTTTTAATTCCGTTCTGAAAGTGTTTTCGAGCAGCATGTTCTGTGGCGATCGTTCCATTTGAATAAAGCGTCATTATCTTTATTCCGTGAAGTCTTGACAAAGGCTTGACATTCCGCTTCGGATAATATCCACCAGGTCAATGGTTGCCATGACGGATTCATTTGAGTGTCAAGTCATTAAAGTGTCCTGGTGTCCTGCTCCTCATGCTAAGCCTGATTACTGCTGATCTCCAGCACTTTCAATCATTACAAAGGTGCAAAAGAATGGGGCCGAGGTTGCAGGAAAAATTCCATTTGAAAGAGAGGGGGAAAAAAGCTTGTTGCTAAGACAAGGAAATTAAACGTCATATTTTGCTTTCCCAGACACGAGGGAGGCAGACTGACATCGACGAGTCACACTATTTTTAACTGCCGCTCTCACGACTTAATTACAAAGTAAAGAATATGCGAATCTGTTTGTCGTGTGAGAAATTGGCATCGCGTTTTTAATCGGAGAACACGCCAGGACGATGTCCAGGGACATTAGCTTATGTTCAAACATCGTTTAGATCAAAGCAAATGAAGTAGACGTGTCCATCATGTGTAAAGTCAGCGGGCTTGCTGAGATGAGGAACGTTGCATTGAGTTTGGAGGTGATTTGGTGAGTCCTGCTTGGTTTAGTTTAGTTTTGCGAGCGGATTCAGTGACCCACTGCCCCCTGTGATGTCCAGTGTGCCCAAGGCAACCTGCACTGCTTTGTTTCCAGATCTGTGTTTGTTTGCACTGGGCTATTTTTGGAAATTGCATCATGAACCGTTGCAAAAGGCCTGAGGCGTCGCCGTGTTTCAGAACATTATCCTTCTCTGCTGTTTTTCTGAGAACTGTGGATGTGGTTCATAATGACTGGACATTCATATCAGATAAATCTTTATTCAGGGGATAAGATGTAATTAAATTTTCACTCTCTCTCTATATATATTACTAATAGTGGCAGTAAAGACATTTCTAATAAGATTTATATTTCAAATAAATGTTGACTTTTTAAACTTTCAATTCATCAATGCATCCTGAAGAAAATGTATCACGGTTTCCACAAAATTATGAAAATCATCAAATCATCATATTAGAGTGATTTCTGAAGGATCATGTGACACTGAAGACTGGAGTAATGATGCTGAACATTCAGCTTTGATCACAGGAATAAATAACACTTTACAATATATATTCACATAGAAAACAGATGATTTAAGTTGTAATAATATTTCACAAAATTGCTGTTTTTACTTTGATCAAACGAATGCAGCCTTGGTGAGCAGAAGAGACATTTAATAAATCTTACCATCCCCAAACATTATTCACAGCAATGGTTGTTTGAAAAATTTGTTTCATAGATTGATTACATTATATTAATAATAGATCATATTCAAATATGTTTAACACCATCACATTTACTGTATTTAACTGTATTTGACCTGGACACTTTACAGTAAGGTGAGTGTGACTGCTGTGGTTAGGGCATCTTCTGGAAGATAGTTATTGTTGTGGGGGGCATAATAGCAATATTACCACTGTAATATTGTGCTCAAATTAGTTTTGTTCTGATGACAATTCTGGCAACAGCCCTTTGAATGAGCTGCAACCAATGGTTTTTTTGTGAAAGCTGGCGATTAGTAGCATTTGCTGTACAGTCTGTCCTGCTGGTAATGAATTTGTGAGTTAGCTGGTGTGTGTGTGTGTGTGTGTGTGTGTGTGTGTGTGTGTGTGTGTGTGTGTGTGTGTGTGTGTGTGTGTGTGTGGTGGGCGTTCTGGCGCAGTATGGCTGCCGTCGCATCATCCAGGTGGATGCTGCACATTGGTGGTGATTGAGGAGATTCTCCCCCTTCCATGTAAAGCGCTTTGAGTACCT
>CM040798.1:1730676-1778176 GCA_022829025.1 Squalius cephalus
GGCTGAGAAGAAATAGTCTGAACGGCTTAAAGACAACATGAACATGTATGAATGAATGAATGCATGAATAAATATGCGTATTATTATTTATTGATTTAATTTTTAAATATAAATAAATACATATTATCAGGTTTTATAAAGATTTCATAATAGTAATTATTAATAAGAATAATAATAATAACAACAATCATCATCATTATTATTATTTATTTATTTTTAAACTTTTTAAATAAATATTTTCTGGTTTCCTAAAGGTTTAATAATAATAATAATAATAATAACAATAATAATCATCATTATAATTACTATTATTATTGATTTATTTTTAATCTTTTAAAATAAATATTTTCTGGTTTACTAAAGGTTTGATAATAATAATAATAATTATTATTATCAAACCTTTAGCCGCATCTACTGTAGACAGCATCACTGATTATAATGCTCTTATTTGCTTTTGTCACGTTTCAGTTCTGAAATGAAAGCCCGCATAGACACTTTCCACACAGAAAACGTACATCTGTCTTGTAAATGAAAATGTTTTTCCCTCCATGAACTACAGTAGAAGCCATTGGCCTTATTGTTCTTGCATTATTAATGGTTGTTCTGACATGGATCCCCCAAAGGTGGGACGGAAGGAGGGAAAGAGGAGGGCGAAGCGATAGAGAGAGAAGAGGACGAGACAGTAGATCAATGACGACTAATGAACACGCCTGGAGTTTGGCGTGACACAGGTCGCACTCCTCCAAGCTCTCTCGCCTCTCCTCTGTTTCTGAGTTATGCAACCAGCCTGAGGGCTCAATTAACGGCCATAGATTACCCACAATGCAAAGGCAGGAGACGTGCTATAGCTGGTTTTCTAGTAGATTGTGCTGTGAGAGTTTCATATACACACAAAAATCATGTCGTGTTTGTACAGTTGAATCTCACCAAAACCTTTCACACCATGTCAGGATCCTATTGAACCGTCATATATTTAATTTAAACAAATAGATCATTCAAGTCACAGCGCTTTATTCAAAACAGATTGTGTCAATTGTAAAATTCATCAATTATGAAACAAACTGCAGCTCTGAAAGACAATAGTGTCATTATTAGCATTATTAGGCTCAAGTTTTCTTCTTCTCCAATAGTCAGTCAAATCAATAACATTACTGGATATTAATGGCCTTTTTAATCCCACTGACATTACCTTAAAGAGAAAATAAAATATTTATTATTAATCTTGCAAAAGTTTTTTTTTTTACATATTGGTATTGTTTGTTGTAGGGCCTTTAATATAT
Organism: Squalius cephalus; assembly: GCA_022829025.1. Lineage (NCBI taxonomy): Eukaryota > Metazoa > Chordata > Actinopteri > Cypriniformes > Leuciscidae > Squalius > Squalius cephalus. The sequence continues at coordinate 1,731,957 of CM040798.1, forward strand.
TCTATTTAAATAACACATTTCATTGCATTACAGTAACACAAATTTACTTAAAATGACCATTTAGAATAATGGAGATAATGGAAATCAAGTAAATGGATGCATTACTGTAATGACAATTTTAGGGGAAAATGTGCTTAGTTGTCATTAAAATGATTTCAAAAGGCAAAAAATCAAAAAAAAAAAAAAATATATATATATATATGTTAATGTTTAACTCTTTCTGCCACATTAACAGAGTTTTTGTTGTTGTTGTTGTTCAAAATGTTGCTTTTTCATGAACCTTACCCACATTCAAGTGCTGATGAAAAAAAAGAATAGTTGTTTAAAAGCAATTTGATAAAATGATGTTCAGATATTCATACAACAAAATATTCTAGTGGCCTTGAAAGTGAAATAATCAAACCTGCTGGAACTGGCTGGGGAAAGAGTTATGTCTATCATCCAAATGAAAAATTGCATTATCATATTTTTCCTATAGCTGTTGGATGAACAAGTGAACGCAACGAGTCTACACTTATTCAAGCAAGAGTCAACTAGAATACGGCCATTAAAATGAGCAGAAAACCTGATGATAGACTGCAATCGCAGATTCCCCTGTGTAGTGCTATCGGGGCATGTTGTCACAAAAAAAGCTGTGCAATAACAGTGCTCAGAATGAAACTCATAAGACTTTAACAATGTTAAAAGTCTCTAAAGAAGAAATATTGTTAATGTTCTTCTACTTTGGTGGTGAAGTGCGATCGCCTGCAATGCTCTTCTGCATGTCTTGTAAAGCTGGACGGCTCGTTTTCCCCCATCATTCTGTCAGGGCCGTGAAATGGTCAACAGCTCTGAGCCTCGGGCTCTTTCTGTCAGCAACACTAAATATCTTCACACAGTGTCCCTGCAGAGTCTCTCTGTCTGTTAAACCGTCTCCTAGAACACACACACACACACACACACACACACACACGTCAGGTCCGATGGGAGCCGCCGGCTTCTTCTGCTTGTCTGTTAAACTATTGCTTCATTCACATGAGCGCACACATACGCTCCACACTTCTCATCAGTCCTGGCTGGAAGTTGGCCTGAATGTTTTAGTTGTTACATGATTTATTAAATTGTTTTCCTGTGTAATTCATTTGCTTGGGTGTAAATCATTCAGAAGTGCTAAATATACCTGTGTTTACTCGTGTATTCAGTTTAATAAAAGTTAAAGCCAGAGTACCGTGTACAAATAGACCTGGGTCTCTCAACTGAACATGGTTTCTGATTCTTCTGGGTGTTTCTGAGGTATAATTACTCTGATGAATTATTGAAACTGGTGATTCTGTTTGGACTCTTGACATTTGAGTCATTCGATTTGGAAATCCGACTACACTGAACGCTTGTTTTTGCGCGCAGCCCTTTCTCTTTTTTACTGCGTCACATTCAGTACAGATTTATTTGGCTCGTTCATCGGCACGTTTCCGATGGGGTAAATTGTGCCGTAGATGCTCGTATGAAACCGTATGAGTTTCTGTTTGACTTGATGCGCCTCAGAGAATCTATGACTCAGATGAATCATATACTCTGATGAACGTCTGAAGGGTGCTCTTCAAATAAACCAGCGTAATACCCGGATGTCATTTCACTGGGAATGTGTGTTGTTTCTAACAGCTCAGTAATCCGCAGTATTGGTGTCTGAGATCCAGCAGAGACTCAACTTATGCTGAGTTCAGACTACACGATCTGCTTGTCTTCCACTATAGTCACAGTGTCAGACTGTGTGATTTTGACTCCTAAATTCTTGTTGTGGACAAGAAGCATGTCAGAATACAAGTTGCTTTTACGTGTGTCTTTAATGTCATGTGTGATGTCATCGAGAAGGCAGAACGATCCGCGTGTTGCTGAAGCTGATCTTATGTAGCTCCGCCCCTTTTCAGCGCTGCGCTCGTTGTCTTTTGTCTTCCGGTCTGTATTTTCACATCGATCTTGCGTCTTTATGAACGAACGGCTCGTTTTAAAATCTTCCCAGTCTACTGACATTTGTTAAGACATCTGCTTTAAACATTACAATCCTCATGATAACGTTTGTTAACTTTACATTAAGTAAATCCACTTCACCAGCTAATCACTCCTCGACAGCGGTGCCATAAATATAAGAGCGACCGCAAAAAAGGAGATTCAAAGACAATATTCTAAAGATGGCGGTGCGTTTGTTTCTCTGGCGCATAAGGTCTATAGTTCACCAGCATTTCTCTTGTTTCACTCTGTCATGGTCGTCCCTCAAGGAAACCTCACAAAGGCAGGAATATTGTTGCCATCGCTCCACAAACCGTTTTTTTTCCACTGCATTATTTCACCAATACCATCATCTCTCTTTCGTTTCGCCATGTTTGAAAGCGCTTCTGTGCTCCTATTGGTCAACGCCACAGATGTGACAGAACCGTCATGGAGGACTGAAAAAAAAAGTCCCTCAAGCTCCAGATCTTCTCTATATCAGTGTCAGTGTTTCTGAACTCCATTGTAGTCTTGAGTTTCCTCCGGGAACAAACGTCACAATATTCCTCATTATAATAATTCATACAAGGGGCGGGGCCTGGTTGAGTTAGTTAGTAGTGTGATAAACTGGCGGTTATAGTAAGAGGCGGAACATTTCCCAAACACACTCAAAGCGCTCGACCAATCACAACACACTGATCCAGCCGACCAATCAGAGCACAGTGTGCTTTTCAGAAGGAGGGGCTTCATAGAGACAGGAACTAAACAGAGCGTTACTGACAGACTGGGAAGAGAGGAGCCGCAACAATGGAGAATATGAGGAAAATAATCAACATTCAAGCAGGAAAACCTGTTCTAGACTTCGACTCAACATCAAGACTTTAAAGAAGGGCATAATAAAATGATGTGACTATGGGTGGAGGATGCAGGAACAAGCATGATATGAATTTTTTTTTTTTTTTGTGCAATCAAAGCAGTTTTAATCTAAAATAAATCTAATTGAAATTCATTTCAGAGACTTTGTTTTGGGATCTGCATGGCCACACGAGACAAACAGCACGCGATGACCTTTAAACGTCCCGAGACGATCCCGCCAAATCTGCCATAAACACAGCTTCTGCAGTCGGACGGCACGTCTCTGTCCTGTAAAACTCATCAGGGAACGCGTGCGACTTTCATTTGCATGGTTTGCGAGACGCTCAGGTTCAGTAAGAAAGCACTCGCTCCTGTCTCCTCCTCGTCCTCATCTGAATCACCCTGCCTTCGGGGCTTTACCAAAGGAGACTCTTCAAACAAGGCTTTGTACTGAAGTAGCGAATCAAGATTAATGCACTTCCACCGCACGACTCGCTCGAAGGGAGAGAGACCTAGTATAATTAACACCACGGGGCCTGGAAGCAGAGTCAGGGGACGGAAATCATACAAAATCATGGAAAACAGAGGGAATGATGATGACACGGCTGATATTTTTCAGCCCGCTCTCTTCTTCCTTGAGTGATGTATTGTTTTGATCGCGCAGTCAAAAGCGAGTTTGTTGTAGCCCGGGAGGATCTCGGATGAGCCGTGTTTACATATCTAATTTCCTTCTGTCGTCATTTTAGTTGGGTGCAATGTTAATTACGTTTGTTTACACAGGGGAAAAAGTGGATGTTCTACCATAAAATGTACGCTGAGTCATCATTGACTCACCATAATATCATGTCAAAACCATTTGTTCATTTAGTTTAATTTTAGTTTTACTTGATGATAACCTTGAATGAACCCTTTAAGCTTTAAAAAAGGATGTTAAAGCAATATAAAGTGGTCAGAAAAGGTCATAAGACCAATTGAAGAATTTGGGTATAACTGGAGTTTTGAAAACTGTAGCAGGTTCGGTGGAAAAAGATGACTTTAAAGAATGATATACCGCATATACTCACGGAGAAGTCATTTTTCATTCTTCGCTTCGCTAACGAAGTTTAAAATATCTTGTTAACGAACATCCCGCTGCCGAGAGCATTGTTTAGATGAATATGTAAATATGTGCTGCACTTTCCTCTCAATCACAAACTAAACGCAACAAAAATGACAGGGGTGAGAAAACAGCCGTTCAGAAAGCATGTGATCAGAGCGATGTGGATGTTTGCAGTCGTGCCACATTTATTTATACTCATTATACAATAGATTGCTTTAAAGCAGCATCTTTACAGTATTAAACATCTGTTTTAATTAGAATTACAGCTTCAGTTTCTACTATAAAGCGTCTCTCCTGTCTCCAGAAGATTTAAACCTCAAAGAAGGCGGAGCCTCAGAGCCACACCCACCTATTACATCATCACCTCGGACCAATGATGGTAGTAGGAAAGCATTTACCAGCCTGATTCATTTTGGCTTGATTTTGTTCAAAATAATGTCACACCAGTTCGTTCTTCGATTTCGCTAAAAGTGTATCGAGGCCTTTATGAAGACTTAAATGTATAGTTATGATATGGCTTCAGAAAACGTAGAATTTAGTGCACAAGTCGCCACTTTTATGGTGCTTTTGCATGGTTTTTAGACTTGAACGATGGAGACGTGAATCTCACTGGGGATTTCACTTTTCTATAAGATTTGTGTTTGCCTACAGAAATTATCCTGCTTTCATAATCGTGACAAATTGGAATGACATCATATTTTACTTTTCATTTATGACCAGATTTGCAAAAGCCAATCGATAACTTCACTACGACCAACAATAATGCCATAAAATCACTGCATAAAAACATCCTTCAAGCATCATCGCAGAAACTCTCGAAGAGTCGACTGATAGGAGGATATTCCTGAAGATGCTCCTTTTTGAACGGTTTCGGAACAGGTTTCACGCTGATTTCAAAACCCCAGTTTAGTTTGTTGCTCTCAAAGAAATGCATGGCGTAAAGTGATGCTTCAGCAAGTTAACTGTGCAAAAACTTTTACATCCACCTCCACATATTTACATATTCATATAGGCTATTCTTCAAAATATGGAGTGTGTGTGTGTGTTTTGTGTGTTTTGTGATTTATGAGGACAGAAATTTGTATAATGACATGGGTATTACAGTGGTATTACAACGTGAATGTGATTATAAGGACATTTCCTGAGTCCTCGTATTTAAAATTGCTTTAAAAACATACTAAACAGTGTTTTATTAAAAATGTAAAAATACATAAAGTTTTCTATGTGATGGGTAGGTGTGTGTGTGTGTGTGTGTGTGTGTGTGTGTGTGTGTGTGTGTGTGTAATGGGTAGGTTTAGGGATCGGGATAGTGAGTGTGTGTGTGTGTGTGTGTGTGTGTGTGTGTGTAATGGGTAGGTTTAGGGGTCGGGATAGTGTGTGTGTGTGTGTGTGTGTGTGTGTGTAATGGGTAGGTTTAGGGGTCGGGATAGTGTGTGTGTGTGTGTGTGCAATGGGTAGGTTTAGGCGTCGGGTTAGTGTGTGAGTGTGTGTGTGTGTGTAATGGGTAGGTTTATGGGTCGGGATAGTGTGTGTGTGTGTGTGTGTAATGGGTAGGTTAAGGGGTCGGGTTAGTATGTGTGTGTGTGTGTGTAATGGGTAGGTTTAGGGGTCGGGTTAGTGTGTGAGTGTGTGTGTGTGTGTAAAGGGTAGGTTCAGGTCGGGTTAGTGTGTGTGTGTGTGTGTGTGTGTGTGTGTGTAATGGGTAGGTTTAGGTCGGGTTAGTGTGTGTGTGTGTGTAATGGGTAGGTTTATGGGTAGGGTTAGTGTGAGTGTGTGTGTGTGTGTAATGGGTAGGTTTAGGGGTCGGGATAGTGTGTGTGTGTGTGTGTGTGTGTGTGTGTGTGTAATGGGTAGGTTAAGGGGTCGGGTTAGTATGTGTGTGTGTGTGTGTGTGTAATGGGTAGGTTTAGGTCGGGTTAGTGTGTGTGTGTGTGTGTGTGTGTGTGTGTGTGTGTGTGTGTGTGTAATGGGTAGGTTTAGGTCGGGTTAGTGTGTGTGTGTGTGTGTGTGTGTGTAATGGGTAGGTTTAGGTCAGGTTAGTGTGTGTGTGTGTGTGTGTGTGTGTGTGTAATGGGTAGGTTTAGGTCGGGTTAGTGTGTGTGTGTGTGTGTTATGGGTAGGTTTAGGTCAGGTTAGTGTGTGTGTGTGTGTGTGTGTGTGTGTGTGTGTGTGTGTGTGTGTGTGTGTGTGTGTGTGTGTGTGTGTGTAATGGATAGGTTTAGGTCGGGTTAGTGTGTGTGTGTGTGTGTGTGTGTTATGGGTAGGTTTAGGTCAGGTTAGTGTGTGTGTGTGTGTGTGTGTGTGTGTGTGTATGTAATGGATAGGTTTAGGTCGGGTTAGTGTGTGTGTGTGTGTGTGTTTGTGTGTGTGTGTGTGTGTGTGTATGTAATGGGTAGGTTTAGGTCGGGTTAGTGTAGGAGGAAAGAATATACAGTTTGTACAGTATAAAAGCCATTACACCTATGGAATGTCCCCACAAGTATAGCAAAACAAACGTGTGTGTGTGTGTGTGTGTGTGTGTGTGTGTGTGTCTCGCTCGGGTGATTTCCTTCGTTCCGCGAATTGCATTTTCTTCATCACAGCGATCATTGACACTGGAGTGAGAAGAACAGAGGGAAGGTGTTCACTACACTGTAAATATATAAATAAGTATAGAAAGTTTCCCAGGGACAGGAATGAAATATGGCATTCCCATTTCAATGCAAATGAAGGAGAGGATGAATGTTGCTGTGGATTTACAGAGCTTCATCACAATGAGAGCGTCACACCAGTGTTTCTCTGCGCTCGACACACACACTCCTAGAGGCCGAGGAAATGAAACTGTCTGTCAGCAGAACGCAGGACTCTTCTCGCTCTTATCGCTGGGTTTGCATTGCGTTCGGATGTTTATGAGCATTGCGCTTCTTTTAATGAAAACATGACGGTCAGCGTGAAGCAAACGCCTCCTCAGAGGAACTTTCTGAGGTTGATCATTTGTCCCACAGTGTGAATATGCCTGATCAATTCTTTTCATTATTTGTCTCCTATTTGTCTCGCCACATTATCGCAGCGCTAAATCAAGTCGCTTCTGTTTAGACATTTGCAATCTGCCTCGTTCATTTCCGAATGGAGACGTGTGGGCTCTGGAAATTGCACAGGTGTGAAAATATTGTGTTGCGTTCATTTGTATGATCGATTACAGGAGGTTTGTGTGGGCCTTGGAGACACGCGACGGAAGCTGGAGTGAGTTTTTCCTCTCCTCTCTCAGTGTTGTGGAAGCGTTTGAGCGTCCCTCGGGTTCGCCGTGTCCTTTCAGCAATCAGTCTTACTTCATTTTCATTCGTTCACAAATTCTCTTTGTCAGACTTGTGCATTTGGAGCCTGTGCTGGCAAGAGAGGTTTGTTTGTCACGAGCGCTTTCTGTGATTTAATGCAGAGTACTGAATATATATATATATATATTAGTGCTGTCAGTTAAAGCGTTATTAAAGGCGTTAACGCAAACCCATTTTAACGGCGTCAATTTTTTAATCGTGAGATTAACGTTCTTTTTGGCCTAGCAAACTTTGTAGATTTTTTCACATGCTATTGCAACAACTAGTAATGTTAGATAAACTACAACACCACACCGGATCTAACTAGACCGGGCACAAATCGACAGGCACGCCGCACACACTTGTTTGGGCTCGCAAGCCGGCCGAAGAGTGGCGAACGTTATGTTTTGAGTGGATGGCGAGCGCGAGATGCCGAAATGGATGCCAATAAGATTCTGAATGGAAAGTTTTCTTTTAAAAAGTTGCCGAATGGTTCCATTGACAAGACCAAGATCTGTGTGTTTTGCCGTTGAGAACTGAGCGATCATCGCAGCACGTCCAGTCTGAAACACCACTGGATGGCCAAGCACACACACAGCTGATGCGAATTCTCTGATGCCATTATTTGCTCCAAGTGAGAATGTTAGTGTGAAACTGAACACTACAGTATATGCCAATGTTGTTTTCAATTAAAAAAAACATTTGCACAAAGCAAGCCAATTCACTTTTCCATGTTGATAAGAGCATTAAAATGAGAAAAAATAATGAGACAAAAAGAAATCAAGGGACATTTAGAATAGATAAAAATGTGCGATTAGTTGCAATTAATTGTGAGTCCGATTAATCGCGATTAAATATTTTAATCGTTTGACAGCACTAATATATATATATATATTCTTTTTTTTTCTTCTCAAGAATATGAGAATAAGTCACTTTGGATAAAGGCATCTGTTAAATGAATAAATGTAATAATGAAACACTAAATAGTGAGAATCAGGATTAGTAAACTATTTCAAGGAAGAAAATATTTTAGTTTTAAAGTACACATTTTAAATATATATATCAAATTTTATTTCAGCCAAACAGACTGTTTTGAAGATTGAAACGCAAAAAAAAAAAAAGTAATTAAAAACTATGAACAAAAACCATGTATACCAATACAAATAACAATGGTGAGAATGCATTTATCTGTGTGTGTGTGTGTGTGTGTGTGTGTGTGTGTGTTGTTGTTGTTATAATTATTTAATTTTCTTTTTTTCTGGAGTATGTTTTAAAAGAAAATACTATTTCTGTATTTTTACTTCAACATGTCATGTTTAATTCAATGTGTTTCAGTACTCGCCACTTTGTAATTATTTGAGAAATTTAGTGAAAATGTTTTCTACACCAATTTTTCTACAATAAAATGTAATCTAATACATATTTCTCTAATATAAATGTATTTATATTATGTTTAAAGGTAAAGTGTAATTTCTGCATCACTAGCGTTCATTATTTTAACTCTTTCCCTGCTAGCATTTATTTTTATTTTTAAAGTTGCCAAAAGTTGAAGCGTTGTGTCATAAATGATGGAAAATCCCGTCACTGGCGGGGAAAGAGTTAAATCCATAAAAGCCTTACATTGCATTCGAGGTATACATTTCATCAGTCCGTGTATTCTCTGGGAGTCGAACCCATGGCCTTGGCGTTGCGAGCGCTGCGATCTACTGTTCAACACACAGGAACGCCTAGAGAAGCAGCAAAATTGTGCAAATAAAAACAAAAATGTGCTTATAAAATGTGTCTGGCAGTCCCCTCTATGTTCACGTGGAGAATGACACACTCCGGCTCCGTGGGTCTGCGTTCAGATCAGGGAAATGCACAGAAATGACAGCGAGACTTCACGTCGCCTGCAAACTCTGATCACGCAGAGGATCCGGAAGGGAAAGTCGGGAATCTCTCAAGGCGCTCCGGTTGACTTGAGCTCGGATGACAGAGTTACTGCCTCATGCATGAGCTTCACTCAATATTTTCCCTTTGCCCGCCATCAGATCAAGTCAAATCAACCTCAGAATGAGCAGTATGGGCTTGACAGTCAAAGAGGAGAGTTTCAGGGAAGCAAATGACTTCCGAAACGCATTTATTTTAACAGACTGCGTTGTGTTCAGAAGATCTGAGCAGGTCATGTTACGCTGTTCAGCCGCTGATCTCTTTTCAAATAAGTTATTTCTGACTCACAACATGGGAATTAAATGTGGAATGTTGCCATAATGATTGACTTGGAGTGAAATATCCTGTGAAAAATCGTCCATTTCGTGCAGGTTCCCAGCCAAACGTGAGCTCTTGTGTGGTACACATTCATTTTGTATTCTTAAACCAATGCATTTTTATAGCCCTAAACATGAGGTTTGCTTGAATGCGCCGAAATAAAGCACATTTTCAGAGTCAGACACTGTGACTGTATTCAGCGTAACCCTAAACTTTTGCTCAAGGATCCATTTTGTATGGAAAATCTTTCTGTTTGTTCAGTCTCAACACACACCGCAGGTACATGGCTGATTGCCTCTAATTATGTATCTAAACGAACCAACTTCATTCTCCAGCCTGCAATATTGGTTTTCCTCAAATCTTAAAGTTGCAGGGCCTTGTGTGTGACATAATTAAGTTCTGTCCAAGTTAATTCTCTGGCAGGTTTAATGATGCATTTAAAGCTATTCCTCTAGCAGCATTAGCGCTCCTCAGGGAATGAAGTGCAGCTGAGTGCATTAAAAGTTTGGCCGTACCTGCTGTAATGGTTTCGGGATTGGTGATTGGATAAGATTGGAGCACTGGTGCGTAATGAAAGCCATCTAAGCCTTTGGTCTTTTAAAGGTGTCTCGTTGTGACGGGAATGCCGAGATGTTGTGGACTTCTGTTTATCGCGTCCAGTCGCTTCACGAGAGCATCTCCAGGTTTTGTTTTCTTGTTCACCGAGTGACACAAACTTTGCCTTTGAAGAGAAACACAACACAACACAACACAAGCCATTCTGAAGTGTGTTCAACTTCATCACGTGGACGAGGGAAGTGTATTTGGACATTTAACCGCATAATACTCGAAGCTACCGGCTGGCTGTGTTTTACCCAGTTATAGTTTATTGTAATGTTCAATTTCGTGAATAGGATATAGGAATAAAAAACCCTGAGAGTATTAAATCCACCAGTAGTGGGCGTTTGTGCAACGTAAGGAATGATGTGAACAATTGGACTTAAATTGTCCAGGCCCTGATAGTTGAACACCTCAATACTGTTCGTCTTTCCCTCTCTGGTTCTTGTTTCACTTACAATCGACTCTCTACTGCCTCTTGTGCTTTAAACGGGAAATTGCAGCTCTGAATATAATTCATTATTTGTTTATTTTCAATAAAAAATTATGGACTTTACCATCCCTTGCAAAAATACTGTATACTGTCCTGGAAAATATAGCCTGAAATTTCACACATTTGCCATCTATGGTTATATATATTTTTTTCTTTTTTCATGTTTTCATTTTAATTTTAGTTAACATTTTAGTGTTGTTTTTTAAAGCATTTTTATACTTTTTTTTTTTTTTAAATATGTGTTTAGTGTTTATTATTTTTATTTCAAGTTTAGTTTTAGTTATTTTTGCACAACAAGGTGAACTAAACAAAAATGAGAAATATTGCTTTAGCTACTAACAGAAGTAAAATTTTTATTAAAGATTTTTAAAACTATTTTATTTCAGTTAACATTTATTTCTACCGGAAATGTTTTTTTTTTTTTTTTTTTTACGGTTTAATTTTTTATGTGGTTTACTATAATAACCCTGGGCTAAAGAATGATATTACACTATACGTGTTACTTCAGTGACGTGTTCTTTCCTCTGGTCACTGTGTGTTTCTGAATCAAAACCCAAACATGTAAATCCTGTCATCGTTTACTCATCAAAGCCCATTTGACTTTCATCTTTGAAACATAAATGAAGATCATTTGAATGAAACCTGAGAAGTTTCTGTCCCTCCATTGAACTTTCATGCTTAAAAATGTTCATAAATACATCATGAAAGCTGTTTAATTAAAGTCTTCTGAAGAGACACAGATTTGTGTTCAGGCTTGTAAACATGATCAGAGCTCATGCATGGAGCAAATATGGTGAATAAAATCTTGGAAACGTGATATTAACAATATCTTCATTTGTGTTTCGAACATGAGGGCGAGTAAATGAAGACATCATTTTCATCTGTATCTAAAGAAGCGTCCGAGAGCAGCTGATTCTCCTCTTGTAAAGTGTGTGTTTCTCTGTTTCAGATCTGCGGCCGGCAGTCAGTGGGCGACACGAACACACACACCATTCCTCCGATCCAGCAGCGTTTCATAAGGGATTTCAACTTGGACAGTAGAACTTTACATTTTGACATTTCACTCACTTTGATTCCTGTGTGCACGAGGGAAGCCGCATGTGGGCCGAAACAGAGCAACGGCCTCGACGATCTCCAAAACCCAACCATGCATTGATTCATACGCAGAATTGGACTGATCTGTAAATGCATAAGAAAACCTCCCTTCATATTCGGCACTCGCTTCTAAATATCATCAAGAGCGACACACTCCTGGTTTATCTCTTATCCTGGAGATGTATGGCATGAGATTGTAATTGTATGCAGAACCTGTTAAAGGGAAAATCTGATTGAAAAGCATTGGTTCTGACAAGCTCTCGGCTCCAGCTCTGCATTCGGACTGAAGCCCAACGCAACATCTCTGAAATAATAGAAAGTGAGTAGCTTAAGAAAGCATCTCAGACCAGGAAAGCGCTGGTTTTCTCTCCTTCTTTCTCTCCCTAGCTCTTTACCAGCGGTCGTCTAATTAATGCCTGCCCGTGAAGTAGCTTGTAGCTGTCAGCGTCTGCAGAAATCCAATAACTTCGGGGAGCAATTTAGATGGAACAGCCGCTTTAAGCTCCAGCAAACTACAAATGGTGCATATGAGACACGCTGAGATCGCTAGTGTTCACGTCTGTAACTCAAACTGCTGGGATCAACCGCTGATTGCATTTTAAAACTCTGTTTTTTATATATATATCATTTCGTCAGGTACTTTGAATATTGGATGTATTTGAATCTGAAATGTGCCAAAATAATTGGAGGCTTTATTGCAAATAGCCTATGTTGTGCCTGTCTTTTATTATGTATGTAAATTAAAATGGTTTTCAGTTTTAGAATTTCCGTGACTGCTTATTAATGGCTACCATTCAAAAGTTTGTAATAATTAGGATTTTTTTTGTTTTTGTTTTCGTTTATGAAAGAGTCTCTTTTGTTCACCAAGCCTGCATTTATTTGATTAAAGATGACAGTAAAAACTGTGCAATATTATTAGATTGTAAAACAGCTGTTTTCTATGTGAATATACACTGAACAAATTATAAATGCAACACTTTTGTTTTTGCCCCCATTTTTCATGAGCTGAACTCAAAGATCTAAGACTTTTTCTATGTACACAAAAGGCCTATTCTCTCAAATATTGTTCACAAATCTGTCTAAATCTGTGTTAGTGAGCACTTCTCCTTTGCCGAGATAATCCATCCACCTCACAGGTGTGGCATATCAAGAATCTGATTAGACAGCATGATTATTGCACAGGTGTGCCTTAGGCTGGCCACAATAAAAGGCCACTCTAAAATGTGCAGTTTTATCACACAGCACAATGCCACAGATGTCGCAAGTTTTAAGGGAGCGTGCAATTGGCATGCTGACAGCAGGAATGTCCACCTGCTGTTGCCCGTGAATTGAATGTTCATTTCTCTACCATAAGCCGTCTCCAAAGGCGTTTCAGAGAATGAAATAACTGCAGATCTGCGGCCTCACAACTGCAGATCACGTGTAACCACACCAGCCCAGGACCTCCACATCCAGCATCTTCACCTCCAAGATCGTCTGAGGCCAGCCACCCGGACAGCTGCTGCAACAATCGGTTTGCATAACCAAAGACTTTCTGCACAAACTGTCAGAAACCATCTCAGGGAAGCTCATCTACATGCTCGTCGTCCTCGTCGGGGTCTCGACTGGGGATGTCGCGATAACCGCAATATCGCAGTACCGCGCTACTGACAAGCCAACCGCAGAGGAATTCAAGTTACCGCAGCAACCGCGATATTCACGTGTTTTCTTTTTTCATAAGGCTATACCCTTCTTGTTTTGAACTTCGTGCATGTGTATTGAATGTTAAATAAGTTAATAATGATAAGACATGGCGATCATGGTTTTATCATGGTGATTTGTACGGAGGCTTCGTGGATTTGCACTTAAGCCTAAACAGACACTGAATGAGAGAGATCGACTGAGCGCGTGCGATTACCTGCGTCTGTCTTTGAGGTCAAGTCATATTCGTGAAAAGGTTGCCCTGTCCAAGGAAAGTTAAATATTTTTCCTGTCATCCTTTTAACGTTTAAAATAAAGGGTATTTACCATGAATGGCATCAGCGACAGCGCTGGTCAGCATCCACAGCGCGAGGAACTCGCGGTCGTGGGAAACAAAACTCAGTGAGTCACGCATCGCTGGTTAGCTGAGCCTTGAAAAGTGGAGCTCAAAGTTAAAAATAATTTACCTTGTTTCATTACTATCTTTTAATGAACACGTTTTTGAACGTGTTGTTGAATGAATGGTTTAATGACTCACTCAAAGACAGTCCGTTGCCGTAACAACTGCGCGCGTGACAGGCTTTCAATGCGGAGAGACGCTGTTTAGTTTCGGTTTATTGGTTACTGAAAATGTACTCGTTTTTGTGCATGCTGACTACATCGTGACACTTAATATAGCAACAAATAAATAAATATTATTTTATAAGATTAATAAATTAATAAATGCGGTAAAACCGCATATCGCGCTATTGAGCCACTCAAAATTACCGCAAGGGAAAATCCTTCACCGCGACAGCCCTAGTCTCGACCTGACTGCAGTTCGTCGTCGTAACCGACTTGAGTGGGCAAATGCTCACTTTCGATGGCGTCTGGCACTTTGGAGAGGTGTTCTCTTCACGGATGAATCCTGGTTTTCACTGTACAGGGCAGAAGACAGAAGGCGTGTATGGCGTCGTGTGGGTGAGCGGTTTGCTGATGTCAACATTGTGGATCGAGTGGCCCATGGTGGGGTTATGGTATGGACATGTTATGGACAACGAACACAGGTGTATTTCATTGATGGCACTTTGAATGCACAGAGAGACCGTGACGAGATCCTGAGGCCCATTGTTGTGCCATTCATCCACGACCATCACCTCATGTTGCAGCATGATCATGCACGGCCCCATTCTGCAAAGATCTGGACACAATTCCTGGAAGCTGAAAACATCCCAGTTCTTGCATGGCCAGCATAGTTACTGGACATGTCACCCATTGAGCATGTTTGGGATGCTCTGGATCGGCGTGTACGACAGCGTGTTCCAGTTCCTGCCAATATCCAGCAAATTCACACAGCCATTGAAGAGGAGTGGACCAACATTCCACAGGCCACAATCAACAACCTGATCAACTCTATGCGAAGGAGATGTGTTGCACTGCGTGAGGCAAATGGTGGTCACACCAGATACTGACTGGTTTTCAGACCCCCTCCAATACAGTAAAACTGCACATTTTAGAGTGGCCTTTTATTGTGGCCAGCCTAAGGCACACCTGTGCAATAATCATACTGTCTAATCAGCATCTTGATATGCACGGCAAAGGAGAAGTGCTCACTAACACAGATTTAGACAGATTTGTGAACAATATTTGAGAGAGATAGGCCTTTTGTGTACATAGAAAAAGTTTTAGATCTTTGAGTTCAGCTCATGAAAAATGTTGGCAAAAACGAAAGTGTTGCGTTTATAATTTTGTTCAGCCTATAGTAAAGTGTAATTTATTCCTGTGATCAAAGCTGAATGTTCAGCATCATTACTCCAGTCTTCAGTGTCACATGATCCTTCAGAAATCACTCTAATATGATGATCTGATGCTCAACAAACATTTATGATTATTATCAATGTTGAAAACAGCTTCATATTTTAATTTTTTCAGGATTCTTTGATGAATAGAAAGTTCAAAAGAACAGAATGTATTTGAAATAGAATCTTTTGTAACATTATAAACATATTTACTGTCACATTTGATCAATTTCATGCGTCCTTGCAGAATAAAAGTATTCTTTTTTTTTTTTTTTATCTGACCCGAACAGATAGTTGTTTTCTTTCTGGTTGCAGGTTTAATGAGATTGTGTGTTCTGTCTGACCCCATGTATAGCCTCTTTCTGTGATTTGGATTCCCGTTAGAAATGATATAGATAGATCAGGGCAAACAACCCCGAGGAAGACTTCCACGTGTCTTCTGTAATTTCTTCACCTCCCAGCCGGGGCAAATGTCACAGGATTAAAGAGAAAGAAAAGCCAATCTTCAGATAGTTTTGTTGAACATCACTGTATGCATTAAGCCTGGCTGCGAGGAATATCACCGGATACGAGGAGCTTATATTGACAATTAAAGGCTGTCCTTATCAGTTACTGTAATATTTCACTGCATTCAAAAGAGCTGGAAAACTCAGTTTGGCCATGAATTTCAAAGTCATCAAAGCTGATCAGCTCAAACTTAGAGAAGCCATCCATGTTTAATGTCCAGAGATGCTTTATCCTTGACTTTCATTTCCATTTGCTTTTTAAAGAATCAGTTTGGAGACAAGAGGGCTTGATGTCAAAACCCAAGGCCTTTCCAATTTTCAAGGCTGTCACATTTTTAAAGAAATAGCAATTATTTAAATATGAATATCATTATGCATGCAGTAGTAATGTGATAGGGTTGTCATTTTTTGTTCTCTCAATTGGAACATTTCAAGCTTGAGGTATCAAACACACGTCTTACTTTTTTACTAACCTTGAAGTTTTTTTTAGTATGGAAAAAGCAAACGATCAATAGAACACACTGAGGCCGAACTAGCACCTATGAAAATGTAGCACATGCTTTATGAGATGTATTATGTTTAAAAATAGATGCTGAACTTCTGGCTGTCTCCCCCTCTTAAGGTGAAGAGTTTCGACAGTCGACTGAGAGTCTTTCAGAGATGTGCTTCTTCTTTAATGCTTATGGAGATCCAGTACTCTTGAGGACCATCATACGCACTGATGCTAATGCTGAATTGCCACTTCCCTGAACCATAACAGTTACAAACATATCTCGGTTTACTTACAGCCTTTGGCAATGCACTGCGTTTCAAAGACTTCCGTATAGTCCAATCAGCTCGGCATTACATTTGAGCTTGTTATTAGAAATGCCTTAATATTACAAGGATAAAAGTAATGAAAATCATTGCTTTGTTGTGTGTCAATGTGAGAATACACACGGTGTCTGTGAATCAGTGTCTTAAATTATACAAATCAGATTTATACCGCCTCATACATTTTTTAACATCTTTGCACCATTAAATATGAGTTTGATGCATTGAATTGATTTTTCAAACTAAATCTTATACTTTGGAAACACAGCTGGCATGCCTACATTATTAATAAATGTATATTAATAAATTAAATGAGAGGTGTGCGAACTACAGCAAAAACAGACCGAATGAATCCAGCCAATCGATGCAAGGATGAGAAACCCCGTGGCAAACACTAGAGGCATGTGTGCATTGCTTTTGGCAGTTTGTGTTAATGAAAAAAAAATCTGTTTTTCATAGTAATTAATGTAGCATTTGCTTTGATTTTATAATTCCAAAGAGAATATGAAAATATTCACGATTCAGTAATGGCCTTCTGTAGCTGGTGCTCTTGAAATCAGGGATTCGCTGTTTATTTGCACATGCTGTCGTGCCAGATTGACTAAAGCAATAGTGCAGTGTCTGTAATGCTGTTTGCACATTTCCACATCTTGCACGTTAGCTATAGACAAAATATTAAGATTTAAAAAATGAGTAAATATGGCTCTGTGTTATTAGCATGCAGAGTTTTTCATTTGAACATCTACAGTATCATTTTAAATTCATATGCATATGCATAAACACAACCCGAGAAGAACAGAGGAAGATGACGTTTTACGTTTGCTTTATTTGCAGCAGCGCTTGAGCAGTCCGGCTCTAATTAAAGCGTTCCGGTCCACGGCGCGGCAGACAAGATTCAACCAGAGGCTTTTCATTTCCTCTGGTCTTTTTAGACTGTGATTACTGCTGTTTACGATGGGCAAGAAGAAGAAAACAACAATAACGGCAACAACAGCGGTCTGACGGAAGCTTATATGGCAGAGGAGACTCTGTGAACCTCATATGGTTTCTCACAGTCATGTTTACAGGACACTGTATTGTATATTCTCCATCAGACAATATAACAGAATATGAGTTCACAATAGCATGAGGGGGGAGTAAACAATGCCAGAAGTTTCATTTTGAACTTTTACTTTAATATTGATGGGACAGAACATGGATTTGAAATCAAATGTGTGGAAGAACATTGTGTTTCCAGATATTCCTTTGAAAGGCATCAGGGATTGCGCAGTGCTTTAAAAACAGCCGAGGAGATTTGGATTAAAAATTTGGATTCAAAAATAGTTGCATCCGCAATAACTGTAGCTTCAGTGCCAGCTGGTGCCTCCTGAATGTCTGGTTACTCGTGAAAAATACGCATTATTTAAAGGAAAAGTTGAACATCTGGAAAATATTCACCACCGTTTGAGCTGTCAAATAAAATACGCTGGAATTAACGTCAATAATGTTCGGCCACCAGACCAATCATTTAGTCCATATG
Organism: Squalius cephalus; assembly: GCA_022829025.1. Taxonomy (NCBI): domain Eukaryota; kingdom Metazoa; phylum Chordata; class Actinopteri; order Cypriniformes; family Leuciscidae; genus Squalius; species Squalius cephalus. The sequence continues at coordinate 1,749,894 of CM040798.1, forward strand.
ACTTTTGAAGAACTTTTCATGTTGGAGAAGATGAACAGCTATTTTTAGTCTGTTCTTCACACAAAGCGATAGCTATAGTAATTCATATGAAATTCATTATGATATTTTGATATTTTATGGCAGCTGCAGTGCCCATTTACTTTCAAAATGGAGAAGAATGGCATTCATTTCTTCTTTTGTTTTCTATTGAGAAAAGAAAGTTGCATGGGCTTGCTTCAACATGAGGAGTAAATGACTGATAACAACATTTTGGTAACACTTTACAATAAGGTCTCATTTGTTAACATGAAGTAATAATGAACACATTTATCAATATAATAATTTAACTGATGCATTTTTAAAATCCAAAGTTGTATTTGTTAACGTTGGTTAATTCACTGTAAACTATCATGAAACAAACAATGAACAATTCGAGTTTTACGAAACTCAAGTTTAAAAGTTTTAAAGGTTGTATATGGGCTGTGTAGATTTCAGAAGCTCTTGTTATCAGCAACACAGTCACGTCACGTCCTTTTGATTTACCAGGCAAAAACGTCCCGAATTATTCACATAAAAATATGTCTACAGGCTTTCATAGACAACCGAAGTCAGGGAAGGTCCCGCTTTTTTGTAAAAGTTTTTTGTAAAAGTTTTGTTACAAGCTGTTTACACATTGGCAATATAAAAATGATTAATACAAGGAAATTCTTACATATATCACCTTTAAGTTTGAATAAGTTTCAAATTTTAGTTTAGTGGTTATAAATTGATAGATGGATGTTATGTTTCTAACATGATTTGGCACATTGCTTGAGTCAGATAGATGGATAGATGGATGGATGAATAGATACTAATGTTCCAAGATTAATGCTCATAGTTAGTTCATGTCAACTGACACATAAACTAATGCTAACAAATGAGACCTCATTGTAAGTGTTATTTGAGGTGAACTGTTGCTTATAAACGTGGCACTTTGAGATATCGCTGGACACACACAGGACAGTGGGCTGAGCTTCAGGAACCCGATGCTTGACGATAAAAAGCGTCCTGAATTTACCCGCCGGTTTCATCTCCGCTTGCCATCCCTTTACACAGCTATTCATCCATTATTCAGGGTGTATTCATGTGCAAATAATGAAACTCAGAAGAGTTGCTATTAGCTCCCTGTTTGCACAAAATAACCCCGTCGCGACCTTTCTGCCCCAATCACAATATCCTATTGCACCATTATACGTGATTAATTATCTGTGTATAATAGGGCCCAATATTGGGTTGTGGTAATTAAAAGATAATGATGGGCCAATTTGAGCTTTACGAATAAAGATGTGGTATCTCAGCACGTCTCGTGTCAGACGGTTCAAGGAAATTTTAAACCCACGGAGCAGAAGAGAGCATTTTTGATACTGTCACCACTTACTGCTCTCTCAGGATTCCTTACAGGAGATTAAGATCTTGGCAAAGGTCACGTAAAACAATTTACTCCATTTACACATGGTAGTAACACCGGAAATGGACAGTAATAGTGGTAAAACGGGTTCAACAATACAATGACACAGTAATCTTTTATGATATTTAATGTAAAACTTGTCCTCCAAAATGCATTCCAACCCTTTGGAATAATAAATGTATAAATAAGGTGGGAGGCGGACGAACTGTACATGGTAATGCTTTCTGAATGAGATTGCCGCTAAACTGTAACCAGGAAAGAGTCGTGTAGCGTTTTTACAATCGACAAATGAAGTGTGACAGGTAATCACACAGCTTCTGAGTCCAGTCGAGCGAATGCTTATTAATATTGCAGTTTGACCACAGATGATCGGCCCCATTACTGAACACGCCACACCAATGAGGAATGATTGCATGTGGATGTAAAGAACATTCGGCTTCCGCTGTAGATGAGTGTGAATCAGAAATACCAGTCTATCCATCCATCCATCCATCTTTCTCTCTGTCCCATCCATCCATCCATCCATCCATCCTTCTTTCTCTCTGTCCCATCCCCATCCATCCATCCATCCATCCATCCATCCATCCATCCATCCATCCTACTCTCTGTCCCATCCACCATCCATCCATCCATCCATCCATCCATCCATCATCCATCCATCCATCCATCCATCCATCCATCCATCCATCCATCCATCCATCCTACTCTCTGTCCCATCCACCATCCATCCATCCATCCATCCATCATCCATCCATCCATCCATCCATCCATCCATCCATCCACATGATACTGAATGAGAGAGTAAAGACCAGTAAAGTTATCTGCAGATTTATGATTTAACATTGACAGACACTTTTGTGTGACTTTCATTGCACTTGTTACAGAGACAATAATAAAGCTTTCTGAGGAAATGATTAGAGCAAAACGCAACACGTCTACAGTCATTACAGTAAACAAACACCAACTATTGTTACACCAAATTTGCATTGGAACTAAATAAACAGCAACTTGCTCTATGAACAAGTGAAAGAAAATGGCAATATATATAACATACTATACATTGCATATAATGTGTAATAATATACACAGTTGGGGTCAGTAAGATTTAATAATAATAATAATAATAATACTTTTATTAAGAAAGGATGCATTAAATTGGACAAAATTTGTCAAAAGCAGCTAAAATATAAAAAACTCATTTAATATAAGTAAATGTTGTTCTTTTGAACTTTATATTCTTCTTTTTTTAAGCAAATGTAATGATAAATATGTTTCTTGATCATCAAATCATCATATTAGAGTGATTTCTGAAGGATCATGTGACAATGAAGACTGGAGTAATGATGCTGAACATTCAGCTTTGACCACAGGAATAAATTACACTTTACTATATATTCACATAGAGAACTGCTGATATAAATGTGAATAATTTTTCACTTTTTTTACTGTATTTTTGGTCAAGTAAATGCAGGCTTGATGAGCAGAAGAGACTTTAAAAAATAAATAAAAATAAACTCCAAACCTTTGAACGGTATTATATCTCATGTGGCGGTCTTTAGCCTTCTAACTTACTAAGAAAAAAGTCAAACACATATGTACTGTACTCACATACTTAAATATAATATTTCCTAAAAACATATATCAATGCTTGAGTCTCTTATAGGGTTGAATGGTTTCTTCAGCGATTAAGTCAAAGCCATCCCAGCAAACCATCCCTTGGAAGAAGAACACTGGCTCTGAGAAAACTGAAGCTCGGGCATGAAGACAAAAAGGGAAATTCAAGCTTGTTAGTCGGCCATTTGAAATTTCATAATATTTGAGCATCACAGCGCAAACAAACGATATACACAAACAACAGCACTTTTGCCGGACCTCCAATATGGCGCTATTTTAGGAGGAGACATAAAAAGACACTCCAAACCTGTGAACGGTATTATATCTCAGTAATATATGGCGGTTTAATTTGATAAGAAAAAAGTCAAACACATTTGCACTCTCAGGGGACCATTTACGGTTCTATAAAAAAAATAAAAAAATAATAAATAAAAATCGTGAATAAAAAAGTGCATGACGGCATATTTAACAAGAGAGCTGATTTTGGTCCTGGTAGTTTATTTGTTGTTAGGCTGCGAACGAAAATATGTCTCTTTCCAAACCGAAAAGGAAAGTGGATGATGAACACAGACAGTTTCAAGAAAGATGGACATTGCAGTATTTTTGCAGAGTTTAATGGAAATGCTACCTGTCTGATATGCAAAGTCGCAGTCCTAAAGGAGTAGGCCTATCTCAAGCGTCATTACTCGATTAAACACGGAGAACAGTATGAGAAGTACCAGGCTGACGAGAGGGAAATAAGAGCCACAAAGTTGAAGAGAGAGCTAACAAAGCCTTTTCCACAAAGCCAAAAAGGATGCTGATGCTGCAGGTGAAGAAAGTCATGTGGTGAGTGAGTGAGTGGATCGCTAAAGCAGGAAAGCCATTCACTGAAGGGCAGTTTGTGAAGGATTGCATGTTGGAAGTTCTATGTCCAGAAAATAAGGGCTTCTTCAACAATCTCTATCTGTCGCCAACACAATCTCATGAAAGTGCGTATCTGTAGCACAAATTTTATTTCTCGTGCAATTTATATGCCAAAAAATAGTTTTTGCGTGTATATGATACACACTGTTGGGTAGGATTAGTGATGTGTGGAGTGCGTGCCTATATTACACGCCATAAAGTGCGTACGCGGTAACTATTTTGGGAGCGTTTTTAGTTGTTTTGATAAGTTATTTAAGTTAAAATAAAGTAAGGGTTGCACTAACACTTAAAATCTAAAATATTAAATAAATTGTTAAATATAGTATCTGTTTAATACTGATGTTAAAATTTTTGTTAAGTATGACAAAATATATTAGTTACAGAATTTGAAGTAAATGAGAGCTAACATTTCAGCAAGTAAAGTAAATTTCCAGAAAAATGTTTCGCTTTCTTGTTGTGCTTGAATGTTAAAATGGCCCTCCTATGAGATGTCATCCACAGCAATGGCCCCCAGCCAATTTGAGTTTGAGACCCCTGCTCTACTCGCATACTTTAATATAATATTTCCTAAAAACATATCAATGATTGGGTCTCTAGGGTTGAAATGTTCCGTCCCTTGGAAGAAGAACACTGGCTCTGAGAAAACTGAAGCTCGGACATTAAGACAAAAAGGGAAAGTGAAGCTTGTTAATCGGTCATTTGAAACGAGGCGACTGTGATTTTACATATTTGAGCATCACAGCGGAAGCAAACGAAATACACAAACAACAGCACTCTTGCCGGACCTCCAATATGGCGCTATTTCAATAGTCACAATTAGGAGGAGACATAAAAAGACACTCAGGTGAAATGTTATTTTCTTCTAATGTGAAGATAAACGCAGGAGATCCAGAGAATGATGAGGGCCGTGTGCCTGAGGGCAGCAAAGCTTTCGGGAGGGAAATCTATCCAGAAATGGCCTCAATTTCCACTTTTTAATCTTCTTTTCTCGCTCCACAGACTATAGATTGATTCCTCTTTGCCATCAATCCATTTTGGTTCAGCTCATGGTTTTCCACTTGCTAATGATGATGGCTGCTATATTTAGTGAGTGAAAGCCTGTTTATTTTTCCTCCGAAGCGACAGAGATTAGACCAAAAGAGTGTTGACGATCATTTCATTATGGCAATCTTTGAAGTAAATAACGGACTATGAAGTGGACTATGAAGTGGGAAAAGAATTACCGTATACATCAAAAAAGATGAGATTGCAAACCTAAAAACATTATCTAAACAAAACGTATTCATGTTCACGAAAGAAAACGACAGATTAGAAGCGATATGTTCTTTACAGAAACACAAATAATGAGTTTAGGTGCACAGAAACCTCTGGTGCTCTTCGGTCATTTTTGAAAATTTTGCGGGGTTTTTTTTTCATTGGAATGGTACGAAACTTGGTAAAGGTTTGGGCATTTACTGTGTGAACACACAAAAATCATTGACATGATTCGAAAAGGTTAAATGGTCCTGAAAAAAACAGTCACACTTTTATGCTCCTCGCAGTCAAAAATGAGCACATTGGAAGTGAATGGGAGACGAATTTCCTCTAGTGGAAGCGTTTGGTACTGCAGCCATTTTTATTTTATTTTATGAGATAAAATGAGAAATTATGAGAAATTATGAGAAATTTGAGCATGAGAATTTCAGAATTTGTTTAGATTTATGGCTTTGGTTTTCTTGTAGTTTTAGAGTAAAACGTGTTTTTGAAAATATAGATTTCATATAAATATTGAAGACAGTATTTTTGTGCATTTTTCATAACAATAAACGTAAAAATTCTGTAACCTTTTTTTAAGTTCACTTTTTTAAAACTTTTTTCTCTTCAGCAATAATCTGCCAAGTGTCGTCTTTAAAAAGAGATCAAACTGAAGTCTGTCTCTCTAAAGCATTGCTGGAAATTAAATTTTCAGATCTATGCTCAAAACATGAATAAATGGATTATAAATAAAGCGTAAATATAATGTAGGACCATAAAATCCCCTGAAAATACAAAATATTAAATAAAAAACATTATCAAACTAAAATATAGTACATTCCTTTCATTGAATATAATTGCTACCTGATCAAAGATGAGATTGCAAACCTAAAAACGTTTTCATGTGAAGTGTTGATGACAGAAAACGACAGATTAGAAGTCTCCAATATACATTAGGAGCACAGAAACCTATTAATGCGGTTTCAGTGTGAACGGAAGCGACTCTCAAACGCATTCGGATTAATGTCCACAAACTTCTCCTCAAACACACTTCGGCGGGTTGTAAAGCTCAGCATCTCCAGTACAGTAACCGAACAGCTGGCCCACTGACGCCATCTTTGACACCGGGGAGCCGAGTGACAGAGTGCATTGTGGGTAATTAATGAACTGTGGTAGAAAGAGGCATTTTTGCTCTGCTACTGAGAGCTCCATTCATCACCTCTGAAACAGAGGAAGCATATGCAGGAATGTGTTGCAGACGCAGACAGTCCTAATTAGCGCGTGGCACATGATGTATCGGGACGATGACGGGCAGAGAGAAGCTTCTCGACGAGTTCTCCGTGAGTTCGTTCCTCAGTCTGCAGTCGTACATCATCAGCGTGAGCCTCACGATCCACTGACTCGCGCATGACATCATGACATCCCACCCGGAACGCCGATGTTTCGCACAAACTGTGTTATTTTTAGGCTTGCATCCATGCATCTCAGGCCACGTCTCCTTTAATCCAGATCTTTCTCTCTACGGTTTGGCCTTGTCTAAAAAACTGAGCTTTCTCAAAAGTGTTTCTTTGTACAATCTTCACATTACAGAAGTGACAGAAAATGTTCTTTTAATTGCTGCGGGAAAACATGATGAGGACAGTTGTGCTTTAGACCAGACATGGCGATTGAGTGCGAACTGAACAGTAAGATTTGCTAATAAAGTGAGAACTTTATTACGTCAGGTCTCTATCGTCTCAGCAAGCTTTTATTGTGCTTTACACATGTACAGTTTGATCATTTAAGTGTTTCAGATGCTTCAGTGCGAATGAGAAACTTTTGGTTTACGCCACAGCCAGGAATACATTACATTTGACTATATATTCACACAGAAAACAGATATTTGTTTAATTCAATTCAAATTATTTGTATAGCGCTTTTCACAATGCAGCTTTACAGAAATGCACGAGTTCACATTACACTTTACAGTGATCTGTTATCTGTTAACTAAGTTATGAATTTCAGAAAAGTACATATACAAAATCACAGTTAGCTACAAATGTATTAATTTAAACAATATAATAATTAAAGGCAGAAACAATGAGCTCATTGAAGTAATGAATACTTGTTTGTTAACAAATAATAATAATATATCAAGGTACCGTGGCTTCATTTTCATTGTGTGTTTTATTACACACACTACATTATGATACATTATGTTGTAGAAAACATGTCGGAATCCATTTTTAACCCAGTTTCCTGTAAAGATATGTGTGTGTGAAGAAGGTGAGCGTGTGTTTGTGTAGATGACTGAGCTATGATAATTAAAATAGGTCTTAATGACACGGGCTGAGATGATTCCCCACTGACTCGCACTGGATAAATATTTAATTATTCACTCTAATTATAATGAGAATTCGATGTGCCGACCACTTACTCGTCCCGCTTCAGACAGGGATCTGCTAACCTATAGGCTTTCTCTGCTAGATGAGAGAACACCAGTGATTTCCAGCTGATGCTGTTATTTGCTTTTGCTTTTACACCGGAGCTGAGCTTTCTGAGGTAACGTGGACTGGACCGGATCATCTCGCCATACACAGATATAAGCACAGCAGACCGAAGATAAGTGTGTTAAAGGAGAGCTCCGGTCAATTTTAACATTGAGCTCATTTTTTTGTAAATTTGGAGTGCTGTCAATACAGAGAACAACGACAAAAATCGGTGTTGCCTACACCGAGTTATTCTATTTTTAAAATCTGCACCCTGTTGACTTCAATGGGGCAAGTTTTAAACCTGCTTTTAGCCTCTTAACATCCTTGATGTGTCATTACAATCCTGTTTTCAGTCAAAGTCAATAGTAATCGATTGTCGAGTTCACGCGCATGATCATAGGTACTAAACCAATGCGCGTGAACTCGACAATCGATTACTATGGACTTTGACCGAAAACAGGATGTAAATACAGGTATGAGCGCTGGCTAAATAAATATAATCTTTATTCATATCTTTCACATCTACTGCAGTCAGATTCACCGTGTTCACTCTGAAGGAATCACTCACATGACCTGTGCACTTGTAATGACACATCAAGGATGTTAAGAGGCTAAAAGCAGGTTTAAAACTTGCCCCATTGAAGTCAACAGGGTGCAGATTTTAAAAAGAGGATAACTCGGTGTAGGCAACACCGATTTTTGTCGTTGTTCTCTGTATTGACAGCACTCCATATGTACAAAAAAATGAGCTCAATGTTAAAATTGACCGGAGTTCTCCTTTAAGAACGAAACGTACCTGTTGAGAGTGTGTTGACAGTCTGTAGTTGTATAGCTGAGCTCCAAAACATCAATAATGAGGTGGATTTGACAGATTTGAAAAACAAAAAGGCAGGAATGAAGAACCCTAAACTAACACACATAACCATTTTAGCGTTAAAAGCATATCAACATTGCCCTTATGTGGCAATAGGCCACAATTTGTTTGTGAATCCCTAATACAGCAGTGCTAAAACTCACTTAAATAACATTGCACGTAAAAAACAACAAAACAAAACAAGTATAGGCAACAGTTCATTTGTTTGTGAATCATTAAAGAATTAGTACTAAAACTGTGAGTCTTTCAGAATCCATCTGCATAAGGACTTTCTGAAGAAATTCATAGTAGTATTTTAGCTCTTTTGGGTATGCCAAATTAAAGGGAGGGTTCGGAGTAAATTCAACCTAGGGTCCTTTGCACCATGACCTCTACACGTTGCACTGTTCTTCAGGATGATATGGTTCTAAATTGAACTTTAAAGCATGACAGATTATTAAAACAATGATTTAAAATGTCCTTTAAACATTTAATATTACATTACAATATGCATTCATTTTTTTGTGTTCATGAAAGTGTGTGCTCTCTTAAGTGCCCTTTTACTGCAAGTAATTTTTTTTTTGTAAATACTTTTAAGATTTAAAGTGCACATTCAATACAATTAAGCACATTTTATTCACAAGGGCCTGTACCGTTCGAATAATTCATACATTTTCACATATATTCATATTTGAAAGTACACACATTACTGATTTGCACATTACTGATAGAATACATGTGTCGATGATTTATTAAAGTTATTATACAGTGTAATGCAAGCGCGTTTACTAGGGCAGGGGTTCATGGCGTCCTTTGGAAGACAAAACCCAGACTAACAAATGGAGGAAAAGCTGAAAAATAGCAGTTTGTGGACAGTTATGTAAACATATTAGTCAAGTTGTTTCAAACCCCCTTGCTGCTTGCGGCCAGGGAAAACACACACACACACACACACACACACACACACACAGAGGGAGAGAGAGATAGAGGACTGCTGTGAAATCCCAGTTCAATTTCTTCCCTCTCAAGCATGTGAACACCAGAGGAGGTGAAGATCAATACGGCACATTCTAGCATCATTATGACAATTGATATCCTCCGCGTCTCCCTGAGTATTTAATCACAGGGTTGTGTCCTCGCTGCCTGCTCGTCTTTTAATCCCCCTAAAGGTGCTATCTGATTTTTGTCCAGGTGTCCAGGGCTTAAGTAGCTGACAGTGCAAAAGTGGAAACCTCATCAACATCGAGGGTCCAGAAAACAGATGGAAAGCTCATTAGCATGACGAAACAACTCACAGTTCTTCCTCGGAGAGTGTCACAAACACAATGGTGAAGTAGAACATCGACATTAACAGTTTTAATGAGTTTAGAAGGGCACTGCTTAAGATCACTTATCACTCATTCTTTTGCAAAAGTAAGTTTTTCTTCTTAATTTGTGAAACTCACTGAAGGTGTTTAATTAATAAAGAATGCACTCAATCAACACGCCAAGATGGACGATAATATATGCAGTGGCGTTTCTAGGATTTTTCTGTAACAGGGGCCACATGTTACATTCAGGGGCCAAATACAGGATACATTCAAGCACACAAAATAATTTATTCAGTATGGTGCAAAATGCAAATACATTTCGGCAGTCATTCCTTTTTCAAATGCTCTAATAAAAAATTATGAGCCAGTAAAGTTCTTAATGATTTTTTTTCATTTATTTATACTGTGCATAAAGGACACAATGCACTTCTTTCTGAATTCCACCTTTTAAGTTTCATAATCATGTTGTCGCTTATAAACAGTAAATTATTGTTAATTGTTTGGGGGTGGAATTGCATCTGTGATCGTTGAGAAGAATTCTCCGGTTGCTCTTCTCGTCGACGATTGATGGGTGGGAATCTCTAGTCTAGGCACCTCACGATTATCGATTATTAACGTTTTTTTTTTTTTTTTTTTACTACTTGCTACTTTTAAAGCAGAGTATTTATGATGACCCATAACGAACTTACTTCCAATACTTCCTATATTAATTTTATTAATAAAACAAATGGAAGTGATTTGGCAAGTCAACTGTAAGGTTACATTTGCCAGCATTTGTCCCAACATTGCAAAGAACCAACAGGAAAATAAATGTGTACCTGTAGCAGCATACTTGTAGTAAATTAATACAAATTTCAGCATATTCTGAATCTCTAGCATTCAATAATAGACTTCTAACCAACATCCTTGTTATTTCCAATGAGCAATATAATCCTTCAGACAAAAAAAACATTTTGCTGTAGCAAATTCACAAACAGTTTTCGTTCAAAAATATAGAATGATGTACCAGCAGCTCTCATACAAACATAATGCTTGTGGACTTAGGCATATTCTGAATAATTAGTAGCATACAAAGCTGCTCTTATTCACAACTAAATAATAAAGAGTTATGACTTGAAATGTTTGCTGTATACCACAATCAAAAACAGCTTATACAAAAAAAGTGAATGAACATTTGGCATTGCATTGATACATACTGTGACTGTGGAGGGCAGTATAACGTACGTATAACAGATCGGTTTACAGCATATTGATGTGAAAACTAAACAATACAGAAAGCAGCTCTCATACAAAAAATACTAAATAGGTAACAATGAAATTGCCAATTTTACATACGTTAGCTTTTAATGAAGAGGGAGCCGTTCGAATTTGGCGCTCAGCCATCATGAGTCTGTTATGTGCGCGACTCTGTTATGTGCACGCCACAGACTGTCCGCGCAATTGCACGTCCACTTTAGAGTTCCGCCTTTTGCGTTCCGTCAATATTACGTTATTAGGAAAAAAATATATAAATATATTTTTAGAAAATCGATTTTTGACATTTGTGAATCGATTCAGAATCGTCCACGTCCGCATCACGATGCATCTAAGAATCGATTTTTTCCCCCACCCCTAGGAACGGGGGCCAATCAGGGGCCAATCAGATTTCAGCAGGGGCCAGGGCCCCTGTGGCCCCGCCTCTAGAACCGCCCCTGAATATATGAGAAAAAAAATAAAAAGGAATCTGTTAGTATAGCTTCTCATAGTAACCATGTTTTATTGTGTCATGATGCCCGCTTTAGGAGTGTATATTAAAACGAGGCTTAACTTCTCCTGGCATGGACTGTGTTTTGCAGTGTTAAGCACTGTAGCCAATCACAAATATATCTGTTGAATTCCTAAACGCAATGGCCAATCAGACGTGTTTAAAGAGATAGTTCACCCAAAAATGAAAATTGTCACGGTAAAAGCCCCATTGGAAAATTATCCATGATTTTGTTTTTGATTTTTTGAGTTTGATTACTGTTTGTATTACCATAATTTTCCAACAAATATGATTCAATGGTGGATAACATCGTATCAATAAGAAAAAACAAACAAAAACAAACATACCAATCTGAAACGACTTGTGAAATCTGTGCTTGTAATCTGTTCAGAACAATCCTCTTGTTCATTAACATTGTCAGGGTCTGAATCGGGCTCAAAATGGTTTGAAACTGATGCCATGGTTAATATTTACATCTGAGTAGAGCTCGTGGTTATGAAGGGGCGAATCACAACACATGAGGCCAGCTAACCAATCACAGCACATTTCGTATTTCAGGAGGAGGAGCTTAATTGAAAACGACGTGTTCAACCAGACTGGGGAGAGAGGAACTGTAATAATGTAAAATATGTGAAAAATAATGCGTTTTTTGAAGCATGTAAACACATTTTAATACACCCCAAAAACAAAATCAAGGCTTCATAAAAGGGAGTAATAGGACCGCTTTAAGAGACTGATCACTTCACTCATAACACACACTATGTGCTGATGACACAGATGGACTGTGTGATGAGAACCACTGTAGATGATCAGTTTGCTCTGCCTTCTCGTTATAATTTTATTCTTACTTTCTACTATTAAAAGTGTAAAATACAGACTTTTCGCCTTCCATGGATTGAAGGAGAGTTATCCAGGTCAAAGTGTTACACAACCTATGAAACTTATTTTGTAAATAAAATGGTTATTGTGTTTTTGCACAAACAGCACTGGCTTGGTTAATAAAACTGAGGTTAAAACATTGAGTCACATGGATGACATTAATGATGTCTTTACTACCTTCCTGGGCCTTGGAAGTGGTAGTCGCGTAGGCCGTCAATGGAGGGACAGAAAGCTCTCAGATTTCATAAAAAAGACCTTCTTTTGTGTTTAAGATGAATGAAAGTCATATGGGTTTGGATCAACATGAGGGTGAGTAATTAATGAAAGAATTTTCGTTTTTAGGAGAACTAACCCTTTAAGTTAGAATCAACCTCAAAGTTTTTGACCCGTGCTGAGTTTGCAAATCCTCTATTTATAAGCTCACTTATAACAAACCAGGTGTAGACATTATGTAGGCTAAATAAGAGATTCATGGGACAGCTTTGTGAGATTGTGATGAATTGAGATGAGTGACAGCTTTTTAGTGATTATAAAGGTCTCTTTGCACGCGTTGTATGCAATATACTATTTGAATAAACCTTTTGTTTTGCTACATTAGGTAAGGCAATGGTTATCTTTATTCAAACTGGCTGCCATGCCAAATCCCGCATACAATTGCTGTTGTTTTGAGGCGACACGTAACAATTGCTGATGTTTCGAGGCGACACGTAACTTGAAAATATTTCATGACATTCTATTTAAAATGTGCTTTAAGATAACGTCCATAAGTGTGTACAGTAGCTGCTTATTTTGCAAGCAAAGGAGATTCTCTTTAGCGTGAATAGGCTCTTGTGAGGAACTCAAAGCACAGCTATCTTGCATGCATGCAAATGTGTCATGATAAGGCCTGATGATTAAAAGAACACTGCATTTCTACGTTTTATTATAGATTTTTTTGTGGTGTTATTGCACGTTTTTGACATTGTTATTGTTAATAATCATACTTTATCATTACTACTATAGTTCATTTCTCATGAAACGTTTCTGAAATGTGAGGCGTATTAGGTTTGGGATCCACTAAAATAACGTTTGCATCCACAGACACCAGAGCAAGCCGCAGTTCTGCACCCTGTGGGTTTAATGACTGAACTAGTTTGACCTGAAAAATTCACTCGAGGATTTGCTCAAATCCATGTCCGTCTATTCAGACACATTTTTCAGAATATGATTTGGTATGGTTTAAAAGCAGGCTTATTATGTTCCAGAACAAACTGCATCCGGTGCAGAAGGGATTTGTCTAGTCCTCTAGTGAGCGTTTCTTTTAGTCATCTAGTTAACCAGCCACTGCACGACTAGGGCAGATAGACAATCAGTGAATCACCCGTCCACATCGTCTCCATTATCTCGGTTTAGGTTCTGATCCGCTCCACGTTCCTCGGGCTGTTTAATGAAGCGATAGGTCGTCCTGCGCCACCGACAGACATTCATTTGCTCAGCGCAGAGTTATTGCGTCGAGGCGCACATGAAATCAGTGTAATATCTGCCGCGCTGCAGTTACACTGAGACGCCTGATAACTTGCATAATAACCAGATTAGCAATATGTCACACTAAGCTGTTGGCAAAAGGCTGGGGAATTGGGAAGATTCTCCATTCCTACGGAAATGAGGAGGCTTTAAATAGAAAATGCTGGAACTCAATTTGTCTTGTGTTAAGGGTGAGGATTGCATGTCTCTTGCAAAGCAGGCGCGGTGGAGACTCATTTATCGACTGAACTCGGCACTGTTCCTGTGCCTTTTCACGGACTGGAATGGTTGTCTTTATATTTTATTTGCTTGTACCTGAACTTGTTAGAAACAAAATAAATGGATCTTTGTTGAGTGAATCTTCTAGCGTGTTTACATGCGTGTTTTATGCTTAATAAGCCGACAATGCATGTGGTCATGTAAGAACGTTAACCTGTTTTTCTTTATCAGAGTAAGGTCCTTAATGTCTTGAGCAACTAGATTTTTGCACCTCAGCACATATAAACATAAAGCAAACTAAAGCTGCAGGTTTTATTTAACAATGCCATAAAAAACTGCATAAAAAGCTGACATGAAATTGACTACAACATAATCAGTTATTGCTATTCACTCTCTTGTTTTTGCATGTGTTCCTAATTTCTTTGTATGACAGCCTGGCCAAAAATCATTTTATTGCGTTATTATCACAAATAAAACAATTGACTCCAAGAACAACTATGCAATATGCAATATACAAACTCTTACATTTTCAATAATATTTAAATAAAGCATGAAGATGTCAGTTTTTCTAGGTCATCATTTTGGCCACTCTTTCTTGACCCAAGAATTGATAAAAGTGTGTTCTCATCTTCTGCTGCCTTCACATGCTCGGAATTATTGTAAATACTTAAAAAATGGTCATGAACGCCCTCTCAAGTCAAAATTCGAATGCGGTGAACTCGTAATCTCGACTTCAGAAGTGGGAAGTAGGAACTTTCCGATCGCACATGTTAGGCAGCGTTACGCAGCGGAAGTAGAAGTGGTTCAGTGAAACTACTGCTTATTTATTTAACATCAACTCACATAAAAAATATTAACTTTTGGCGTCACTAGCAGGTCTTGTAAATGCGCTCTACTTATGATGAAGGGTCATTGGTCTGCACTTAAACCTGGACAACGGCAAATTCAATAAGTGCACTCTAAAAACTGCTGGGTTGTTAACCCAATTTTGGGTCAAATATGGTCTCACCCAACGTTGGGTTAAAAATTCAATTTAAAAATGGACAAACCCAGCCGTTGGTTAACATTTTTAATGTAACCAATGCAATTTGTCCATTTTTAAATTGCATTTTTGTCCATTTTTGATTTTGTCCAAAATGCAATTTGTCCATTTTTAAACGTTGGGTGAGACCATATTTGACCCAAAATTGGGTTAACACAACCCAGCAGTTTTTAGAGTGTGTGATCGCACTTGTAGTTCTTTTGGTCCGGACCAAAAAAAGAAAATGATACGTTTAGTCCTGGTTCCCTTCACGTTCAAGTCAAGTCACCTTTATTTTTATGGTGCATTTTACAATACAGATTATTTCAAAGCAGCTTTACAGAGATAACAGGAAAATAATGCAACAAAGTTTGTTTCCAGAAGAAAATAGCGTCACAGTCCAGCTTAAGTTCACTGATGGTTAATTTTTGTTGTAAAAAAGTTATATGTCTAGCCGCTCTGGAGAAAAGCGTGATGTCCAGTTTCAGTTCAGTTCTCATATAATGGAGTCAATGCAGGAGATCAATAATATTGTTGAATATTAAATTCAGCTTTAACTCATTCTTGATCTTCTCATTTAGACGGACGCTTCATCCTTGACATTACCACGGTGAAACGCACTTCTCGTTCTGCTGCTTTTGTCAGTCTCAATAGTATTGTTGGATATTAAGTGTCCCCAACTAAGCAAGCCAAAAGCCTGTTCACAAAGTCATTTTTAACAAAACCATGCGAGGTGTGTATCCTACATGCTATTCTGACCAGCTAAGAACTCGTGAAGAGCTTATAAATGTGTGAAGGAGTCGAAACAGCGGCAGGAATCCCTCCGTCACACACACACACACACACACGAACACAGATCTGCTGTGAGGAGACTCGGTTCTGACGCCTGTACCGAACTGTGATGGACAACATCACACCTACAACGGTATGATTGAGTGTTGTGTCCTTTTTAGGGATGCATCATGTGACATGACATCATGTTTTTGGTTGGTTTAGCTGCGTTTGGTCCTTGTTGTGTTCATGTTTCAGTCAGAGTCTGTTTTTAGGAGTTCTTCAAATGATCCGCACTAACAGAACAATCGCACCAGGGTTCGTTTTAATCCAACCAAACCTGAGAAGTGTGATCCCCCCTGAAGTGTCGGAGTCAGTGTGTATGTAGACGAGCAGCAGCAGCTCAAGATATCAGCTCAGTTTCAGGATAGTTATGGTCTGAAACACAGCACTGGCGATAATAAAAGCAGCTTCATTCTGAACGGCGAAACCAACAGTCAGATGCAGAATTGAATACTAGTTGGCGCTTGGCATTTTGGGAAGTAATTACCTTGATGTTTGTTGTGGGGACATTTGCCACATGGAAATTGCCCTGTGTGGTGTTTATCGCCGGCTGGCCCTCGACTCGCTCGCACTTTAATAATCCTCATTACCAAACTGCCACAGTCGCAGGTTATTTGAGAATGAGAACATATACTATACGGCTAGAGATGTCCAATTTACCTCTCACTTCCCTGGGACATTAGATTAGAATTAATTACATGAAATTACAAGCTTGAACTCTTGCCAGCAGATTCGGTCATCTGGATTGGAGGCGTGATCGCACACACTCGAGCTGAGACTTTCCAAACCTCTCAAAACTGCTGTTGTTGGTGTAATAACTGCGTATGTAGGCTCTAGTGTACATTTCTCTGCAAACTTTGCTGAGATGCAACAAATATTTGCAAATGCATGCAGAAATTAGTCTATTGAATTTAGTATCTGGAGACTAATTGCTAATTGTACTCTAAATACCGCCATCATTAATTAAACATAGAGCTGTTTGTGCTGCTTTTGTTTGAGATTGGAAGTTCAATAGACCCGACAGCTAGAACTGAACGCTCTGTTTAATGCTCATACAACACAAACTCATTTTTTGTTTTGTTTGCATGAACGTTAAACGAGTGCCTATGGATTATGCAGAGACTGTCATTAAGTCTACTTAAGCAGACTGATCTACAGTATGTGAATGACTGAACCTCTGGTGGCGTGTGAGAGATCCAGCGCTGGGACAGATGTTCTGAGGGAGGAGAACGAGAGCATCGGTTCCTCGAAGAGCCCGACTGTAATGGTTGCGTGTGTTGTGTGAATCCTCCGCTGAGATCTCCGTTTCTGTTGGGTTTTTTCCTCTGCCGAACCTCACCGTGGGGATCAAGCCAAGCCGGCTCTCTGCAGATGCATGTGTAGCACAGACGTGCTTTCAAAGAATAAAACTTACAAAAATAAAAAGGTCTCTGTTGTTCTGGGGTGTGTTTCCCGTACGACGATGTAACTCGCTGCTTCACTATAGTACGATGCATCGTTGAAGAAATCAACTAGCTCTAGTCACGAGTGTTTCCCGAAACTATATTGTCGCAAACTGGTCGTTCAATCACATTGGTTAATGACGTCACGCAAGTGTTGGAGTAATAACTACTGTTAATGAATCTGTTTGAGATCGAATTAATGCTAGATGTTTTGCTATAAATTTGGACATGACATCTGAGGACTATTTCTCATTTTTCTCATTATTTTGCTTTATTTCCAGATTCACTTATCGTTCTAGAGCACGCTCGCACATGCGCACTCTTCAGAAACAGTGCTTTAAACCTCTTGACAAACTAAAAGACGTAAATGACATTTGTATGTATTCTAAATAAAAGACACAGGTTGTACTGAATGTCAGCTTGCTTATTTTGCTCAAGATGAGGATTTATTGAGTCCACATGTCATGCAAACTAGAGACTCTTCTTCTAACTACAGGTGGAGATCTGTCGTTCACACACACAACTCTGCGATGCTGTTTGCGAATGTTCATTGGAACGATGGTTTCGGGAAACACAGACTCGTTGAACTATGATGAGAACGACAGAACTTGCGAAGTTGGCTAAGGATGGTTTCGGGAAACACCGACTCGTTGAACTGCTGATAACAACAGAACTTGCGACCATAGTTGACTAACGATGCTTTTGGGAAACGCACCCCTGGATGAGACCAGAATCGGTGTTTTGAGGAATTGATCATTAATGATTCACACAAGTGTGTCGGGATATTCTTCTTTTTTTATTTTGAGGCGAAGGTTAAAGTGTTTTAGCTCCTAATGTGGCTCTAGTTATCTTCAGCTCGCATTTCAATTTCACAGCTCGTCCTAAAAGCATTTAACGGATGGCCGCAGGTTTCCAGGAGGTAAGATAAGGTAGAAATGAGGAATTAGCCCAAGGCTGAAGAAGCAGAGGGATGTAATGATCAGGTGAGGTTGTTTTTCTGAAAAGGAAAAGCTGTGTTTACTTCTGCATGAATATCTGATCATGGTGCACAAACATGTTTTCTCTCAGTAATATTTCAGCTCGAGCATCAGCACATAATAATCAAATCAATCATGCTGTTTCGCTTTTCCCCCCTACATCAAAAGCTTAACATGATTTGCTCAAGGGAAAATAAGACATGCAGGACGGAGTCAAAGTTCCTCATATTTATCTTCATTTGTGAGTTTTATTTATGCGCTTGTTTACGCTGCCCATTTGGATTTCTTTCTTTCTTTCTTTCTTTCTTTCTTTCTTTCTTTCTTTCTTTCGATTAGATTACAGATCAAGGCTTCGGAGAGACAGCAGTATCATCAAATTATCCTCCAGCCTGAAAGTTACACTGACAGCTCAAAATTGGATATAGTGCTTAAAACAGAGCATCTGCCTTTAATGAAATTGATACACAAATCCAATTAAATATCCATAAATTCATATAAATACTGGTCTTTTTATAGCCATTAGAGGTGGACAGGTTAATTGTCTGTTGTGATGGGAACAGGCTCCCTGCAAACGTTATTGCAAACATTTTATATTCAAAGATTGTAAACAGAGTTCAGTGTGACTTTTAGCTATGATTACATCGAATTTGCTAGTATTATTTATTTTCCAAACATGCAATACTGTTCAAAAGTTTTGGGTCAGTTAGTCTTTTTTTTTTTTTTCTAAAAATGTAATTATTTTGATTTAGCAAGGATGCATTGAACTTATCAAAAGTGACAACATTGATAATATATATATATATATGTTTTTTTCTTGAGCATCAAATCATCATATTAGAGTGATTTCTGAAGGATCATGTGACACTGAAGACTGGAGTAATGATGGTGAACATTCAGCTTTGATCACAGGAATAAATTACACTTTACTATATATTCACATAGAAAACAGCTGGTTTACATTCTAATATATATATATATTTTTTTTAATTTAATTTAATATTTAATTTTTTTTTTTTTTTTTATCTAATAAATGTTGCCTAGCTAAGCAAAAGAGACTTCTTTCTAAAAGGTTACCGACCCCAAACTTTGCTGATGTATTTGAAATATTATTGCAAATAATTAATTTTAACAATATATACTCTATATAGTGAATGTGTTAGATTGATTATATTTAAAAGGGCTTTTAACTGCATGAAGTGAACTTTTATTTTCCCTGTCAGCCTTCTTTCTCTTCACAGCTTATATTGACTTTTATTTTTTTATTCAATGCCACAAGAACAAGAGGTATTACATATTCACAATATCACATTAATATGAAAAAAAAAAAACTGTTTTACATAAAATCCAGTGCTTTCAGAGTATTACCTGTTTTCATTGCTTTTTAGTTTTTAGTTTGTTCCAAAAGATGTACATATAATGTAAAGTCATTTATAAAATGTGGAAAAATTGGCTTCCTTTTTATGTATATGGTATTTTCCTAAAATAAATAACTGTATAATATATTGTTCTTTACATTCCAAATTGTCATTCTGAGTATAAAAAATCACATCAAAAACACAAATTTCCATCATACACTTCAGTTTTCCATTAATAAAGGTTTCAAAATCTTTCCAAAATAATCTTGAGTAAATACAGTGAAAAAACAGATGCAAACTTGTTTCTTTTTCTAGTGCAGAAAATTCACAAGTATATGACATATTAAGCTTAAATCTTTTTAGCAGGATAAATTCTGTGAAGTATATTGTGTAAGACACTTCCTTAATTTCGTTATGGACACAAAACTTATTTGGCAATTTCCACGCTTTATCACTAACTAAAGAAGACCAAAAGACACAGAACCGAGAGCATTCCTTATAATCTTATTGCTGCATTTTTGTTTTAAAACGTCAATTTTATCAATGACAATTTAACCACAAAGATTGTCCATGGTGATTTCCACTGAATCAGCGTTTTTTAAGAGGAAACACTCTTTGGAATCACACACAATAACGAACAATAGCAAAATCTCTTGGTTTAACTGGTAATTACATTTTTTTGTAGAAATTCAGTATATGATAACAAATATCCATTGGAATTAACCAATCGTCTTATTAATATAATCCCTTCATTGAACCAAGTATGATAGAATAGTGATTTGTTTTTAAATAGTATGTCTTTGTTATTCTGTATGAAATAGTTGTGTGGTGAAGATTGTGCTTATACACCATTTTCCACGCTAGCAGGGCTTGTCCGTGAAAACTGGCCGATTTTACAGGAATTTTGTCAGCAGAAAAATTATGCCTCCAAGAGTATTAAATATATAATACGTTCCAAAGACTTTCTCTATTCTTGAAAAACTCTATCAACCATTTAATTTTGAAACTGTCATTAAGTGTATTATAATCTAAGACCTTTGGTGTTACATATTACCTCCTTTTTTAAATAATGCAGTTTTTTTTCTCCATAATATGTCATAAAGTATCTTATCTAATTCCTTAATCACCTTAGATCACATCTAATGAGAAAGATGTACATACTGATCTAGATATACCCTTCCGCCTTTGGCAATAATACCCTCCCAATTATTGATAAATCCCTCATTAACCACCAATTAAATTTATTTTTTGTTCTCTCAATAATTGGTTCATAATTTAACTGACTCCTCTGTTTTTTATTTTTACAAATCACTACACCTAGATATGTTAATTGGTGTTTAAAGGAGTCATAACCTGCAATTTTCACTTTTCCACGAGAATCAATGTATGTTATGATTGCATAACGATTATACACTGGCCGGGAAGCCGGTATTTAAAAGTGAAGCGTTTGTTTACCTCAGGGTTTGTAAAATAGCCCACGTGCACGCGCACTCAAATACGAGATTTTGATTTCTGCCCCGACTTGACGTCAAGACGGGGCAGGATATACCATATATGGACACCGCAGACCTATGCTGCAGGAAGCCCTGCCCCTCTCCCCCTCAGTCGAGAAAGATGCAGAAACGTAGTGCACACGTGAGTTGCTCTGTTGTTGACTGCCAGAATCAACATGTAAATGTGTTTTCTCTCCCAAGAACGGACCAAGCTGTCAGGGACCAGTGGATTAAATTCATTTTTAATGACGCGGTTCCTTCAACCCTTCCCACTGGCTTATCGTTAGGTGTCTGTGCTAAACATTGTACGCCGGAATCCTTCACAAATTTGGGGCAATATCAGGCGAAGTTGGCATCGAAGCTCGGGAAAAGCGCCATTCCAACAATCAGAGACTTGCCTGCAATTGAAATGGTAAGACTGTGTTTTTATTGCTCTACTGTGTGTAACAAACAGCAGCTAACTGCTAATGCGGCTATTGTATGCTATTGCGTCTGTCACTAGACAAATAAACGAAAGACTCGAGGTGAAGTAATTATTAGAGTTCCCTGTAAACGATTTTTGACTGCATTATAATGATTTCTTAATTCAGAATATGATCAAGATTGCGTAGGTGGATGTGTTCGGGGAATTTGCCAGTTAATAGTAACATTTAAAGCCCCTTAAATGAACGAAATGACTCGAAAAAAGATTTGTTCATTTTGATGAACGAGATCGAAAAAGAGAGTCAATAGACACTGCGCTGGAGTTGCCAGATTGGGTGTTTTTCCGCTACATATTAAGGCCGGTTTACGGTGGGTTTTAGGTGGGTTTTCGCCTGGAAGGCTTTATAGAAATCTGGCATCCTACTGAACGAAGTTAAACTGAGAGAGCGTGGCGTTCACGGACACCAGAATGAACGAGTTCACAGTAACGTTCATCAGGCAGTAATGCGGTACGTTCAGTTCACGTTCGCCCAAAATATGAACGAGTTCATGAACTATCGTTCAATGAACGCGTTCAGGCACAACACTGGCGGGAGTATTAGCTTCGAGGTAAACATGGGGAATGGCTGCTAATGTTACTTTGCAAAAAACAAATGACTGAGATCATCATGAATTCGGCTATTGTTGTATATTGTTTGCCTAACGCTTATACACTGGCCGGGGAAGCCGGTCGCGGCCAGGTCGGGTTCATTCACAACTTGCGCCATGATGTCATTTTGGAATGATATGCTAAAGCGTTACCTGCGGTGTCAACCCCCCTCCTTCCTGCAACCAATCAACGCGCCCCTCATTTGCATTATTAAAATGACCGTCCACGACAGCCAAAATATCGCATCAGATCTCGCGAGACAATATCTGTCAGTCTGATCTTTGTCAGAGGGTGCAGGGTTTACTAATACCTCTTAAGTCGGTTGCCTACGTCTCAATCATACAAAACAGTGTAGTTTATTTAGCCACTTCAGTACAGCTGGCCAAGTCAGCGATAGACAGGAATCAAAAGGTCTTCAGATGACGTGCTACTGCTTCGTTCATATGCGCCTTTAGTTTGACCTATCCTGGACACAGATCTGCGGGAGCACCAGCCTCCTCATAGTCTACTAAAATAATGATTTCAGAAAACTTCAGAATAAATCAAGATGTAACATTTATTTGTCAGGTAAAAATGTATCATGCCAATTACATGTGTAAGTAAATGATTAAAAGCCAATTCAGAAATAATAAATACATGACATCATTTACTCAAAGATGACTCTAAAAGTTAGCAATGCATTCCTGACAGAGACACACAGTGGTGTGTGAGTGCTGTCCAACAGGAAAACACTGAAACATCACTGTATGGGGGATGATCCTGGTAAAGGGTCCCAAAGACTGCTCTGTCACCTACCCTTAAATACCCAGACCAGAACAAAAGGGTTATAGAAATATTGTTTAGAGTTGTTTTGGGTCAGTTCATGTACCCCAGGGGGGTAGCGCCTGGTTTCGTCACCCAGAGAGGAGAACAGGATTTTCCTAAGTTCTCAATCTTTCTCATTAAACCAATGACCAATCGCTCTGAGACACTTAAAATGATACCAAACATGAAAAGGGAAAACAATAGATTCACAAGATACACTGTATGTGATATATAGACATTCTTAGTGAACATTTGGTGACTTGACTCAGGGGTGAGGAAGGGTGGAGGGAGAGGGGGAGATAAGGAAAGAGAAAAGTTTGGGCAGGGCAATGTCCTGTGCTCTGTCTTTGCTATCTTCTGTCCAGGGTGCGTTTTATGGCATTATTGCAGGGTGAGTTTGGTCTTAGCAGGAAAATCAGTTCTTACAGTGACATCACCAACCCTATAATTTACATAAACCCCGCCCCCGGAACACGATTTATAGATTATCAAGACAGAATATGCTAATTAATGACTAGAAGATAACTACATCTTCAGCTTCATAAATTCCTCAACTAACCGTTCAGAAATGTCCTGTTGCTTCTACATGTTGTCACTTCTTCTTGAGTCTCTCCATTATTCTGACTTTTTGTTTGAACATAAAAGGCTGAAAGTTTTTGAAATGTTCAGTGCATGTGTGTGTGTGAGGTAAAAGGACACAAGCTGTTGTAGCTCCGCCCCCTGTGCCGGGAGCAGCAGCTCATTTGCATTTAAAGGGACAGACACAAAACTATGTGTTTTTGCTCACCCTCAAAAAGTGACAACTTTAACATATCTGTGGGGTATTTTGAGCTAAAACTTCACACACACACTCTGGGGACATCAGAGACTTATTTTACATCTTGTGAAAAGGGCATTTACCTCCCCTTTAAGGGGAAACAATACAGATTTATCACAATTCATTGTAAGGCCTGATACAGCAGTGAATGCCTCAATACATCAAATTATTTTTGGTACCTCAAATTTGTTTTTCAAAGAAATTGCCGTGTCATCAGCAAACTGGCTAAGTTTAAATCCTAAACCTAAAGCTGTGATACCATTATACTGATTTCTTTATACACACATTGCCAAAACCTGGATGACTAACAGAAATAAAGAAGGAGAGAGGAGGCATCCTTGCCTAATGCCACGATGAAGATCAAACCTTTGTGAAGTACCATAAGCACGTTTGATGAAAACTAATGAAAACTTCGGGACTATTGGTGTCATTTTCCCGCGGCTCCAGAGTGATTGGTCACATGTCAAATGCGACTGAGGTGATTGGCTCAACAAAACCAGGCAGCAAAACCGAGCTCCGATGAGCAAAGATGGCAGATTTCAAATAGCAAATCAAAGCATTGACGGATCTCCTGATATTACTCTCCTCCTCGCCTGAAACCAGACCACACCTTAATAAAATATGAGTGGATTTCTTGTGATGTTTGCTATTTCTATCAGCAGTAAAGCCAGTTATTAAGGGAAGCATATCATGAACAGGTCAGTCAAGATATACGCCAGTGTTTCGTTCTCCCCAAGGTAATTTAACAAGGCAAACAGAAGTGTACCTTTACACTTGGTTTACACATGGTCATCTCTCTGTCTCTCTCTCTGGCTATTTTTACTCGGCTAATAAGAATGCATGGCAGGGAGGCTCTTTCTCTCGAAACAGTGTGTGCAGAGAGAGAAACACAGCCGGAAAGATAAACAACGTGATTAATTACTGCGAGATCCTGCCGGAATGTGAGCTAAACCCTCATGTATCATATAATTCATATTCAGGAAAAAGCAGGAGTTTTTGCTGCTCTCCGCAGTTTGATTGTGCGAGACTGCGGTCGCTGTGGTCGAGTTTGATGTGCAGGGCTTCAGGGTTCAGACACAATAGGCTCTATCTCTCGCTCTCAGGGATACCAGTGCATTTCCAGTCATGAAACGAGTCGTTTCAGCGAGTCCAAACCGTTATGCTTTGCTTTGTTGAACCATGTTAACTCGGAATTTTTTTTATATAGCTTGTTTGAGTAACCATTGAACATAGATCCATGTTGCAAAAACATTTTCAGACTTTAGCCCTATTCACACGGGATTAGTATTACCTGGTGACCCTTTAGTTATGTGTAATAATTGCGGAGGTCGTCTGTGATCTTAATCCCGTGCGAATCGGCCATGTCTGTCATTTGTAAAGTAAAAATTCCCCCGCAAATGACCGCCCATATTTCGCCGAACACCGAGGTCCTGTGATGATGTTAGTCCCGTGTGAGTCGGCATCTCTGTGATTTGGCGGGTCGTATATAATTTTTTTAAGGTTTTTGTTTCCTGCACGCTTTTTTATCCATCTTTCGTGAGAATGGAGGCGGTGTTGGAGTGTTTTGATAGTGTTTTGGGTGCTGGGTCATATCGCTATACACCATACGATACAACTATACAATTTGCAGAAAGAGAAAGCTGAAAACCATTAGAAGAGCAAAAAAAAAAAGAATGAATATGGAGATGGATGACAT
Source organism: Squalius cephalus (assembly GCA_022829025.1). Classification (NCBI taxonomy): domain Eukaryota; kingdom Metazoa; phylum Chordata; class Actinopteri; order Cypriniformes; family Leuciscidae; genus Squalius; species Squalius cephalus. The sequence goes on from CM040798.1 coordinate 1,775,563, forward strand.
GTACAGTATATCAGCATGCGGTGAGGAACATTCTTCTGTTTATGATATTTCATACAGCCAGACCTGTAATAACAACAAGACATTTCCAAGCAATAGCCTATTGACCTCATATCCGGGAGATAAGTCAGTAAATTCGAGTAAAATCACAGGCTTCGCTTATCCCGTGCAAATTCATCCATCCATCATCCATCCATCCATCCATCCATCCATCCATCCATCCATCCATCCATCCATCATCCTTCATCCATCCATCCATCCATCCATCCATCCATCCATCCATCCATCCATCATCCGTCCGTCCATCCATCCATCCATCCATCCATCCGTCCATCCATCCATCCATCCGTCCGTCCATCCATCCATCCATCCATCCATCCATCCATCCATCCATCCATCCGTCCATCCATCCATCCATCCATCCGTCCATCCATCCATCCATCCATCCATCCATCCATCCATCATCCTTCATCCATCCATCATCCTTCATCCATCCATCATCCATCCATCCATCCATCCATCCATCCATCCATCCATCCATCATCCATCCATCATCCTTCATCCATCCATCATCCTTCATCCATCCATCATCCATCCATCCATCCGTCCGTCCATCCATCCATCCGTCCATCCATCCATCCATCCATCCATCATCCATCATCCATCCATCCATCCATCCATCCATCATCCTTCATCCATCCGTCCGTCCATCCATCCATCCGTCCATCTGATCCCGTGCGAAATTCAGATGTGGTGGGGGGGGGGGTAATTTCTAAATCACACGAGGTCCCCAGATAATACTAATCCCGTGCGAATAGGGCTTTTGTCTGACAAAGTATTATCATATCACATCGTATCGTAATTTCTCATTATAGTTTGTGGATGTATTAACTCGAGGGTGATATTACATGCTTGTTGAGTTTGATTTGATTCTAATTAAATTCCACCATAAAGCGACGTTACTTTTGTTAAACGTCCCACCTGGATTTTGATAATGTTTGTTGAGCATCAAATCATCATATTAGAGTGATTTCTGAGGGATCATGTGACACTGAAGACTGGAGTAATTCACATAGTTTTTGCTGTTTTACATTGCAATAATATTTCACTATTTTACTGACTTTTTTTACTGATTTTTACTGATTTTACTGATGTGTCATCAGTGATTGATTATGTCTTGAATGGCTGTTAACAGAAATTAATTGATATTTTTCTCTATCTGCTGCCTGTTTTGCTTCATCTTCATTGCCTTAACTCGTAATTTCTCATTAAAATTTGAGGATGCATTTGCTCGTGGATGATATTAGATCCTTGAGTTTGATTTGATGATAATTAAATTTCACCATAAAGATTTAGGTAATATTGTGATTGAACTTTACCTCATGCAAACACAATACGTCGATCAAATTAATGCGAAAAAGCTAATCATATTAGATGAAACATGGCATTTGCTGATTTTAATTGCAATAAACATTCATGTAAAGACTTTAATCGCATCTATTTCACTCTGTCTAAAGTGGCATGTGTGTTTTTGTAGAAGAAACTGAGTTCATGTTGATAACGTTGTGCGACGTGAATACAATGCGATACATCGATTGATGGTCGAAAACACTGAAACTGAGACATTTTTAGGCGTCACCGGAAAAATGATATAAAAGAACCTGCAAATAAATCTGGAAGATCTTGTCCAGTAACTGTGAGAGTTCATCGTCTGTGTTGTCCAGTGTAATGGCAGTAAAATAACCACGATTCACAGCGAATAAAACTCTGAATCAACATGACCCAGTGCTACAATGTTCTACATGTCAAAATCATCTGTTAACAAACAAGTGTTCATAACTTCAATGAGCTCATTGTTTCTGCCTTCAATTATTACATTGCTTAAATGAATATATTTTTAGCTAACTGTGAGTTGTATATGTACAGTGCATTTTCTGAAATACATAAGTTTCCTCTGATAACAGAACACTCTAAATTGTAATGTGGATTTGTACATTTTCTGTAAAGCTGCGTATCGTGAAAAGATGTGTATCGTGAAAAGCGTAATACAAATAAACGTGAAGTGAATTGAATTGAATGAAAAATCAGAATCATGTAAATTGCATGTAAATGGAAGGTAAAGAGGTTTGCATGTGCATCTGTGATGAAGTCCGTACTCTGATTACTGTAAAATATCACATGCAAACGCAGTCGTTGGAATGAATCCTAAGAGTGTGTTCATCCGTGTGGCTGTGTGTGTTTTATGCACATATTCACGAATCATCCACTTCTGGTATTGAATGAGTTCAGATGTTCCTCACAAACTTCACACACACACACACACACACACACACACACACACACACACACACACACACACACACACTTCTGCTCGGCAACTTTTCCAGGATTCAGCAAACAGGGGCCAAATCCAAACATTATCCGCTGCTTTCCCAAAGACGAAAGGATGAGCTTGTGTTTCTCCCAGGAGAACGAAACTGCTGCAAGGCTTCGGTTCCCGGTTCTCCGTTCTCCAGACTTCTGTTTGCCTGTACATGTGAGACACTGCCCTGATGGGAAAACTAAACCCGGTAACACTTTATTTTACAGTGTCATATTGTTACATATGTTACATGTA